>CM046369.1:17706716-17761940 GCA_025413025.1 Ficus hispida
TAACTTTCGTCTTTGTAAATTGATGAGAGGAAACAATATTCAGCAAAAGTAGCACGTCTAATTAGGTAAAAATCTACTAATTTTGGCATCCCACATCAAATCACCTACTCAATTGTAATTAATATTAAAAAAATAAAATAAAACAAAAATACACAAAGTCTAACAAAAAAAACCATGAAACAAAAAATAATAATCAATTAACAAGTAGTTGTAAGTATAACCTAACAGTAATATCACACATGACTGAACTAAAAGTATTAAAGTTCGAATCTCATAGCAATGAAAACCAAAAATATAAAATAGAGTAGCGGAAGTTTCCAAAAAAAAAAAAAAAAAAACCACCCATTAACACATGTTCTTTGTACACTTCACATCAATTAGTTAACACATAACCGAAGGTTGTGGTCTAGTGGTTAGGATGCCTTTGTTAAGCATCTCTCTGTCGTCTACCTAGAGGTTTGAATCCCAGCCCCTCTCGTAAACCCCCACTCCAGCTTTGGCTGTTATAACATGGGTTAGTGAGTGCAAATGATACGTTCATGACTGGATAATTGAGAGAAATTAGTATGAGGTCCAATAGCTCATTCGGTGTCTTGGAGATTACTCTCAGGCCGAAGGGGATGGGGTGGGATGGGAAACACCTAATCCCCTTTTCTCGTGGGAAAAAAAAAAACACTAATCACTCCATAAATAACGACAAAGTCCAGACCAATTGGATTTAATTTAATTAATTTTAATTCAAAGCCGTCTAGACCAATTGAAAGCGTCTTCGTTGCAGAATTACGACAAAACCAATGTTGACATTGACAAAACTTGAATCATTCAAAAGAGGGGAAAAAAATGACTTCGGCTGCGTTGGATGAAATATTGGAGGAAATAATTACACGAAAGATCCATGGAAAGAGGCCGGAAAGAAAAGACTTATAAAGTGTGGCTATGATTAATTAGGCGTATATCATACACCTCCTTGTATTTCCATATCTTTATTCAACTCTAACAACTATGGTGAATCTTCAAGTCACTTTGATCTTCTTGTTGGTGCTCTTAAAGCATGGCAATTCATCATTTTACTTCAACTTCGACAACTTCAACGGTGACGTCCAAGAAATCCATCGTGAAAAAGATGCATATCCATCTGATGGAGTTCTTGAGCTCTCCAAAAACAAAGCCAATGAGGCTCTCGGCAACAGTTGCGGCAGGGCCTCGTATTACAAGGAAGTGCAGCTATGGGATCCCAACACAAGAAGCCTCACAGATTTCATCACCCATTTCACCTTTAAAATCGATAATGTCACTGGCAAAGACAACTCCGGAGACGGAATCGCCTTCTTCATTGCGCCTTTCAATTCAACAATACCCGGCAATTCAAGCGGCGGATATCTCGGGCTGGTCAGTCCTGAATTCGCCAACGACTCGAGCACTAGCAATCCTATTGTTGCGGTCGAGTTTGATACTTATCGCAACGATTGGGACCCGGACGCTAATGATCATGTTGGAATTGATGTCAATTCCATTGTGTCTAAGACGAATATGTCATGGACTGATGGTAGCATGAAAGATGGAAAAACGGCAAATGCGTGGGTGAGTTATAATTCCACTTCTCAAAATCTAAGTGTCTTCTTGACTTATGCTCCAAATCCCGTCTTTTTGGGGAGTTCTACTCTTTCGTATAAAATAGATTTGAGTCAAGTTTTGCCTGAGAAAGTTAGAGTTGGTTTTTCTGCGTCTACTGGTTCATCGTTTGAAGTACATCAGATTCTTTCCTGGTCATTTAACTCGAGCTTGGACCTTATCAAACCAAGCTCGGGAAACGGAAAAGTATGGTTGGAAATTGGTTTAGCTGTGGGTTTAGGTGTTCTTATTTGTGGGCTAGGAACGGTATGGTACATTTTTCGGATGAAAAGGGCTAGCAAGGAAATTACTGAAGAGGAGGAAATCGACGTCTCGATTGATGATGAATTCGAAAATGGATCCGGTCCCAAGAGGTTTACCTACCATGAACTAAGGCTCGCAACAAACGACTTTGCCGAGGAAGGGAAGCTTGGAGAGGGAGGTTTTGGAGGTGTCTACCGGGGTTTGCTGCGCGAATCTAACACCGAAGTGGCAGTCAAGAAGATATCTAAAGCATCAAAACAGGGCAAAAAGGAGTATACATCGGAAGTGAAAATCATAAGTCTATTGAGGCACAGGAATTTAGTTCAACTCATCGGTTGGTGCCATAAACAAGGAGAGTTTCTTCTTGTCTATGAGTACTTGGCCAATAGAAGCCTTGATACCCATCTCTTTGGTGGGAAACTCGCTCTGCCATGGACGATAAGGCATAAGATAGCCCTCGGCTTGGCGTCTGCTTTGTTATACCTTCACGAGGAGTGGGAACAATGCGTCGTGCATAGAGATATCAAGTCAAGCAATGTCATGTTGGATTCCAACTTCAACGCCAAGCTAGGAGACTTCGGCCTCGCGAGGCTAGTAGATCATGAACTTAGCTTACACACCGCAGCCTTTGCGGGGACAATGGGATATATTGCCCCAGAGTGTCTGGAAACGGGCAAGTCTAGTAAGGAATCCGATGTCTACAGCTTTGGTGTGGTCGCACTCGAAATCTGCTGTGGAAGAAGACCGGTTGTAGAAAATGTAGAAGGACCAAACAAGGTAAAGCTTGTCGGGTGGGTGTGGGAACTCTACGGAAATGGTCTCCTTCTTGATGCTGTTGATGAGAGACTGGGAATGGAATTCGACGTTACGCAGATCGAATGCTTGATGATCGTCAGTTTATGGTGTTGCCATCCGGATCCAAATCGCCGCCCCTCTATCAAGCAAGTGATGAATGTTCTGAATTTTGAAGCTCCATTGCCAAGTGATCTCCCAAAAGAGTTGCCAAAGCCAATGTATTTTGTGCCTCCACCAAATTCCGCTCTGGATTCCTATTCGTCATCTGTTGTTACGGGGACTTCCACAGCTTCGTCAACCTCAGCAAACTCTTCCAAGCCTTTGTTAAAGTTTGCAGATTGTTAATTGCGTTGCATCTTTTTTTTTTTTTTTTTCCTTTGTGTTTATTGCTTCAATTTCCTCGTAATAACTTGTGACGTTGTAACAAGGGTAATTGCTTACTGTTTGTTGATGAATGCATATGATTTTAACTATTGATACAACTCTTGTGCCCTTTTAGATTGTAGCTCGGGCCAAGGGGTTGGGGTCAAGGTCCACCTGTTCTCGAGCTAGCATTGCCTATGACTGGGGTCGGGGTTGCCCCTGCCGATCTTATTAATATTGTACTGTTATAATGCTCTAAATATTAGTTTAGATTAAAAAGAATGCATTAATATTTTATCCCCAAACACCATATTGTATAGAATATGATATAATAATAAACCTCATATAATACAATACAGGCAACCAACGCATGCAATACATATATATATATATATATATATATATAGATAGATATTAACCTGTAATCAATGGCGCATGTGTCTTTTAGTGTATCCATGTATATACACCGTATACAAATTAGACCATAAACATTATTATTATTATTGTATATAATTATATATTTATATATATGATCAGGCTGTTAATATTGACTTTATTTGGACCCCTACTAGAGGTTCGATGAACTTCCCACATTGAACAATTCCAAGCTACATACGTTGACGTTGACGAAGACTTAGAGGTCCTTCTCTATATATACATTTTTCAGACAAGGACTTTTCACCAAAGATTTGTACACCATTAATTAACCTCATATATGTCCTATCTAAAAAAAATTAATTATTCTAAAATTCAAATTGCAAGATACTGATATTTTTGTCCTGCAAGTATTGGTATTTATTAATGTTTCTATTATTTGCCAAATATCTACTAGTTTCCAACAGTGACTGAAGCTAGATTTTTTTTTTTTTTTTTTTCGCTGAGGAAGACGTTAATTACACAAAAAATTTATAATGGAAAAATTCTTTGGCGTCTTTATCTATTTAATATCTTTTTTTTTCATCAAATAAATTAATAAACTTGTAATAGAGTTTTATTAAATTTTAGTGTCTAAAAATTTATTAATTAATATATTTGTATAGTTGATTTCCTATTTATTTGAGACATTATTTTGCGTATGAGTACGCTTAAGAATTAAATTTTAAAATAAAATGGAAAATTTTAAAAAAAAAATTAACAAATTTTTTATTTAAAAAATAAAAAATAAAAAATAAAGAAAAGAGGAGAAAACTATGAAGTTGTGAAAACATTTTGTTTAAAAAATCCAAGCCCTTACCTCCCTCCTCCCCGGTGTCCACATTATGAGAAAGAAGAAAAAGAAAGAAAAAAACGATTACTTGGGACAGAGCATATTACTATAATGGTATCGATGTTAACAAACATTTTCATAAACCAGGACTTCGATAATATTTTCTGAAACTCATCTTATGTCAAGAGAAGAATTTTTGGTATTGTTGTCTGTAATAGGATAACTTGTACATTTTATATTAGATCTCACAATTTTCAAACGTTAAAATTGTATAAATTAGAATAATTTTGGAAATTCTAAAAAGATTGTGACAACTTGCGTATTGAAACAATATATGCTTGTATGAACATACAAAAAATGCATCCACTTGGCTACGTGCCAAGTACACTCAACGCAACTAATTAACAATTAACAAAAAAATAAATGAGTTTTTGTTTGATAGAACCAACTATATATATCATGACAACAAACGTATAAATTAGAAATTCATCGATTCTTAGTCGGTCATTCCAATCAAGCTTGGAGAGGCATTTCGAACCATCTAATCGAAGCGAGGAGATTTCAGGCTGAAGCTGTACCAAGTGATTCCAACGCAGAAGTGACTGTGAAGAGAATTTCTAAAGAATCAAAACAAGGAAGAAAAGAGTACATAGCGGAGGTGAGAATTTCTTGTTGGTTAAGCTCATCGGTTGGTGCCATGAGATGGACGAATTGCTTATCGTCTATGAATTCATGCCAAATTGAAGCCTTGATTCCCATCTATTTAGCGGCAAATTCAGACTACCATGGAGCATGTGGCACAAAATAGCGCTCGGATTGGCATCCGCCGTGCAGTACCTCCATGATGAATTGGTAGAATGTGTATTGCACAGAGATATCAAGTCAAGCAATATCTTGTTGGACTCAAACTTCAATCCTAAGCTAGGAGATTTTGGCCCTTGCTAGGGTTGTAGACCATGAAAAAAACCAAATTAAAATTCTTTATTTCTTGTTGACATGAAAATTAACAAAGTTACTCATGAGTCGTGTTTTGATAAATTTCATTCTGAACTTTTTTTTTGTCTGAAATTAACCCTATAAGCTTGTCAGATAGTTGCAATGGGGTTTTCCGCATTTACACATCTTAAAGTTCTCGAATGTTGACGACTGAACCCCTAAATTTTTTATTTTGGCAACTCATCCCTCCAACTCACTAAATTGTTCCGTTATGCCTCGTATCTTATCAAATTTTGCTTTGAATTTTGGTCATATTTTAGGGATTAAATTTGTAGCTCGGGCCAAGGGGTCACCGTCGACTTGTTATCTCGAGCTAGCATTGCCCATGACTGGGGTATGGGTTGTCCCTACCCACTTTAATATTGTACTGTTATAAAGCTCTAAATATTATATTAGATTAAAAAGAACGCATTAATATTTTATGACCCCAAACGCCATATTTTATACAATCTGATATAACCTCATATAATACAATACAGGCAACCAATGCATGCCCATTATGTAATACATACATATATATGTATATATATATTAACCTGTAATCTATGGCAGCGCATGTGTGTCTTTTAGTATATCCATATATTATATATATATATATATACACACCATATACATACTAGACCATAAACGTTACTATTGTTGTATGTATAATTATATATATATATATATACTATTGTTGTATGTATAATTATATATATATATATATGCGAGTCTATTTGTTTAATGAATGGAAGTTCCTCCATCATGTGAGGCTGTTAATATTGGCGTTATTTGGTCCCCCACTGGAGGTACGAAGACCTTCCCACATTAAACAACTCCAAGCTACATACTTTGACGAAGACTTAGAGGTCCTTCTCTATGTATGATAACTCGATAAAATATAATTATTTGACTATTTTTATACACGTAAATCTATTATGTTCTTGAGTATTTAACTTAATTTAGTTTAATTTTACATAATTTTGATTTAAATTAGTTTATTTTAATTTCATTTAATTAATTTAATATTAATTTTAATATGTTATAATTAATTTACCTCTTTAAATAACTAATGTTCTCATATGTGTAATTCAATTAGGTGAAATTGGAGGTAAAATGGCCGATCAAAAGCATAAGAGCGGATTAAAAATGCAATTTACAACGGAGCCAGACAAAGTCCACGCGCGTACGGAGAATGGTGCACTCCACATGCCCTTCAAGCTGTTGGATCTACATCAGCTCTCCCCAACGCGCGAGTGCATTCACCCCAGACAGAGGAGAGTGGAGTGTCAGCAGTGTCATCTCAAGAAAAGGCCTGTAGGTTCCCATGTGCGCGCGCCTATTGATCCTCACGTGGGCTCGTCCTCTCTCCAGCTATTTTGTGCCAAGCTTCCCAGTGCGCCCCATCTGCTGCCTGGCATCCAGCTACCCATTCCCTATCCGCCACGTGGCATGTTGCATTGAAGAGAAAACGAGGGAGCAAATGCTCCCCCCACCTGCGTCAGCAAAGAAAAAAAAAAAAAAAGGAACGAAAAAAGCAGGAGAGGTCTGGGGAGGCCGGGAGTGAAAAACAGGGGCCAAACCCAGCAGCCAAAAGAGGAGAGAAAATCAAGAAGAAAAAGAATATATATATATATATATATATATATATAAATAGAAAGGGTGAGTGTGTGGTAGAGACCCTTTTATGGTCTCTACCGATAAAACTCTTTTTTAGACTGTTGCGATTTAATCGAATGGTTGAAACGTTGATGGTGTATCATATTTATCATACACTTTAACTCACATAATCCTTCCCACCTAAAGTTTTCTCCGCCGCCGGTGACCACATTTTCTCTCTCTTCCCCTTTCTCTCTCTTCTCCTCTCTCCTGAGGCGACCTACCTCCGGCCCCCCCACCATCGGCCCCAGTCCCGGCCGGCTGGCCGCCGGTGACCTCCCTCTCTCTCTTCCCCTTTCTCTCTCTTCTCCTCCCTCCCCGGCCCCCACCCCCGGCCCCTAACCCACCCCCCGGCCCCCAGGCTTGCCCGGTGCTCCCCCCACCCCAGGCCCCCCTCCCACGGCCTCCCCCCACCCCCCGATCACCCCCCGACGACCCCCCTGCCCCCTCTTTCTCTTCCCCTTTCTCTCTCTTTTCATCTCTTCTCTCTCTCTTCCCGGCCCTAGGCCCCCCACCCCTGGCCGCCCGGCGCCCCCCCATCCTATGCCACTCGCGACTCCCCCTCTCCCTCTTTCTCTCTCTTTCTCTCTCTCTCTCTTCTCACGTCGGGGGTACGGTGGGGGAGTTGCGGGTGGCGTAGGATGGGGGCCTCCGGGTGGCCTAAGGTGGGGGGGCCGAGGGCCAGGAAGAGAGAAAGAAGGGAAGAGAGAGAGAGAAGAGAGGAAAAGAGAGAGAAAGGGGAAGAGAAAGAGGGGGCCAGGTAGTCGTCGGGGGGTGATCGGGGGGTGCCGAGGGGTGGGGGGATTCCGGGGGAGGGGGCCTAGGGTGGGGGGCGCACCGGGCAAGCCGGGGGGCCAAGGGGCGGGCTAGGAGCCGGGGTGAGGGGCTGCAGGAGGGAGGAGAAGAGAGAGAAAGGGGAAGAGAGAGAGGGAGGTCACTGGCGGGCGCCCAGCCGAGGTTGGAGCTGGTGGTGGGGGGCCGGAGGTAGGTCACCGCGGGAGAGAGGAGAAGAGAGAGAAAGGGGAAGAAAGAGGGAAAGAGAGAGAGAAGAGAAGAGAAAGAAAGGGGAAGAGAGAGAAAATGGGGCCGCCAGCGGCCGGCGGCCAGCCGGCCGGGGCTAGAGGGGCCGGAGGTTGGTAGCCGGCGTTTGCCACCGGCAGCGGGAAGATCGCCGACGACAGAGAAGATTTTGGGTAGGAAGGATTATGTGACGTAAGGCGTATGATAAGTATGATATACCATAAACATTTCAACCGTTTGATTAAATCTCAACTGCCTAAAAAAGACCTTTACTGGTAGAGACCATAAAAGGGTCTTTACCACAGACTCACCCGAATAGAAAAGCCAAAAAAAATAATAATAATAGTGTAGGATTTTTAGGTTTAGGATTCAGTTTTTATTTTTAGTTTTAGACTTTATTTTCAATAAATTTTAAAGGAGATGACATTTGAAGAGCAAAGAGGAGAAGATGAAAAATTAGGGGAGAATTTGAAGATTTGTGAAAACAATTATTGGGGATTTCATTCATTTTCCTTATCTCTTTTATATAATTGGATGATGCTTGAACCATTGATTTGCTTAATTTTGTGTTTATTTTCATTTATGGATATTTTGTAGTTTGTTGGTTTTAAGGTTTGATGTAGCTATACTTATATTATGTTTTGATGATTTAGCAAACTGTTAATAAAATCTCTATTCATTTCACTTGTGTTTCTCTATGCTTAATGCTTCTAATTTATTGAGAAATGAATTAGTTGATTTGATTTATGAATTTTAATGTTCAGGAGAGATTAATTTATTTATCGATTTGGGAAATATAATCTTAGTTGTTGTTGAGTTTGGTATGCCGATGACACTTTGATAATCATATAAAGGTGTGCTTAATGAATGTGTAGGTAGACAACTTAGATAGGGATATCGATTTGGACACATATGTATATAATCTCATTTGACACTTGAGAAAGTTGGTGAGGTTAATTTTGAGCACTTGATTAATGAATTGATTGAGACTAGTTAGCAATTTCTTAATAGGAAAAACATAGGAAGGATAGAGTGAAATCAAGACCATAGAACCTTATTTGTTTGTGTCTTTTTATTCCTTTGGTTTTGTTTGATCATTTTAGTTTACTTTATTTATTTAATTTGCGTTTTTGTTATTTTTCAATCGGTCGTTCAAATAATCATACCATTAACAAATTTTAATAATTAACTAAATTTAAATGCAATATTTATATGATCGACAACCTTATTCATCTTATATTATTTGCTCGACTCGTGCAGTTGCGAGATTACATGCAACAATACACTTTACATACAAGGACTTTTCACCAAAGATTTGTACACCATTAATTAATCTCATAATTCTCCTATCTAAAAAATTTGCAGCTCGGGCGCAGGGATCACGATCAGGGTCGGGGTCAAGGTCGACCTATTCTCGAACCACGACTAGGGTCGGGGTTGCCCCTACCAACTTTAATATTATACTGTTATAATGCTCTAAATATTATTTTAGATTAAAAACGACGCAGTAGTATTTTATGATTCCAAGCACCGTATTGCAATCTGATATAATAATAAACCTCATGTAATACAATACAGGCAACCAACGCATGCCTATTATGTGTATATCCACACCATATACATACTAGACCATAAACATTATATTGTATATATAGTTATATATTTAAATATATGCGAGTCTATTTGTTTAATGAATGGAAGTTCCTCCATCATGTGAGGTTGTTAATATTGGCGTTATTTGGTCCCCCACTAGAGGTACGATGAACTTCCCACATTGAACAATTTCAAGAAACATACAAGGACTTAGAGGTCCTTCCCCATAACTTAACATACAACGACTACACACATGGAAGCTATAACCAGATTCTGCGATTATTGCAATTGCCTAAAAATGGCAGTCTCTAACCTAGCACCAAATCTTCATCATCTTCTCATCAACATAGCTTTCTTCTTTTTCCCTTTCACGAAGGCCAATTCTCTTTCCTTCAACTTGCCTAAATCAGTCGACATAAAAGCCTAAAACTTCCAAAATTTCCATATTGCTTTTCCATATTAATTAATCTTCCTTAATTATTAGTTTATGGATCATTGTTTTCTATTTTTTTTTAATTGTAATTGTAATAATAGGAAACTATAATCTCCTTTTCGCATTTTCCCTTTTCATCATTATTCGCATTAGGTAATCTCATGTAATTTTACGGTATTATTTTGTCTTCGGGATATGGTTGGTTTTTTTTTTTTTTTTTTTTTGAAAATGATATATCGTTGGTAATATTGAGTACACTGTTTTGTCCAAAAGTCAGCAAAGATCACTTGTGATGACTGTTATCTACATAATAATTGGCTGATTATTAAGTAATTTTTCTAGCAGTTGAGTTATTTATATGACCATCTTTGATGTATTTACAAATGTCAATGTTAAAATTTAATACAAAAAGTAGTCAAAATGTTATACTTGGTGTTGGCATTATTTTTATGCTCTAATGCATTTCTGTAATTTTAAATCCTATAATACTATTTTATTGTTCTTTAGTACGAATTCCAATTAAGGAAGTGATCAGGTAATTAATGTCGATAATTGTCATTTCCTTTATCACCCAAAAGCATACTCTCATTATTTTTTATTTTTTAAAGAAAAAATGTAATTAATTCTCTTTAAAATTTATCACTAGTATTAATATATCCCATAAATTATTAAATGTATCTATTATACCCCTTGAATTTTAACATGTGTATCAAGTTGTTCGCTCAATTAGTTACCGCTAGTTTTTCCATTATTTTTAATGTCAAAATGCCTCCTGAACTTTGCACTTATGTCAAAATACCTTATAATCTTTAATATTTATGTAAAAAATATCTCATGATCTTTAATATTTGTATCAAGCTATCTCATTAATATTATTTTAATTATCTAATATTGTATAATTACTTAATAATTATTAACTTTTTTAAAACATGTAAAATTATATATTTTTTTATTATAATAAAATGATACGCATATTTTTTTGACACACTTTTTTTTTTTTTTTTTTTACTTATGTTAATTCAAATTTATTCATGTTATGAGTTAACTTATACGTAACCATAATTGATAGGATTCAGATGCAGGATTTGGATTTCAAATACACTGTTTATTTGGCATACATAATTTAAAATTATAGTCATAACGAATTTCATTTATGTGTTTGTTTAAACCTATAATGAGAATAAGTATTATAAATTTACTTTGATACACATTCTTAGTTATATTTTTAATTTAAAAAATGATTAGTTTGCATATTTTGGTATAGTATTATCAATCGTAATTAAAATAAAAATTGTAATATTAGGATAATAAAATAATAAACATAAGTTGTGCAGTTATTTTTGTTTAAGAAAATCAAAATGAATGTAAATTTGAATTAAAATAAGCAAAATAAAAAAAAAGTCAAGAAAAGATACATTTTCTTTTAGTAGAAAAAACAAATTTTTACCTATTCTAAAAAATTTAGATAATTGTACAATGTTAGATAAATAAAATAAGATAAATGAAGCAGTTTGACACAAATATTAAATGTCAGGGGGAACTTTGACACAAATAACAAAGATTTGGCATTTTGACACAATTACAAAGATCATGGAGCATTTTGACATAAAAACAAAGTTCATGAGGCATTTTGACATTAAAGATAATGGAATAATTAACGGCAACTAACTGAGGGGATAATTTGACACATATGTTAAAGTTTAGGGGAGCACAATATGTACATTTCATAGTTTAAGGGATATATTGACACTAGTGATAAAGTTCAGGGGAATTTATGACATTTTTTCTTTTTTAAAATACGTTGACGTTGACGAAGACTTAGAGGTCCTTCTCTATACATTTTTCAGACAAGGACTTTTCACCAAAGATTTGTACACCATTAATTAACCTTATATATGTCCTATCTAAAAAAAATTAATTATTATAAACATTACTATTGTTATAGGTATAATTATATATATATATATATATATATATGCGAGTCTATTTGTTTAATGAATGGAAGTTCCTCCATCATGTGAGGCTGTTAATATTGGCGTTATTTGGTCCCCACTGGAGGTACGAAGACCTTCCCACATTGAACAGCTCCAAGCTACAAACTTTGACGAAGACTTAGAGGTCCTCCTCTATGTATGATAACTCCATAAAATATAATTATTTTACCAATGTAAATCTATTATGTTCTTGAGTATTTAAATTAATTTTAAGTTAATTTAATTTAATTTTACATAATTTTAATATAAATTAGTTTATTTTAATTTCATTTAATTTTCTTTAATTAATTTAATATTAATATTAATATGTTATAATTAATTTATGTCTTTAAATAATTAATTTTCTTATATGTGTAATTCAAGTAGGTGAAATCGGTGGTAAAATGCCGATCAAAAGCACGAGAACGGATTAAAAATGCAATTACACCGGAGCCAGACAAAGTCCACGCGCGCAAGGGGAATGGTGCACACCACATGCCCTTCAAGTTGTTGGATCTACATCAGCTCTCCCCAGCGCGCGAGTGCATTCATCCCAGCAGAGGAGAGTGGAGTGTCAGCAGTATCAGCCGACTAATAGGCCTGTCGGTTCCCATGTGCGCGCGCCTATTGATCCTAACGTGGGCTCGTCCTCTCTCCCAGCTATTTTGTGCCCAGCTTCCCCGCCCATCTGCTGCCTGGATTCCAGCTACCCATTACCTCTCCGCCACGTGGCATGTTGCATTGAAGAGAAAACGAGGGAGCAAATGCTTCCCCCACCTGCGTCAGCAAAGAAAAAAAAAAAAAAAAGGAATTAAAAAAGGCAGGATAGGTCTGGGGAGGCCGGGAGTGAAAAACAGGGGGCCAAACCCAGCAGCCAAAAGAGGAGAGAAAATCAAGAAGAAAAAGAGAATATATATATATATATATATAATAGAAAAATAAAAAAAAATAATAATAATAGTGTAGGATTTTTAGGTTTAGGATTCAGTTTTTTTATTTTTAGTTTTAGATTTTATTTTCAATAAATTTTAAGGGAGATGATATTTGAAGAGCAAAGAGGAAAAGATGAGAAATAAGGGAGGACTTGAAGATTTGTGAAAATAATTATTGGAGATTTCATTTCCTTTTTCTTATCTCTTTTATGTAATTGGATGATACTTGAATACTTGATTTGCTTAATTTTGTATTTATTTTCATTTATGGATATTGTGTAGTTTGTTGGTTTTAAGATTTGATGTAGCTCTACTTGTATTATGTTTTGATGATTTAGCTAATTGTTAATGAAATCTCTATTCATTTCATTTGTGTTTCTCTATGATTAATGCTCCTAATTTATTGAGAAATGAATCAGTTGATTTGATTTATGAATTTTAATGTTCAGGAGAAATTAATTTATTTATTGATTTGGAAAATACAATCTTTGTTATTGTTGAGTTCGGGATGCCAATGACACTTTGATAATCATAGGGTGTGCTTAACGAATGTGTAGGTAGACAAGTTAAATAGGAATATCAATTTGGACACTATGCATATAATCTCATTTGACACTTGAGAAAGTTGGTGATGTTAATTTTGAGTTATTGATTAATTAATTGATTGAGACTAATTAGCAATTCCTTAATAGGAAGAACATAAGAAGGATAGAGTGAAATCAAAACCATAGAACCTTGTTTGTTTGTGTCTTTTTATTCCTTTGATTTTATTTGATCATTTTAACTTACTTTATTTAGTTTAATTTGCATTTTTGTTATTTGTCAATTGGTCTTTCAAATAATCATACCATTAATAAATTTCAATAATTAATTAAATTTAAGTGCAATCTTTGTATGATCGACAACCTTACTCACCTTAAATTATTTATTCGACTCGTGTAGTTGTGAGATTACAAGCAACAATACACTTTACATACAAGGACTTTTCACAAAAGATTTGTACACCATTTATTAATCTCATAATTCTCCTGTCTAAAAAATTTGTAGCTCGGGCGAAGGGATCGGGGTCGGGGTCAAGGTCGACCTGTTCTCGAACTGGTATTGACTATGACTGGGGTCGGGTTACCCCTACGAACTTTAATATTATACTGTTATAATGCTCTAAATATTATTTTAGATTAAAAATGATGCAGTAATATTTTATGATTCCAAGCACCATACTGCAATCTGATATAATAATAATAATAATAATAATATATATATATACACACACCATATACATACTAGACCATAAACATTATATTGTATATATAGTTATATATTTAAATAGATGCGAGTCTATTTGTTTAATGAATGGAAGTTCCTCCGTCATGTGAGGCTGTTAATATTGGCGTTATTTGGTCCCCCACTAGAGGTACGATGAACTTCCCACATTGAACAATTTCTAGCAACATACAAGGACTTAGAGGTCCTTCCCTATACACTTTACGTACAAGGACTACACACATGGAAGCTATAACCAGATTCTGCCATTATTGTAATTGCCTAAAAATGGCAGTCTCTAACCCAGCACCAAATCTTCATCATCTTCTCATCAACATAGCTTTCTTCTTTTTCCCTTTCACAAAGGGCAATTCTCTTTCCTTCAACTTGCCTAAATCAAACATTCTACTGGATGTCATAAATGTTAAATTATGGAGTTTAATTAATATCTTACTGTCAAAATTTCTTATACAGATATAATATGCAAGTCGATATAAAAGCCTAAAACTTCCAAAATTTCCATATTGCTTTTCCATATTAATTAATCTTCCTTAATTATTAGTTTATGGATCATTGTTTTCTGTTTTTTTTTTTTTAATTGTAATTGTAATAATAGGAAACTATAATCTCCTTTTCGCATTTTCCCTTTTCATCATTATTCGCATTAGGTAATCTCATGTAATTTTACGGTATTATTTTGTCTTCGGGATATGGTTGGTTTTTATTTTTTATTTTTTATTTTTTTGAAAATGATATCGTTGATAATATTGAGTACAGTGTTTTTTCCAAAAGTCAGCAAAGATCACTTGTGATGACTGTTATCTACATAATAATTGGCTGATTATTAAGTAATTTTTCTAGCAGTTGAGTTATTTATATGACCATCTTTGATATATTTACAAATGTCAATGTTAAAATTTAATACAAAAAGTAGTCAAAATGTTATACTTGGTGTTGGCATTATTTTTATGCTCTAATGCATTTCTGTAATTTTAAATCCTATAATACTATTTTATTGTTCTTTAGTACGAATTCCAATTAAGGAGGTGATCAGGTAATTAATGTCGATAATTGGCATTTCTTTATCACCCAAAAGCATAATCTCATTATTTTTTATTTTTTAAAGAAAAAATGTAATTAATTCTCTTTAAACTTTATCACTAGTATTAATATATCCCATAAATTATTAAATGTATCTATTATACCCCTTGAATTTTAACATGTGTATCAAGTTGTTTGCTCAATTAGTTACCGCTAGTTTTTCCATTATTTTTAATGTCAAAATGCCTCCTGAACTTTGCACTTATGTCAAAATATCTTATGATCTTTAATATTTATGTAAAAAATATCTCATGATTATGATCTTTAATATTTATGTAAAAAATATCTCATGATCTTTAATATTTGTATCAAACTGTCTCATTAATATTATTTTAATTATCTAATATTGTATAATTACTTAATAATTATTAACTTTTTTAAAACATGTAAAATTATATATTTTTTTATTATAATAAAATGATACGCATATTTTTTTGACACACTTTTTTTTTTTTTACTTATGTTAATTCAAATTTATTCATGTTATGAGTTAACTTATACGTAACCATAATTGATAGGATTCAGATGCAGGATTTGGATTTCAAATACACTGTTTATTGGGCATACATAATTTAAAATTATAGTCATAACGAATTTCATTTATGTGTTTGTTTAAACCTATAATGAGAATAAGTATTATAAATTTACTTTGATACACATTCTTAGTTATATTTTTAATTTAAAAAATGATTAGTTTGCATATTTTGGTATAGTATTATCAATCGTAATTAAAATAAAAATTGTAATATTAGGATAATAAATAATAAACATAAGTTGTGCAGTTATTTTTGTTTAAGAAAATCAAAATGAATGTAAATTTGAATTAAAATAAGCAAAGTAAAAAAAAAAAAGTCAAGAAAAGATACATTTTCTTTTAGTAGAAAAAACAAATTTTTACCTATTCTAAAAAATTTAGATAATTGTACAATGTTAGATAAATAAAATAAGATAAATGAAGCAGTTTGACACAAATATTAAATGTCAGGGCGAACTTTGACACAAATAACAAAGATTTGGCATTTTGACACAATTACAAAGATCATGGAGTATTTTGACATAAAAACAAAGTTCATGGGGCATTTTGACATTAAAGATAATAGAATAATTAACGGCAACTAACTGAGGGGATAATTTGACACATATGTTAAAGTTTAGGGGAGCACAATAGGTACATTTCATAGTTTAAGGGACATATTGACACTAATGACAAAGTTCAGGGGAATTTATGACATTTTTTCTTTTTTAAATTATCCTCATGCTTTAGTCATTGAGAACTTTTTAGAGTTTTAAAATAGGTTAAATTGCTTATTTAGTCCCTAAACTCTTAATATTGTGCAACTTTAGTTCCTGAAATTTTTTTGTAACTGGAATGCCTATAAACTTTTAAAATATTACTACAGTAGGCCTTTCCGTTAATTTTTGATCGAAATTTGTTAGTAATTTGATTAAAAAATTACGCTAACTTTGGATTCTGTAAAACAATTAACAAAAAACACTATTGCAGCAAAGTTACTAATAGTTTATAATCATTCCAGCTATGAAAGGGAATGCTCATAAACTATTAAAATGCTATTACAATAGTCATTTTTGCTTATTTTTAAATAGAATCTGTTAGTAATTTGATCAAAAAATAATGTAAACTAAAATATTTCATTTAAAAATTAACGTAAGCGACTATTGCCATAACATTTTGAAAGTTTAGGGGCATTCTAGCTACAAAAAAAAAAAAGTTCAAGGACCAAAACTACATAAAGTTAAAAGTTTAGGGACCAACCTAGTAGTTTACCCTTTAAAATTTTAAATGTCGAAAACTGAACAATCAATCTGATGTGTTAAAACTTTGACATTGGGTATGCCGTATGATAAAATTGTCATATAATTTATCATATGGAAAATTTAACATCAAATATAGCATTACATTGGAGAATATATATATATATATATATATTTACCAAAATGTCAAAATTTACTATTGATGCATAATAACTTAATATTGTATTGGAGATACTCTAACTACTTCTTATGTCTGATATATGCAAATAATAAAATAATAATAATAATAAATAAATAAATTGAAAAGAAAGAAAAAGAACTATTGCTTATGAAAAATTTGATATTGTTTTCTCTGATACATCAGCAGTTGTAAACGGCCATTTACATTAGAAATCAAAATCAAAATTTAATTGACCGTATTTATATCCATAATATGTACTATACTAAGTGCCTCGAGAGTCGAACTTTGTGGAGTTAGGTTTAACTTGTTTTCCATTTTGTGCTAGCTCTTCTCACATTATTTATACGCTTACTCTTATTTTTTATTTTTTATTTTTTGTGTTTTTCTCTTTTTGGTTTGTCCTTATTTTTAACAATTCTTTTTTAAGAGTAATGGTAGTTTTAGTTTCTTATGTATGAGCTTCGTAGTCAGTGACTGTTTCTTCTTCTTATCTTTGTCCTCATCCAAAATTGTTGCGAAACAAGATATATATATATATATATATATATTTTCCTTCCTAAACAAATGCTTGTTCTTGAATAAAATATATGTTTGCTCTCTATTATCATCTGTAGGATTTTAAACGAAAATATGTCAAAATCACTTTCGGCTCGGCCGCTCGGCTCATGCATATTTATATGGCAAATTATCTTTATTTCGATTTTTAAAGGTAGAAAGAAGCAATTTTATAAAAAATTATTAGAGCAAATATCAACTTTTTTTTTTAATGATAATTGTATTTCAAATCAATAAAATACAAACACTAATACTTTAACTGACCTCATAACACAAGGAAACTTAACCCCAAATATAAATCGGTTCCACCAATAAATTCTAATGATACGCATAAGGAGGCAAAATATGCACTGAAATCCAACAATAGGAAATCGAAAAAGCATATCGATCATCGAGCTTACATATGTCTCTTTCAATATTACCATTACAATCGATGGAAAACTCCGATCGATTGATACTAAGGGACCCATAATAAAAAGATCACTCCAAACACCGTATAGAAATAACTCTAGCGGATTGGATACACAAACAATATGAGAGCATGGGGAGATCACCTCCGTTATTACAAAATAAGCACAAAAATATACTAACAAAATACAAGGCAGAAATAACATCGCTTTTCTTTTAAACAAACAACTCAAAGGAGAAAAACACTGGATATCATGGATAATACCTCCGATGACAAGTTAATGTACACGACCAAAGAGACAAAAATGCATCTTATTCGACCATGAAGCCATCTTTCCTACCAAAACCATCATCTTGGAGTCCAAAACATCTTTTCTAGAGCCGGTAGTCTACTGACCAACCAAGAGACGGCACCGGGCTTTGAGTTCGAAAGAGAAGTACGAACGGAACAAACCCTAACACACAGGAGAGAGAAAGAGAAAAGTCTTTTGAAAGAAAATTAAAATTCTAGTAAATTTCAACTTTTAAAAACATTAATAGTTAAATAACAATAAAAAATAAATTTAAAAAGTAAATTATAAGTTACTTGCTTGAGGTAAATTGATTTTTCATTACCTAATAAATTGATTATTTATTTTAAATATTTTAAAATATTGTTATTAATTATCTTATTTTAGTCTCATAAAAATACTCTTTATTACAGTTTTCGTCAATATACACACGCTAACAACAATGTCAACGTCGAATGCCAAAACCATTAAAAAAAAAAAAAAAAAAATCAAACTCATGTCGTAAGCACGCCTAACATTCTCGTTAAAATTTCAAACATAACCAGAGACATAAAACCGCAATACCTTGGGGATAACGAAAACGTTGGGTGCATTTAAGTTGAGTTTAAAATGAAATAAAAATTTTAAATTTAAGTTGATTAATTTTTTAAAAATTAGTTATAATAATTATTATTTTTTAAAAAAAAATAAAAAAATAAATTATAAAATATAGTTTAGCTCAAAATAAAATAAAATAGTAAACATAAGCGTTGTCTTTCACAAAAGAAATATATTCAATATAGAAAAAAAAAAAAAAAAAAAAAAACCTCATACAAATAGGTTGATTACAAAGAATCTCTGTTTACATATGATTCAAACCGTGACGAAACACCACTCTCAAGATCTAAATCAAGCTAACATTTTTTTTCCCTTTGAGCAGGAAAAATAAAATAAAATAAAATAAAAATAAAAATAAAAACTGAACTGACTTGTTACATAGTAAAATTATGAGAATTTTTGCAGAGGAACAGAAAGGCCTTCTGGTTTTGATGAATCTGTCAAATAAGGGTTGGTTGAACTTGAAGTTCCAGATGATGCATAGAAGGAAGAATTCATGTTCATTGAAGGTGCAAAGTACGTCGGTTTTGGTAACTTAGATGGGAGATTTGGCAATGGAGCTTCAAAATTAAGAACGTTCACCACCTGTTTGATACAAGGCCTGAAAGACGGATCGGGATGGCAACACCACAATCCAACTACCATTAAGCACTCCATTTGCTCCTCGTCGAATTCCATGTTTAGCCTCGTGTCGGCAGCTTCAAGGACTTGGCCTTTTCCATACAAGTCCCACACCCACTCCACAAGGCTTACCTTGATTGGCTCTGCATTTCGTTCGACTGTTCTCCTTCCACAACAGATTTCAAGGGCAACCACGCCGAAACTATAGACATCTGATTCCTTACTAGCTTTTCCAGTTGTCACACACTCTGGGGCCATATACCCCATGGTGCCTGCCAAGACTGTTGTTTGTAAACCCGACTCATGATCTGCAAACCTCGCGAGGCCAAAATCTCCTAGCTTGGCATTGAAGTTTGAATCCAACATGACATTGCTTGACTTGATATCTCTGTGGACGACGCATTGCTCCCATTCCTCGTGAAGGTACAGTAGGGATGAGGCCAATCCATGGGCTATTTTGTATCTGACCGTCCATGTTAGTGCTGGTTTCCCTCCGAAGAGATGTGTATCAAGGCTTCCATTAGGCAGAAATTCGTAGACAAGGAGGAAGTCACGCTTTGTATGACACCAACCAATAAGTTGAACTAAATTCCTGTGTCTCAAACGACTAATGATTTTCACTTCAGAAATGTATTCCTTTTTTCCCTGGCTTGATCCTTTCGATATCCTCTTAATCGCAACTTCTAAATTGGATTCACTCAACCAACCCCTGTAGACAGTGCCAAATCCTCCCTGTCCAAGTTTCCTTTCCGCGAAAAAATCATTTGTTGCATGAGTTAGCTCACGGTAAGTAAACCTCTTTGGCCCCGTTTCTCCAAATTCAACATCAATAGACTCATCATACTCCTCCTCTAGTTCCTTTCTCCCTGCAGCCCTCCTTCTCCAAAAGAAGAAGAAAAACAAACCAAGTCCGCATCCCAAAACACCAAAACCCACACCTAAGCCAATTCCCAGACCAGAGTATCCTTTCCCTTCCCCATTCTCCAGGCTTGAGGTGAATGACCAAGAAGAAATGTTGTGAGATTCATACGAGGCACCAGTGGCTGCCGAGAAACCAATTCGGACACGTCGTGGCAAGACTTCCTTCCATTCAATCCTATGTGCAAGTACAGGTGCTCCACCGTCTTTTGGATTCTCAAGATAACTTAGATAAACGTACAAAATATTACTAGCAGAGACATAACTCACCCATGCATTTGCTAAACTTCCATCTTTAATGCTACTATTCCATGAGACATTTGTTGTTGATATAATGGAATTGACATTGATTCCAACATGATCGGAGCTTGGATCCCACCAATTCTGATAACTATCGAACTCAACTGCAACGATAGGATTGCTTTGTCTAGAATCATTTGCTGATTCAGGACTGAACAAGGCAAGATATCCGCCACTCGAATTGGCAGGGATTTCGGAGTCAAATGGTGTGATGAAGAACGAGATGCCATCCCCGTAATGTCTTTTATCATATGCTTTAATAGTGAAGGTGAAATGAGCAGTGAAATCTGCATAGTCCCCTGTCTTTTCATCCCAAAGCTGCACTGGTTTCGAAAAGGAGGCTCGGCCAACACTATCAGTGAGGGGAAGGCCGGTTCCATTGACTTTTGTGAGCAGGATTGATCCACTGGCTGCAGAGGCATCACCTTGGAAGACAATGTGTTCATTAGCTATGGCTTCTGAGAAGCTGGTGAAGTTGAAAAGCGACTCGGCATTCGGAAGAAGAAACAGAAACAGAAAGAAAACGGTCTTGATGAGAAGATGGGATCGGAGTCTTGATCTTTGTGTTTGATGGAGGTATGAGCATGGCTTGGAGAGAGACATTTTTATTGATAAGAAAATGTTACAGCTGAAGAGGTAGGGAAAATGGAGTTTCTTTGAGATTATTTTTCTTAAATAGAGAGTATTTTTAAAAATAGCTAAATTATATTTTTCTTAATTTACTAGCTACATTCAATGGATACATATATGGCAGAATTGTTCTAGTCAACATAGTTGAACACTAGTATATAAGAAATCGTTTAGGACATATGCAATTATATATATATATATAATTTTCAAACTTATTATTTGCTAGAATTTTTCCTATAATAGACATATAGTCCTGGAAAATTTCGGGTACCAAGCAATAATTTGAAAATGATGCTGAACAATTCGATGGTCAATAGATATTTTACCATCTAGATGCACTTGTTTTTGAGAGAGAGAGAGAGAGATTTAGTCCCCTTTTAAAATAGCTTTTTTTTTTTTTTAAACTTATTATTTGCTAGAATTTTGCCTATAATATATAGTCCTGGAAAATTTTGGGTACCAAGCAATATTTTGAAAATGATACTGAATAATTCGATGGTCAATAGATATTTTACCATCTAGATGCACTTGTTTAAAAAATTAAAATAAAAAAAAAAAGGAGAAAAACTTAGTCCCCTTTTAAGCAACATTGATTAAAAGTTAACAAAAAAGGGTCATGTTCAAATTGTAAGAATTTGTTGCCTTATGATTGTTTAACCTGAATGGAAATGGGCCAATTTGATGAGATCAGCTGAACATAATTGTCTCTTTTTAAAATGCATTAAGTGTTCGATACTTTCTAATCCCATTTAATCAAACTAAACCAGATGGGACCTAAATCTCGCTAGGTTCATACTTGTAGTTGTATAACTGCCCAAGAATTTCAATTGCGCTAATATTTATTATTGTGGGAATTGGATTCAAGTTTTTCCCAACCCCTTCTCATCAATGGACTCTTAACCTATACAAATTAGGAGTGTGATTTGTTTGATAAATTCCTATATTTTATCAAGATAATACTTTTACTCGTTCAAATAACAAATTAAAGTGAAGCAGAGTTAGGAATGATAGAATATTTTTATGACAAAGAAATTCATTTTACAAGTTCCTTATTATAGATGGTTTCTACAAAGCTATGTGCTGTAAGACTTTAGGATCTTTCCGAAGTGACAAATGGAATGGGGGCGAGTCAGAACCAATAATCCCCCTGTTCTCTCAGCATAAAAATAAAGTCAACATTTTTGTTGATTGCTAATTCAATTTCTGACTCCCAAATGATAAAATCAAACATTAGTCAGACGATGGATGCCACAATAGAAACTATTTGTCGTTATTTATATTCACATTTTTTAATGGACGAGAGAACGGCAATGGATTGAACCATAAGAATAATAATAAAAACTAATTATTCAGATAAACTCGCCTGCAAAATGACTACTCACACTCTGATTTTTTTTTTTTTCAATTTTAACTAATGCATGTCTACGTGGTGGTTACAAGTTAAAGAATAGATAAGCATTTTTCAGATACTTAATAAAAAATATATCAATTGTTTTTAATAAATTTAGAAAAATGATCAATTGACCATTAAAATATTGATTGACACAATTGACCATAATAGAGCATGCAACGGCAGTGGAACCATGGGCTCCTTAATATTTGGTCCCAACTTTAAATTTTGTTTACAATTGATTCCCTTATTTCCCCTTATGAAAATTATTAAATTACAATATTTAAATAACTTTTTTTTTTCAAAGAAAAAACTTACCCTTTAACACAGGAAACAATTGTGTTCTTAAATGTTCTTTTATTTTACTAACAAGGATAGAAATGACATATAAGATAAATATAAATAATGCTCCATAGCAGAATACTTGATTAATTTAATCTATTTTTCATGAGAGCCCCATGAATGCCTCATGAAGCTCTTTCCACATTCAAATTACAACAAATCAAAGATGTGTAGTAGACTTATAAATTTTAATCCACTTGTGGTTCATGAGAATAAAGGCGAATAGGGAGTCCCATTTCTGGAGCTAACGTCGGATCCCTTACGATTTTCTCATCAGTGAAAATCTTTTCCCAGTTGAAATTCTTCACCACATTATGCATGAAAATGAGTATTTTCACTCGAGCATACTCATTTCCAGGGCACATCCGAGGTCCTCCTCCGAACGGAACATACGAGAACGGAACTGGTCCCTTTCCTTCGAATCTTAGGGGTTCGAATTTTTCTGGCTCAGGAAAGTACTTGGGATTTTTGTGCGTCGCATAAACATTCCAGTGTAACTGCATGTTTCAGTAAGGTAAGATAAAAGAAAACTTCAATTAGTTGTATATATGTGCGACAGAAGTTATATAAATATAAATACATGCATATTAACGTGATTAAAGTTGGTTTTTTTTTTTTTAATAGACTGAGAGAGAATAACGGATATCAAAACTTAGTAGAACATTGCACCCCTCTATAAGTAATCTCATTATTAATCAAATTCCTAACTCAACGTTACAAAAAGAGAGAGAAAAAAAATAAAAAGTCTAAATAACAATAGAAGACAAAACAACTCAAGATGAAGAGGGGCAACTGAGAATCAAAAACAAAAACAACCCTAACAATCTGAAGCCAGTCTTTGGAAATTGAACCTAGACTCGCACTTTTAATATAGAATTAAAATATTCTCGTTAAAAACTTCTAATCAAAAGGAAAAAGAGTACATGAATACTTATAAAGTCGGTTAATTACAAACTCTGTAATAGAGAAAACCCGACTAGATTGCCTGGAAGTGCGTACCTTGAATCCTTTGGGAATTAGAAATCCATTGTAGGTGAAGTCAGTGAGGACCTCCCTGAAAGCACCAGCACTGGGAGGTGTCAATCTCAAAACTTCACTTGCCACATTCCATGAGTACTTCATTTTTTGAATGTCTTCCCAATTCAGCAACTCTCCTGGTGCTTTCGCGTTTGCAATCTTCATTTGCTCTATATCAACATTTTATCATGCACATATATCACCCATCAATTATTGTCATAAGCATGAGAATTGTTCTTATTATATGAAAAATAACTTGAAAGGAATAAATTTATTTTCGTGAAATTAATATAAAATAATGTAATCCTTAAGAGAGACTGCAAATTGCCAAATTTGGTAGCCAAACCGAAACTGAAAAGATCTGAATCTCTAATGAGCCATATGAAAATGGTTTAACGATGGTTTTATTCGTTTTTGAAATCGAAAATATTGTAAAACAATTATCTTCCTTCTCTTTCTCACTAGAATCAAAATCGTATATTATTTATCATTTTTGAGGACCTTTTTGTTTTTTGGTTAAAATTGTGAGAGAAACTGATATAAAAAAAAGAAAAAAAAATTAAACACATCTCGGGTTAACACCAATTACAAGTAGCTTATCCTAAAACAAACAAAGAAAGAAAGACAAAAAAAAAAAAAAAAACAAAAACACTACAGAGAAAGCAAACAAAAACAACCAGAATCATGAACAAATTAAAACAAAAAAAATTATGAAAAACCTTATCCTCTCTATAGGATGGTAGGGTTTGAATCTCCTGCCCAAGTTCAAAAAGTAAACAATATGTAAGTATATATATATTACCTCTAAAGACTTTGTCATAGACATCTGGTAATTCGGCAAGAAACGACATGATGCAAACCAACGTAGTGCTCACAGTGTCATAAGCTCCAACCAGCAAACCATTCAGCAATTTGGCAATATCTGAGTCGTTTATTGGTTGTCCATTGTCGTATGTTTCCATCAACAACTCCGACACTATGTCTTTTGCTGGACTCCCCTTGTTCTCCACAAGATCAGCCCTCCTCTCCGCAACTATTTTCTCTATCTCTTCCTTGATTTTCTTCGACGATTTTACAGCTCGGTTTAACTTTGTTCCCGGAAGATTTATCGGCAACGAATTTAGCCCCGAGTTGACATGCCTAATCGGCTCCTCAATTTTAGAAATTATTTCCGGTTTTTCAATGTTCAGAAACAACTTACATACTATGGTGAAAGCGTATTTCTTCACTAGTTCGTGAGCTTTGATGACTTCTTTGCCGTCCCAGTATGTTTTCATGTGATCTCTCGTCGCCTTATCCATGATTCCGACGTACTTTATTAGTGAATTCGGCTTCAAAAGAAGCGGAAACATGAGCTTCTTCATCCTCGTAGCTTCGTCTCTAATCGTTGTTTTCTGTGAGATGTCGAAGACTTTGACAAAGTTTCTAGGCCACCAAGCCTTGACAAGCTTGTTCTCGTTCGAAAAGATGAATTTGTTTCCTTCAGGTGTGGGAAAGAGCACCATTGGTTCGCCGTGCAACGAGGTCTTGAAGACATCGGAGGAGTACTTGTTCCTCCGATCCACAGTAAACTTTTCGGGGACACCATTCTTTGCCGCCCTAAAGTAAGCTAGGGTTTCGCCGACAAAAGGCCAACCAAAGCTTCCGGGCGGGAGATAATGGAGCTTTTCATTATCGTCGGTCTTGTTGCGTCTGAGAATGATGAAAACGATCCACAAAACATAGTAAAGTGTAATGGAGAAAAGAACAATAGAAAGGAGGGAGAATTCCATGATCTTTGTTGCTAGGAATTCAAAAGCTTGGTGGAGAAACTCGGTATGGTCAGAGGTCCTTATTTATAGTGGCATGGCCATGTCTATATCTTGGTCCTAATTCAAGCCCTAAAATAATTCTTAGTAGAGCAATACGGATTCCTTCTCTTTCCTATTTTTTATTTCTTATTTTTATGTTAATTTGTTTTTGGATAGGAGGCTGCTTTATTTGTCAAAAGATTCAAAAGTTTGGGTGTTTCCGATGGATTTGTTATTTAATTTTGTTACAATACACAACAATTATAAATTATGAGAGAGAGTAGCTGGAATGTGCTATGTATTTGTCCATTAGTCCCAAAGCATTTTGTCATGTATGTATAGTAACCAAAGTAACCACGCCATCTCTAGTCTAGTACATAAAACACCCAAACTCTTGAATCCTTTATTACTATTTTTTTCTTAGGAGTTTCTATGTTTTCTTTGATGGTAGTTTCTATGTTCTCTCTCCTTTTAGAGTGGTTTTGTTTTTTTCAAACAAAATTCATTTTATTTTCTGTAGGATGAGGAAATGATGATGGTGCTTAAAAGAGTGCCGACCTATAATTTGAATATCTTGATGCATCATCATTTATTTTCCTATGATAGAAATTATCTTTTTTCATTAATAAAAAAACTATATGATTAAATTTTTAATAGTCTAAGCTATAAGCGATCGTATTAAAATTTTGTGATTGCTTCTGTTTGTAAATTAAATTATTGCAAAATTTATTAATGACTGTAATTGCAATTTCTTTTGATACTGAAAAAGAAAAAAAAAAAAAAAAAAAAAAAAAGAGATTGTTCCTACTGTATAAATCTTCTTTGTTGAATAATTATATCATAATATTCAAAAGTTTGGATTTTCCTGCGGACCGTATACTAGAGAAATTAGACTTTATTATTACTCTGGTCACTATATATGTTAGTTTCATGAATATTAATGAGAGTAGTTCGGATATGCGCAATATTTGTCAAGTAGTTTCAAAAGTTTTTTGTCTATATATATATATATATATATATATATAACCAAAGTAATACTCAGGTCTACTTTAGTACCAGAAACACACAAACTTTTGAATCTATTTAATTAACAAAGAAAGAAAGCCGTCGTCATCACGCATGGCCACTATGTCGATCAAGTCGAAGAGGGTAAGCCATCTCTTTTTCAAATTTGTGCAATTTTGATTCCTTCTCTTTTTATTTTTGTTAATATTTCATTCGAAAAGTTCAGTAATTTAATCAAAAAATAATATTTATTAACGGATTCCATCTAAAAATTTAACGGAAAAAACTAACAGAAAAATGCTTTTAATAATTTTGGGTCACTCCAACTGAAAAAAAAAAAAAAAAAGGATATGGAAAAAATTATACAAACTTAAAAATTTGAAGACTAGCCTAGCAATTTACCCTATTTCTGGAGGGGGAAAAAAACCAACTGCCATATACATTTAGAGAATTTAAGCTCACTAATGGAGAGGCTCTCTGGATTATGTGTTTTTGCCTGCTATAATCTCGACCGGGGTTACGCACTTGGTGAATCTTGCTAAATATAATTATAGCTATTTTGATCTTTATTTTTAATTATTGTTTCTCCTGAAAATGTATTATTTTATATATATATATATATTATTATATGAATTCTCGGATTTTATTTTTATCATTATCTTGGGGATTGAGGCATGATATGATATACCATATATGACAAAAAAAAAAAAAAAAACGTAACTTGTCCTAAATTTTAAATGTACTTAAAAAAAAAATTAACCTCCGACCAGATCTCCAAGGGAAGAGAACAAAAGAAGTATACAAAAATTAGAATTTCCAAGGAATAAATACGTACAGTTGTTGATAGGATGTCTTAAAAACGTATAGTTTTTCTTTAATTTGGGAAGAAATATTATTCAATTTAAGAAAAGAGTATGACTTCATTTATTTATTTATTTTGCTTTTGTTTTGAGAGATATGAAAGTATCTGAAAGATATAATCAATGATGGAAAAATAATTTCAGAGCAAAAAAATATTACTGAAAAATAATTACAGCCACAAAATATTTATTTCCATCCAAAGAGTAAATTAAGCTAAAACATGAGCCATTAAAACACAACTAAATACATAATTAACCAAGCAGGTTGACCAAGAAATAAAACAAAATATTTTATATTAAACATGAAAAATATATAACAAACATCATGGTTCCTGAAATATAAAAATTGATTAGTTTAATTATATATAGAAAGTATTCATGAAAATTAAATTAAGGTTGAAGTCTTATTTTACAGTATAAAAGCTACTTGAATGTCTCTTCTTCTTCAGTATAGACAGCTCAAGAGTAATGAGGTAATTGGAAGGACAGTGAAATAGAAAGATAGTACTAAGCTTTTCATTTCACACCTCCAATCAAGTGCTCTTATTTAACTACGATAAATTATTTTTGAAACTCCGAAACAACAGATGTTCTTACGTCAAGTGACCAAAATAAGTATTTTACTTTGTTTATTTATTTTTAAATATGGAGGCAACAATAAACATCAAGGCCCAGGTCCGGAGGCAGAGTTGCTCCACATATATACTTATAGCAAAGCCCACTATATAGCATAAATAATGTTTAAGAAAACGAGATTGACATCCTCTACAAACCCACTATACAGCAAAACCACTTTCCACATCAATTACTCAATTTTATTAAACGAAAAATAAAAGAAATACAAGAAGTTCAAAAGAAAATGTACAATCCCTTAGGGATACCCTTCAACCAGAAACACAAGACCTTTTTACAAGTTTGCCAAAAGTTTAAGTCACAAGCATATCTAAAAAAAAAAAAAAACAATTCCTAAATTAATATTCATTAAGATTCTTACTTGATCCGAAGAAAAAACTTAACAAAATAAAAAATATGTGCAAGGGTAACGATCCAAAACCAATACTTGATCGGTTTTTTTAAAATTTAACACGCGTCATAAAAACTCAATAAAACACTTAGATAGGGGTCATTTGGAATACTGATTCTAATTGAAAATTTTCAACTTAATTTCAAAATTCTCAAATCTACAACTTATTTTTTTCTCTTTTTTATTTTTAGAAAAGTCAAACTTTAAAGTTCATAACATTCTTATTTTAAGTCAAAATGAGATGATTAAAAAAATTTTGCACAAAACAATATCCATATTTCATTTTTTTTTCTAAATATATTGTAAATTTTACATTATATATTTCTTATAATATAGTTCATTTTCAATTTATACTTCAGCCAAACTCCAACACCAACTATTGTTCTAAACGAACCCTAAGGCAAATCTTACAATAATAATTACAAAAAGGTCATATATTCTATTTTACCTTCTCGGTTATTTTGTTTTTAAAAGTTTCTGTTATTTAACCTAGGAAAATCCTATTTAATATTAATCCATATAAATAGAAAGTAATCAAGTAATCCAACTAAATCAAGATCTCTAATAATGTTCATCCAAGTCAAATAAAATTTTAAGAGGATAACCTTTACTCTTCACGGAAAAGTTATGGATTTCACCATCTATGAACAACCCTGTGGTGGTTTAATATTAACCATATCTCCAACATACTAAAATCATGTACAAGATCACATAATAGAGTTCCATTCGTTGGCATATCAAAAGACACAACTTATAAGGATTTTTTATTATTGATGGTCATCAAAGTGAATTTGATTTATTTAAACGGAACTACATAAATAATTTTCCTTAGTTTCTTGTCCTATAAATAATAATATACATACTTCTATATATATGTAATGTCTGTAACCCATTTTAAGAGTTCAACTTTGTTTTACCAATTGCATACTTTAATTTAGACAATTACTTTTTATTATATTTTCTTTAATATATGTCCTTCTGCGCATTATTTTAAGGTTTTGATCCCAATAGTCTTGGTGCTTTTTGTTTGCTTATTCAACTTTTACGACCAAATCCATAAAAGTAATTAGGACACGATATGAGAAAAACTTTTATTGGTAGAAAATGTCAAAATACAAAACCAGTATTTCCCGCTCATGAACTATTCCTAAAAGGCAGCTACCCGTGATCAAAGTTGCAAACTAGCCATATGTGTGAAGCCACTTATTGTTCATGACGATAAAGGCGAATAGGGAGTCCATTTTTCTGGAGCGTCGGATCCGTTACGATTTTCTCGCCGCGGGGAAATTCTTCTTGTCCCATTTAAAATTCTTCTTTTCACAATATGCATGAAAACTAGTATTTTCACTCAAGCATACTCATTTCTGGGGCACGTTCGAAGTCCTCCTCCGACGGAGCATACGAGAGCGGAATTGGTCCGTTTCCTTCGAATCTTGAGGGTTCAAATTTTTCTGGCTCTGGAAAGTACTTCGATTTTTGTGTGTCGAAAAAAAATTCCAGTGTAACTTCATATTTCAAAGGTATAATTAGTTTTCATCACTCAGCTTTTTACTATCGAAGTTATAGATATGTGGGATGAGTAGATAATGAGGGCGCTTAAGGGGCTGTCGACCTAGTCGGTATGTCAGGGTGCATTTATTGATTTTCGTCTTTTTTGTTTTTAGAGTTCTATATTAAATTAAGAAATTTGTCGTCTTTTTAAATGGTTAGTCTATCACTAATTGATTAATATCAATGTGATTTTACTGTTTAACCACTGATTGACCATAATCAATCAATATTTTAATGATCACTGATCATTTTTTTTAAATAAAAACAAAGTTCGACCATTCAAAAAAAAATATAAGTATTCAAAAATTATCTATCTATCTAATTTTTACATATATGTATATATGCACTGATCACATGGCCTTGAAGAGACACGAGCCTTCCAGTTTAGTTGAGTTGCACATGCAAAATTTTAATAGTATATTTTAATTTAATTATATTGGTCATTAGATCAACAATTATTAGAGAAACAAATAAGAAAATAACCACAATCACCACAAATACAAGAATTTATGTGGAAAACTCCAAAACAAGAGAAAAACCATGGGCCTCAAGAACTTAACTATATATGTGAAAAATTTTTACAATGGCACGAACTTTTTCTCTCATCTCACGACCTCAATTCACCCACACTCTAACCAGTCATATACCTACTCACACCTTTCTACACTAAAGAATATGAGAAACAATAAAAGAATTTAAATCCAGTGAAAATACAATGTCTGAAGTGCTTTTGACTTGAAAAATTAAAAACAAAGGCTTTATTTAGGCTTCAGAATCACTCAAATCTTGCTTCCTTTCATGATGTGAGACTAATTAAGCTCCCTTTTATTAGGCCAAAATCCTAACAGTGTGTTCCGTTTGGAGGAGGACCTCGAATGTGCCCTGGAAATGAGTACGCTCGAGTCAAGATACAAGTTTTCCATAACGAGAAAATAATAAGGGATCCGACATTATCTCCGAAAAAGGGACTTCAACCCTATCTTCATGAACAATAAATGGCTTCACAAATATTGCTATTTTGCATCTTTTATTAAGCGTAGCTGCCTCTTGGGAATAGTTCATGAGCGGGAAATACTGGTTATGTATTTCGACATTTTCTATCAATAAAACTTTATTTCATATATAGTGTCCTAATTACTTTTATGGTTTTGTCCGTAAAAGTTGAATAAGCAAACAAAAAACACCAAGATTATTGGGATCAAAACCTTCAAATTATTCATAGAAAGACTTATATGTGTAAGAAAACATAATTTCAAAGTAAATGTCTAAATTAAAACTTGCAATCGGTAAAACAAAGTTGGACTCTTTGTTTTTTTTGTTTTTGTTTGTTTGTTTGTTTGTTTTGTTTTTAAATAAGATTATAGTGTTTGTCTAGCTTTTCCCTGAAAAAAAAAATGTTTGTCTAGCTACCTCCATTAACGGAGATGATTTATCTTGACTATTAGAACTAATGGATTCTCCATGTAGAGACAATATATATATATATATATATATATATATATATATAATCATTAATTGGACAAGATACCTAAGGGAAATTGATTTATGTAATTCCGTTTAAATAAATCAAATTCACTTTGATGGGCATCAATCCAAAATCCTTAATAAGTTATGTCTTTTGATATGCCAATGAATGGGACTCTATTATGTGATATACATGATTTTGGTACGTTGGAGATATAATTAGTATTCCACGATGACATGGTTGTTTAAAGATATAATGGAATCCGTAACTTTTCCCTAAAGAGTTAAAATTATCCTCTTAGGGTGCGTTTGTTACTTAGGATTAGGACGATTGTCTTCCTCCCTGTTTGGGGTGGTGGACCGTGCACACACACACACACATATATATAGGTATAGCCCAATTAACAATAATCAGAATTATTGAAACAAAGAGAGGAAATTCTAATCCTATTAGACTCGTGTGGGAGTGAAAATAAGGACCACGCCTTATTAATTAATCATGATGTGGAAAGAATAGACAACACTAATTAAATTAAAAAAAAAAAGGTTAGATCAATTAGAAAGAGTTGGGAAGGAAAACGATGACGTTCTAAGTAAATGAGTTGATGGATATATAATAAGATTAGAAAATGTGCGGGACCCTAATGCATAGCGCATGATTATATAGCACGATATATATATATATATATATATATATATATATATCGCTAAAATGATCATCAAGTGCCGTAAAAATGTGAGCTGAATAGACCGATTTAAATTTCTTACATGAATATTTAACAGTCCAAATCAAAATTAAACCTGGATTATTTCTTGCGCATATTTTCTCGAGCAAGCTGGTCTTTTAATAGAGAGAAGTACTATGAGGTAAATTAAAGATACATTAATTTTTTCCAAATCTTTTTATAAACCTAGAATTACTATGTATGTATGTTGAGCATTACTTTCCCCCCAATTATAATTTGGAGTACTAATGGCAAGTTCAAGTACTCGTGAAACAATAAATCCCAGGAAACCTATCAATAACTTGAAGTAATATAAGCATGTTCTTGATTTTGTTTTTGTTTTTGTTTTTGTCTTTGTCTTTTGATTTTTGATTTTTTGTTTTTTTTGTTTTTTTTTGTTTTTGTCATGCTTGAGATTGATTACTATAACTCATGAAACAATCCAACAAAAACCACATATGCATATATATATATATATGTCCCATATATATATATAACTCAAAATTCTATAATCTGTTTGGGGCTCTAATATATCCTCTGAGAAAGATATTTCTATTTGCATGAAAAAATAATAACGTCATATCAGTGTTAATTATAAGACCTATTCCCCACTCTCACCATCGTAGCAGCTGGCAATAATGGCAATATTATTGAATTATCAATTAGAGCTTATAAACATATGACGTGTATGTGTATGTGTGTGTGTGTACACAAATATATATATATAAATATCTATTAAAAGTGTTATATAAATATATATATATATATATATTGTTAACAAATTACAAATAAATGGAATCACATATTGATGAATGGTGCAAGTAGTGTAAACTTAAAAGACAAAGCTGACCATTTCAAGACATCGACTGCCTGGGTATTGTATTGTTTATAGACCTCACAAGTCATTACCACACTCTCTACTAGTTGTGTAGATGCAAACACAGTTGGTTAAATCAGAATGTAACAAGTGGGGGACAATAATTATAAATATCCTTAAAGCAATATCCTTAAAGCTCTCAAAGGCTCATAGGATGAAAGGGTAAAACTTTTCTAAACAAACCCAAAAAAAAAAAAAAAATTACTGTAGATGTTTAGGTTTTTTGTTTTGTAGGTCATTTTTTTGTTTGACTTTCTAAGATGACAAAAATTCTGAAGCCATCATAAATTGGGTATGGGTAATACTCCAAAGATGTGTTATTTTTATGGGTAATGTTCTATAAGTTTATTCAGTAAGAGATCAGTTAAATTCTTTTATAAATGAAAACATTCTTTCGCTTCGAATAAATATCAATAATAGGAAAACGGTAACTAGGCAAGGCTGTGAGCCGAGTGATTTTGTTGAGGAGTTTTGCCCGGGTAGAGTGTGTTTGTGCAATTCGAAGACTTATAATATTATCAGTTGCTATGTATATCAGCTATCTGATCCATAGATGTATATATGTGTTTAAAATTAATGGATGCATGTTACAAAGAAATTAAGCAGTTGAGACACAGACGTATGTCTGTGTGCATTATATATATATATATATATATATATGTGTGTGTGTGTGTGTGTGTGTAGAAGGTGATTAATTAATAATGAAATCGAGATATGAACATAAAATTTAGTAGGCGAATATTATTATAAAAGAAAAGGAGTAGGTGTGGGTACGTAGTAGTGTCATCTTCATGTGTTTTTGAGCACCTGCATATAAATTTATATACATATACATATATATATATATGCATGCGCGCGTGAATGGCTAATGGATATATATTTTGACGTACCCGGCTGTTGGGAATCAATTTTCACCAAAACCAATTATATATCTATATTAATATTTATTAGGGAATTAGGGTTCCAATCCAATCCCAGTCGCAACTCTAAAAATGTAATGCTCATTTTGCTGCTACGTTACTACTTCCACTCAATCCGGACTTTTTTTCTCCTTCTTCTTCTTCAATATTAAAATTCTTGTTTTGCCAGATTAACATACTTGATGAATGACTAATTGTCTACCATTATATATATGAATTCTGTGACAAAACAATGCATGCATGCATAAATATGTATTTAAAATTATATATAATCTTCAGACAAAGTATATAGTTATTGGTGTTGAAATATAGCAAAAGAATAGGAATATTTTAGAAATGGCAAAATCCTTACTTAAAAATGATATAATTACCCCTTATATTTCTTTATACATATACATACATATTGTATCACCAAAGTCATGACATAATAATTTTGGTCCTATTATTGTGGGTTTTATAGATGTCTTGTGTTTCGTATATATGTCATTATATAATACCAGACCTATAATTATGGATGTGTGTGTGTGTATATATATATTATATATACCATGACCATAATAGAAGGATTCTGATCAAATCAGACAATAAATATATATTTAAAAAGAACATTTGTGTAGAGCAAATATGAAAATTTTCTATTCCTAAAAGTTTTAAGATTTTTACTATATTTCAACTCCACTCCTCAAACAGTACCATTTAATATAATTTGTAACATTATTTTGAACTAACCTTCAAAATAAGTAGTGATTGGTCTGCTCTAATCTAAGCTAACTTTTAAGTCACGACTATGGGCTGCAAATTGTGATATTTAGCAGGGCACTTTAGAAAAATGTCACAAAATTATGCCTTGAATTGATATTTATCACACATGAAAGAAACAAAAACAAAAACAAAAAAACAAAAAAAAACTCTTATGAAAAAAGGTTGTAACATGACTTCATAAAAACTTATTTATTTGTTTATTTTAAAATATCGTTAGTTGGCATACATTATGTAGCCATCTTAGCCCGTGGGTTACCAACTAGCTATCAATTAGTTACTTTCGCCAATGGAAGACTGATCAGTAGCCACCTCAATAGTAAGGTTACTAGTCGGTTACTAATTAGTTATCAGTTGGTTAGTAACTGATAACTACCTTCGCCAGTGAGTTACTAGTTAGTTACATATAAAATGCCTAAATTGATTTCATGAAATTGGCAAATAACATAATGATAGAGTAACTATCATCATAGTTGATAAACAAATTGTTATAAAAGGAAAAGATATCATAATGCTATAGTAATTATCATAAAGAAAAATATCAAAATGATATCATAAAGAAAAACACCATAATGATAATAATAATTATTATTATTAAAAAAAATAAGCAATTTCTTATCACATTTAAACTTTAGAAACTAACTATTAAAATAAGATCAATAATAATAGATCGAAGAGTAAATTATCATCATAATGTTATAATTATTATAAAAAATGTAAATCATACAAATAAGCAATTACTATAATAAATAACTAATCATAAAGATACAACAATGATGAACAAACAAGGAAAAATTTTGAAACATAAAGAGAGAAATGCTTTTAGATATAGTAAAAGGGCAAAATGAATATTACAAGTGATTGTGTTTTTTTTTTTTTAATGAACATTTACATAATATTATAAAAAAACAGAAAATGGGCCAATTTGATGAGATCAAGTGAACATAATTGCTACCATGATGTCTTTCTTTTTTGTCCTCTTAAAATGCATCACGATCAAGAATTTGATGCTAACTAGTAATCTCATTTTAGGATCCTCATCGAACTAGATCAGATGGGGACCAAAAAACTCTATGTTCATACCAGCAACAGGTGTATAACTCTCCAAGAATTTCAATTACGCTAATATTCACTATTGTAGAAATTGGATTCAAGTTCTTATCAATAGAATCTTGACATATAAGAAAGTGTGCAGTTTATTTGATAAATTCCTACCTCTTTATTTATCTCTGACGAATGGAATGGGGCAGGTCTGAACCAATAATCCCCCTTTTAATTGGTAGTTAAGTTTCAATTTTTATTCCCAAATTATAAAATCAAATCTTATTCAGAAGACGGATCCCATAACAGAAGCTATTCGTCACTATTATATTCACATTTTTTTTTAATGGAAGAAAGAACGGCAATGGGCTCAAAATAAGCTAGCTTCAAAATGACGATTCACCCTCTAATAATTTTTTGTTTTATCAATGCACGTCTACGTGGTAGTCACAACTTTTAGGGAAAATTATATAGACAATTTTCAGGACATTTGTTAAGAAAAAGACGGAACTTTTTTTTTTTTTTTTTTATAGAAAAACTAATTGATTGATCATGAAAATATTGATTAACACATTATGCCAAAGACCATAGTGGAGTGGAGCCATGGGCTCCTTAATAGTTTTCCGCAACTTCAAATTTATTTACAATTTTATAATCCCTTATTATTTTCCCTTCTGAAAATTATGAGTTACAACATTTAAATAGTTTTTCTTAAAAAGAAAACAAAAATTGAATTACACCCTTAAACACAGGAAAAAAAAATTGTTCTTACATTTTCTTTTATTATATTAATAAATGTTCAAATGACATAAGATAACATAAATAATATTCGATGACAGAGTACTTTGCTTTAATTTATTTTTCATGAGAGCTCCAAGAACGATTCAAGAAGCTATTTCCACATCCAAACTATAACAAATTAAAGATGCGTGGTAGACATATGATTTTTAATCCACTTGTGGAATCATCAAACTTGACTAAATTAAATATAATGCTAAAATTATTTTGATTGAATTGATTTGATATATTAATTTATCCCAATAATAATATTTATAACAAGATTAAAACTTAATTCCAATTAAAAAAAATTAAAACCTAATTTAATTTAGAAAAAACCAATTATTAAGAAAGTTATTTTTGAAGTATTTTAATTTATATTTTTTATTATTAAGAAAGTATTCAATTGAACACTATATCTTAGTTATGATACTAAACAAATTAAAAATATCCCCTAAAAAAAACATAAAAAATATTTTCTCCAAAAAAATTAAGACTTAACATTTTTTTTTGGTTCCTGAAAGTCTCTCTCTCTAGCTCTTTCTCTATGTGATTGTGTCTCCATCACTCTCTCTCTCTCTCTCTCCCGATGTTACTGTGACGGCGATCAAAGCGGATTGAGGACGGCAGCGGGGAATCTCGGTGGAGGTAGCGCCTGAGTTTCGCGGGGAAGGAGGCTCGGCGACTGGGTTTTGCAGGGAAGGGGGCGCGATGACGGGGCTTCTCCAGGGTGGGGAGCGAAGCGTGAGGACATTGATCGGGCGGCGTCGGAGATTGGGTGATGTTTGGAGATTAGGAGGACAGGGAATGGGGGTTGTTTCTTCCCTTTTTTTTTTTTTAATAATTCCTTTATTTTTTTAATTCTCAAATCTTTATGAAGGGTAATATTGTTTTTATAAATCCTATTTTATGTAAATTTTTATAAATTTTTTTTTAATGTAAATAACCTGTTAAAAAATCATAATGCAATATTTCTTAGAATTTGAACGTGAGCCTTTTATGTCAACTTTTAATCAATGTCAAATTTTAATGTCAACTTTTTTTTTTTTTCCTTTCTTTTTTGAAAGACGATGTACCTGTAGAAGGTAAAAAAGCGATTGACCGGCGAATACTTCAGCATCATTCCCCAAATATTACCTTGCCACCCAAAATTTTCCATGACCATGACTATTATCGAAGAAGATGAAATGGCTTTTTTGCCATTTCTTAAGAATAATTGTTAACTATGATTTATCATTTAACATTTCTCAATTTCTTATTATAGTTGTACAACTATATTGACTAGAGAACAATTCAGCCCTCTGCATCCATTGAAAATATCTAGTAATTAATAAATAAATAAATAAAGAGTCATGTATTAGGTCTACCTAATATATTATTTAGCTATATTAAAAAAAATACTCTCTCTCTCTATTTAAGAAAAATAAGCTCAAAGAAACTCCATATACCGTACCTCTTGAGCTCTAACATTTTCCTGACCAACAAAAATGTTTCTCTCCAAGCCATTTTCATTCCTCTATCAAACACAAAGATCAAGACCCCGATCTGATCTGCTCATCAAGACCGTTTTCTTTCTGTTTCTTCTTCCAAATGCTGAGTCGCTTTTCAACTTCACCAGCTTCTCAGAAGCCATAGTTAATGAAAACATTGTCTTCCAAGGTGATGCCTCACAAGCCAATGGATCTCTCCAGCTCACAAAGGTCGACGGAGAAACCGGCTTTCCCCTCCCTAATAGTGTCGGCCGAGCCTCCTTTTCGAAAGCAGTGCAGCTTTGGGATGACAAGACGGGGACGTATGGAGGTTTCACTGCTCATTTCACCTTCAGGATCAAAGCAAATGACACCGAAAGTAAATACGGGGAAGGCATCTCATTCTTCATCGCACCATTTGACTCCGTGATCCCTGCCAATTCGAGTGGCGGATATCTTGCCCTGTTCAGTCCTGAATCAGCAAATAATTCTAGTAAAAGCAATCCTATTGTTGCCGTTGAATTCGATAGTAATAAGAATGACTGGGATCCAAGCTCCGATCATGTTGGAATCAATGTCAATTCCATTGTGTCGGTAAGGAATAAACCGTGGAATAGTAGCATTAAAGATGGAAGAGTAGCGAATGCGTGGGTGACTTATACCTCTGCTAGTAATCTTTTGACTGTTTACCTGACTTATGTTGAGAATCCGGAGTACAGCGGGCAATCTGACCTTGCTTATAGGATTGATTGGAAGGAATTTTTGCCACAACGTGTCCAAATTGGTTTCTCGGCATCCACTGGTAACTCGTATGAAACTCACAACATTCTTTCTTGGTCCTTCACCTCAAGCTTGGAGAACGGGGAAGGGAAAGGCAACAACGGTTTGGGAATTGGTTTAGGCGTGGGCTTTGGTGTTCTGGGATGTGGACTAGGGTTGTTCTTCTTCTTCGTTTGGAGAAGAAGGGCTGCAAGGAGAAAGGAACCAGAGGAGGAATATGATGAAGCTATTGACGTTGAATTCGGAGAAACTGGGCCAAAGAGGTTCACGTTCCGTGAATTAAGACAAGCTACAAATGAATTTAACGAGCAAGGAAAGCTTGGACAAGGAGGATTTGGAGGTGTCTACAGGGGTTGGTTAAGTGATTCCAATTTAGAAGTTGCGATTAAGAGGATATCGAAAGGATCAAGCCAGGGGAAAAAGGAATACGTTTCCGAAGTGAAAATCATTAGTCGTTTGAGACACAGGAATTTAGTTCAACTTATTGGTTGGTGTCATACAAAGGGTGACTTCCTTCTTGTCTACGAATTTCTGCCTAATGGAAGCCTTGATACACATCTCTTCGGTGGGAAACCAACACTAACATGGACGGTCAGATTCAAAATAGCCCATGGATTGGCCTCATCCCTATTGTACCTTCACGAGGAATGGGAACAATGCGTCGTCCACAGAGATATCAAGTCAAGCAATGTCATGTTGGATTCAAACTTCAACGCCAAGCTAGGAGATTTCGGCCTCGCCAGGCTTGCAGACCACGAGTCGGGTTTGCAAACAACAGTCTTGGCAGGCACAATGGGCTATATGGCCCCGGAGTGTGTCACAACTGGAAAAGCTAGTAAAGAATCCGATGTGTACAGTTTCGGTGTGGTTGCCCTTGAAATCTGTTGCGGAAGGAGACCGGTCGAACGAAATGCAGAGCCAAGCAATGTAAGCCTTGTGGAGTGGGTGTGGGACTTGTATGGAAAAGGCCAAGTCCTTGAAGCTGCCGACTCGAGGTTAAACATGGAATTCAACGAGGAGCAAATGGAGTGCTTAATGGTAGTCGGGTTGTGGTGTTGCCATCCCGATCCGTCTTTCAGGCCTTCTATCAAACAGGTGGTGAACGTTCTTAATTTTGAAGCTCCATTGCCAAATCTACCATCGAAGTTACCAAAACCGATGTACTTTGCACCATCAATGAACATGAGTTCTTCTTTCTATACATCATCTGGAGCTTCAAGTTCAACCAACCCTTATGTCACAGATTCATCAAAATCAGAAGGCCTTTCTATTCCTTTGCAAAGATTCTCATAAATTTATTATGAAAAATGTCTCAGTCTTGGTGTGTTTTTTTTTTTTTTTTTTTTTCCTTTTTCTTTTCCTTGCTCAAAGAAACAAAAGAAAAAGACAAGGTTAGCTTGATTTAGATATTGATAGTGTGTTGTTACGTCACTGTTTGAATAATATCTAAACAGAGATTCTTTGTTAGAGTAATAAAAGTATTTGTTTGAGATTTTGTTTTTTCTATGTTTGATATATTTCTTTTGTGGAAGATAACGTTTTCGTTATCCCCAAGGTATTGGAGTATTTGTGTTTCTGTATGTCTGAAATTTTGACGAGAACGTTTGGTGTGCTTACGACATGAGTTTGAATTTATTTATTTATTTAGGCATTTGATACTGACACTTTTTGTCGTGTGTACATTGACTTATTCAGAATTTGCTACTCAATTAACATCGTAAATTGTAATAATTAATATTTTTTTACAAAACCAAATAAAATAATTAATAACAACTATTTTAAAATATGTGAATTAAACAGTAACGACTAATAAATTTATTAGATAAATAATCAATTTAACTAAACCAAGTAACTTAATAATTTAACTTGTAAATTTATCATTTATTGTGGTGGCCTTAGATATTTTTTGTCCGCGATGTCGCGATGCTGTCGAAGACTCTTGCCACGCCCTTTGGATGTGCCCAGCTGTTCGCGAGATTTGGTCGTCCACAGCTCTTAGTATAATTGGGGATTGTTTTAAGGGTGGACCGGCTAGCTCTCTGTGCCTTCATGTTGCAACATACATGCTCTTGTGGATGATTTTGACATGTCTTTTGCATGCTCCTTTGGTCCATTTGGGGTGATCGTAATAAGAGAGTTGTTGAGGGCAAGTGTGATGAACCGAAGGAGGTGATTGAGCGGGCTAGAAGACTACTTGGCGACTTTTTGATGTGTAATGGGTTAGATGGGGTGGCTAAGCTAAAGCAAATGTAGTCCCTCGTCACAAGGGGACAGCACCAACGCAGGGCCGTGTTAAACTTAACGTAGACGTGGCAATTGATGATGCTCTTGGCTTTGTGGGAGCGGTATCCCGTCGAATGGCTGGTCTTTTCTCACCTTATGTGGGAGAGTGCATGGTGGTTAGGGAAGGTACGTGGTTTGCCCTTTTCTCGTGAATTCTCGAATTGGGTCGTTGAAATGGATGCTATCAATGTTTACATAGCTGTTTTTTCTCTGCTTCAATGCTCTGTGGAAGTAATTGTCACTGACGACATTCGCGATGGTTGTGCTCATATGGGAAGTGGTTCAGTTAGCTATGGTTCCAGTGAAGGGAATTCTGTAGCCCATTTTCTTACTAGATTAGCGTTTTCTTCTTTTTGTTCTCGTATCTGGCTTGATTGTTTGTCCAAATTCTTGGAACCCTTTGTAAAAAAAGATATTAAAAGTTTGAAATAAAATAACCAACCTTTACTTCAAAAAAAAAAATCTAAATATTTTTAAAACTTGATATTTGCTTCAATTAATTATTATAAAAATACTTCTTTCTACCTTTAAAAATCGAAATAAAAATAATAATTTCCATATAAATATGCATGAGCCGGGCGGCCGAAAGTGATTTTGACAGATTTTCGTTTAAAATCCTATAGATGATAATAGAGAAGCAAGCATATATTTTTACTCAAGTACAAGCATTTGTTAATTAGGAAGGAAATATATATATATATATATATATATATATATATATTTATCTTGTTTCAAAAGACTTTTGGATGAGGACAAAGTTAAGAAGAAACTATAATATAAGTACCACCATTATAGTGGTTAATTAGCTAATATCCCCTCAAAAAGAAAAAAAAAAATTTTTGATAAGAAAATAAAACTCTTCAGCAATTTTAGATATTATTAAACTTAATACACTTGCATTTTATCAAATCATGAGAATGGTCGTCTGAATTAATTTCTACTTTACCTGTGTTAACCGATTGCTCTAAAGTCTTCTCTCCTCTCAATACAGACTCTTCTATAAAGAATTGGACTTAATTGACAGTGATTTTTTATCTTATGACACATTTCTTTTTAATTTTTTAACCTTACTAGTCGTTGACGTAGAACAAGTAGAATTATTATAATTTACAAGTAGAACTGGAAACTTTTTATTTATATTTTTTTAATATCAAATAACATGACAATGAATTGTGACTCTTTTAATGATAGATGTGATCAATTAATTTCAAATGACGTAACCTTTTTAAAATTTAATACCTATAAGAAAAAAATGATAATTTACATTTATATTGATCAATATTAGATCAGCTGAGATTAGACCAAGAACAAAATACAATGAACCATTATAGTATGTTGATTGTAATTTCTAACTTGTAACCTCTAATACTTTCTGCTGCCTCTATTTGTGCTCTACTATATTTCTTCAACAATGGCTCACTGCAACCCGATTTCGAACCTCCTTCGAACACGAAAATCTAAGTCTCATCTCATCGACATCACTTTCTTCTTGTTGCTACTCATAAAGGGAAATTCAATTTCCTTCAACCACTCCTTCTTCGATCAAAATAAGGCGTCTGAGGTCATATACTTACAAGGTGATGCGGTTATAAATGCAGGTCTGCAGCTCACAAAGAACGAACTGACTCGTTCTCTAACTAGCAGTGTTGGTCGAGCCTCGTTTAAAAAGGAAGTGCAGCTCTGGAAAGCCAGCACAAGAAGGCTTACAGACTTCACCACTCACTTCTCATTTACCATCAAAGCATATACAACACAAAATTTAATGGTGATGGTCTCGCCTTTTTCATTGCACCATTTGATTCAGTGATACCTCAGAATTCGAGCAGTGGATAACTTAGATTGTTCAGTCCTGAAACTGCATTTAACGCCTCTGCCAATAGTTCTGTTATTGCAGTAGTTTGACAGTTATCAAAATGACTCGGATCCGATCTCTGATCACATAGGAATAAACGTAAACTCCATTATCTCAAACAAGAAGTGTCACATGGAAGAGTAGCATCAAAGATGGAAGACAAAACAATGCATGGTTGAGTCATAACTATACTTTTAAAAATTTGAGTGTCTTTCTCACTTATGCTGATAATCCAGTCTTTAGTGGGAACTCTAGTCTTTCAATTGAAATCAATTTAAGAGATTACTTACCAGAAAAAGTTAGAGTTGGTTTCTCTGCAGCTACTGGTAAATCGGTAGAAACGGACAATATTAGTTTTTGGTCATTTACCTCGACCTTGGAGATAGTGAAAGGACGCAGCAGAATTGGACTAATGATCGGTTTAGTAGTGGGGTTTGGTGTTTGTGGCTTAGTTCTTCTTTGCTTCATCTGTTGGAGAAGAAAGACTGCAAGGAAAGAGGAAGAGGAGGACTACGATGACTCTATTGACGGTGAATTTGGGAGAAATTGGGCCCAAAAGGTTCATTTACTGTGAACTAAGTTGTGCAACAAACAATTTTTCTGAGGAAGGGAAGCTTGGACAGGGAGGATTTGGCGGTGTCTACAGGGGCTGGTTAAGTGAATCCAATTTAGAAGTTGCGATTAAGAGGATATCTAAAGAATCAACCCAGGGAAAAAAGGAATACGTTTCCGAAGTGAAAATCATCAGTCGTTTGAGACACAAGAATTTAGTTCAACTGATTGGTTGTTGTCATAAAAAGGGTGACTTCCTACTTGTCTATGAATTTCTGCCTAATGGAGGCCTTGATACACATCTTTTTGGAGGAAAATTGACACCAACATGGACAGTGAGATATAAATAGCGCATGGATTGGCCTCGTCTCTGTTCTCTCTTCATGAGGAATGGGAACAATGTGTGGTCCACAGAGATATCAAGTCAAGCAGCATCATGCTGGATTCAAACTTCAACGTCAAGCTAGGAGATTTCGGCCTTGCAAGGTTTGCAGACCACGAATCGGGTTTACAAACAACAGTCTTGGCAGGAACCATGGGTTATATGGCCCCATAGTGTGTCACGACTGAAAAAGCTAGTAAAGAATCCGATGTTTATAGTTTTGGTGTGGTTATGCTTGAAATCTGTTGTGGAGGAAGAACAACGGTCGAACGAAATGTAGAGCTAAGCAAGGTAAATCTTGTGGAGTGGGTATGGAACTTGTACGGAGAAGGCCATGTCTTTGAAGCTGCTGACATGAGACTAAGCAGGGATTTCGACGAGGACCAAATGGAGTGCTTGATGGTAGCCGGGTTGTGGTGTTGCCATCCCTACCCTTCTTTCAGGCCTTCTATCAAACAGGTAGTGAGCGTTCTCAACTTTGAAGCTCCATTGCCAAATCTCCCATCTAAGTTACCGAAATCGATGTACATTGCACCCTCAATGGACATAAGTTCTTCCTTCTATGCATCACCTGCCACTTCAAGTTCAACCAATCACAAAAACCAATATTCATCTGCTAGTTATTTGTCAGACTCACCAAAGTCAGAAGGCCTTTCTATATATGTTACATTTCCAGCTTTTTCGCTATTTCCTTTTTTCTTCCATAGTTCTGTAAAAATAAACAAATTTACAAACAAGTAAAAAATAAAAAATAAAAAACTTCAACTGGTATTTTTATAGTGCTGTATTATTTCATTGTTTGAATGTGATGAGTTTTCTTTTGATTATTTGATCATTTGGTCGCAAACTAGATGAAGTTTTGGTCTGTAAGTTTTTTTTTTTTTTCCCCTTTTTTTTTTTTTTTAACAAAACATCCTTGAACTCTTTTAAAATGTGCAAAAAGATTAATGTTATGTTTGATAAGTTGATTTAAATTCAATTACACTGTATTTTTTTTATCTTAATTTGTATATTTTTTTTAGTCAACAAAATTTATAATCAGTTTTTAAAAAATTAATTAATTCTAATTTAAAAATTTAATCTCCAACCAAGTTTTCATACAGAGACTAAATTTGATAACTGACATTAAGAATTGGATGAAATAGATCAAGCATATTTTCTTGAATTTAATTTCCTTCATTAAGATTGTATATTGGTAGCTAGGAAAGAAAAGTGAAAAGGAAGGAGAAGGGTGTGAGGACGAGTGAAATGATTTTGATATTCACGATTATTTCGTAAGATAGAAAAATGAAAGTAAAAGATTAGTGGAAGGGATTCCAATTTTGATATTTTTTATGTTAAACATCATAAGAAAAATACCTCATTATAATAAATGATTGATTATTTAATGGAGATCAAACACTGAAAAAACAATAATTTATCATAAATGTCACAGACACTGCTATCTCGTCTAATTGTCAAGTAAACGGGGGATTATTCTCTAACTAAACGAAAAAAAGAAAAATTTATTTATTAAAAAAAAATAATTAAAAAAAAAAACAAGGGCCTTGACACCATCAAGGATGGGGCCTTAGGTGGCGGTCTTAAATGTTGTTGCATACCCGACCCTGTCCAAGTATCCACGTAGTCGACGAATTTTCTAATTGGTCCACAGAAGGAAGGGGAAAAAAAAAGTTTAAAGCGTTTTAGAGCCCTTAAAAGCCAAAATAAAATTGAAAATTAAAAATTAAAAATACATTAAAAAAAAAAAAAAAAAAACCCTCTTGACATCGTCTGATAGTGACTCATATAACCGCTATTAGTATTAGTGGTAGCTAACAAGAGTCTCTAATTATGTTAACCCCACAATTGATAGAAACTAAAGTCTCACACTTGTATATCCTAAAATGTCCTAAAATGTGAGACTCATTTTTTTATTAGTGTAAATACTATCCATACTCTTTAATATTTTTCTTTTTTTTTTGGTTTGTTGTCTCTCCGTTCCAAATTAACAATCTCTTCACATAAATAAGAATTAAATGCTACATTACTTAAAAAATTAACTAAGGTTTTGTCAAAATTTATTTAAAAATATAGCCAACAGGACCCCAAAAAGAAGAAAAAAACTTACTATATGTCTTTATCTTTACTCTATATATATATATTAAAAGAACAAAAATCTCTCGAATCATACCTGAAAATGCGTGACAGTTTCAGTATTTGTCATATTATTATTATTATTTTTTAACTTGTATTTTTGTTATTAAATTTTTTTTATTTAAGATGAAGAAATTTAAATTTTACGTCTTATAATAAAATTAAGTATAAAATTACTATCAAATACTATCTGTAATCGTATTTTTGTTTTGTTTTGCTTTCATACTTTCCGACTAGCAATAAATGAATAGTTGACTAAATACACTTGCAATTAATCAAATCATGAGAGAGAATGACCGTCTGAATGGACTTCTAATTTAATACATTGAATGCCTCAAAATGATAATTAATTTAACCTCAAAATGATGCTCAGAAGATATTCAAACAGGATTCAAAATACAATCAAATATACTCTATGTCAAATTGTAATTTTTAACTGAAACGACCAAGACTTTGTTCTGCCTCTGGTTGTCTACTATGTCTTCAACAATGGCTCAATGCAACCCGATTCGAAATTCCATGTCTCATCTCATCGAGATCGCTTTCTTCATGTTGCTACTCACAAAGGGAAGTTCAGTCTTCTTCAACTTCTCCTCCTTCGAGCCAAGCGACGTGTCTAGCATCCACCTACAAGGCGATGCAGTCATAAACGGAGGTCTGCAGCTCACAAGGAACGACGTAACTCGCTCGCTAGAGAGCAGTGTCGGTCGAGCCTCGTATGCAGATCCAGTGCAGCTTTGGGAAGCCAGCTCAAGAAGGCTTACAGACTTCACCACTCACTTCTCCTTTACCATCCAGGCACTTAACGCATCATCATATGGGGATGGTCTCGCTTTCTTCATAGCGCCACTTGACTCCGAAATTCCTGAGAACTCGAGTGGCGGATTTCTTGGACTATTCAATCTGGCAAATGCATTCAATACCTTTCCTAGTAACAAAAGTATTATTGCAGTAGAGTTTGACAGTTTCAAAAATATTTGGGATCCGAGCTCTGATCACCTAGGAATAAACGTGAACTCGATTTATTCACAAGCGAATGTCAACTGGAGTAGTAGCATCAAAGATGGAAAACAAGCAAATGCATGGGTAAGTTATAACTCAACTTCTAAGAATTTGAATGTGTTTCTGACTTATGTTAGTAATCCGGTCTTCATTGAGAACTCTAGCCTTTCGTACGAGATTGATTTAAGGAATTTCTTGCCGGAAAAAGTTAGAGTGGGTTTTTCTGCAGCTACTGGTGACTGGGTAGAAACACACAATATTCATTCTTGGTCATTCAACTCGACCTTGGAGATCAAAGATGGGAAAGAGAACAGAATCGGACTGACGATTGGTTTAGTCATAGGTTTGGGTGTTTGTGGTGTGGTTCTGTTTTGTTTCATCTGTTGGCGAAGAAGGGCTGCAAGGAAAGAGGAAGAGGAGGACTATGATGAGTCTATTGATGACGAATTTGGAGAAACGGGGCCAAAGAGGTTTACTTACCGCGAGCTAAGTCACGCTACAAACGACTTTTTGGAGGAAAGGAAGCTGGGACAGGGAGGATTTGGCAGTGTCTACAGGGGTTGGTTAAGTGAATCCAATTTAGAAGCTGCGATTAAGAGGATATCGAAAGGATCAAGCCAAGGAAAAAAGGAATACGTTTCCGAAGTGAAAATCATTAGTCGTTTGAGACACAGGAATTTAGTTCAGCTGATTGGTTGGTGTCACACAAAGGGCGACTTCCTTCTTGTCTATGAATTTTTGCCTAATGGAAGCCTTGACACACATCTCTTTGGAGCGAAACCGACACTAACATGGACAGTCAGATACAAAATAGCACATGGATTGGCCTCGTCCCTATTGTACCTTCACGAGGAATGGGAACAATGCGTGGTCCACAGAGATATCAAGGCAAGCAATGTCATGTTGGATTCAAACTTCAACGCCAAGCTTGGAGATTTCGGCCTCGCCAGGCTTGCAGACCACGAGTCAGGTTTGCAAACAACCGTCTTGGCAGGCACCATGGGCTATTTGGCCCCAGAGTGTGTCACAGCTGGAAAAGCTAGTAAAGAATCCGATGTCTATAGTTTCGGTGTGGTTGCCCTTGAAATAGGTTGCGGAAGGAGATCAGTCGAACGGAATGCAGAGCCAAGCAAGGTAAGCCTTGTGGAGTGGGTGTGGGAATTGTACGGAAACGGCGAAGTCCTTGAAGCTGCCGACACGAAACTAGGTATGGATTTTGATGAGGAGCAAATGAAGTGCTTAATGGCAGTTGGATTGTGGTGCTGCCATCCTGATCCGTCTTTCAGGCCTTCTATCAAACAGGTGGTGAACGTTCTCAATTTTGAAGCTCCATTGCCCAATCTGCCGTCCAAGTTACCAAAACCGATGTATTTTGCGCCTTCAATGAACATGAGTTCTTTCTTCTGTGAATCATCTGCTACCTCAAGTTCAACCAACTGAGCATTCATCTAAAAAGTACTTAATTGATACGCATCATAGATATTGATGGTTTTGTGTTTTTTCATTTTTTGAATGTGATGAGATTTTGTCCTTTTTTTGTGATAAATTAAGAACTGAAGTTTCGCCAAAGAATTGTTTTTCTATGTTGAATATATTTCTTTTGGCAAGTAATGAGTTTACTTTGCTTTTGATGATGTATTCAAGTTTTCGTTGTCCGCAAACGTGTTGGCTAGTTGTGTTTAGTCTACAAACGTATTATTGTTATTTTTATTATTATTTAGTTGCTCGATAGGTCAAGAGTAAATAGTTTTTGCTTTGAAGGCCACGAAATGACATTAAAATATTTGAGGTGTGCTTATGGCAAGAGTCTGATAAATATATATATATATTTTCCCCCTTTTGGATGTTTCTCGTTAGTTTTACGTATTTCACTTTTCTGTTTGTTTGTTTGTTTGTTATTATTAATATTAATACTATATTTGGTATTTCACATTTGATACCCAAGGATATTATAAATAAATTGTTTCTCAGAACATATATATATATATTGTTATTTCATAGTGCATTTATATTTTTACAGTATGGAATCTATTGCTAAAAAAAATAATAATAATAATGTAACATAAGGGATGCAAGTTAAATATATTTAAACTAAATAACCTGGTATATTACCTAGCATCTGAATTATTATCCTTGAAAGCGTACTGATATTTTTTCCAAGCGTCAAAATCAAAACACTGATATTTTGTCAAGTTTGCGTGTCAATTGCAAAGTTTTTATTTATTTATTTCTTTTTAAAAGATCATGTCAACAACTCAACTACAATTAATTATATCGACTTAAATTTTCTAAATTGTGGTTGTGATTTATTGTTATATGATATTTCATTCAACTTGCAAGATAGAAACAGTGACGTGATTTTAACTATTTCATTACATTGGTTTTTAAATTTTTTATTTTTGTATAATTTCAGTTTTGATTACTTTTTTGTAGTTTGAGTGATTATAAATTACAAAAAATGTTACTATAATAATTCTATGAGCATGTCTATTATCAAAGAAGATGAAATGGCTTTTTTGCCATTTCTTAAGAATAATTGTTAACTATATTGACTAAAGAACAATTCAGTCCTGTGCATCCATTGAAAATATCTAGTAATTAATAAATAAATAAATAAAGAGTCATGTATTAGGTCTACCTAATATATAATTTAGCTATATTAAAAAAAACTCTCTCTCTCTATTTAAGAAAAATAAGCTCAAAGAAACTCCATATACCGTACCTCTTGAGCTCTAACATTTTCCTGACCAACAAAAATGTTTCTCTCCAAGCCATTTTCATTCCTCCATCAAACACAAAGATCAAGACCCCGATCTGATCTTCTCATCAAGACCGTTTTCTTTCTGTTTCTTCTTCCAAATGCTGATTCGCTTTTCAACTTCACCAGCTTCTCAGAAGCCATAGTTAATGAAAACATTGCCTTCCATGGTGATGCCTCACAAGCCAATGGATCTCTCCAGCTCACAAAGGTCGACAGAGAAACCGGCTTTCCCCTCCCTAACAGTGTCGGCCGAGCCTCCTTTTCGAAAGCGGTGCAGCTTTGGGATGACAAGACGGGGACGTATGGAGATTTCACTGCTCATTTCACCTTCAGGATCAAAGCAAATGACACCGAAAGTAAATACGGGGAAGGCATCTCATTCTTCATCGCACCATTTGACTCCGTGATCCCTGCCAATTCGAGTGGCGGATATCTTGCCCTGTTCAGTCCTGAATCAGCAAATGATTCTAGACAAAGCAATCGTATTGTTGCCGTTGAATTCGATAGTAATAAGAATGACTGGGATCCAAGCTCCGATCATGTTGGAATCAATGTCAATTCCATTGTGTCGGAAACGAATATATCGTGGAATAGTAGCATTAAAGATGGAAGAGTAGCGAATGCGTGGGTGAGTTATGTCTCTGCTAGTAATATTTTGAATGTTTACCTGACTTATGTTGAGAATCCGAAGTACAGCGGGCAATCTGTCCTTGCTTATAGGATTGATTGGAAGGAAATCTTGCCACAACGTGTCCAAATTGGTTTCTCGGCATCCACTGGTAACTCGTATGAAACTCACAACATTCTTTCTTGGTCCTTCACCTCAAGCTTGGAGAACGGGGAAGGGAAAGGCAACAACGGTTTGGGAATTGGTTTAGGCGTGGGCTTTGGTGTTCTGGGATGTGGACTAGGGTTGCTCTTCTTCTTCGTTTGGAGAAGAAGGGCTGCAAGGAGAAAGGAACCAGAGGAGGAATATGATGAAGCTATTGACGTTGAATTCGGAGAAACTGGGCCAAAGAGGTTCACGTTCCGTGAATTAAGACAAGCTACAAATGAATTTAACGAGCAAGGAAAGCTTGGACAAGGAGGATTTGGAGGTGTCTACAGGGGTTGGTTAAGTGATTCCAATTTAGAAGTTGCGATTAAGAGGATATCGAAAGGATCAAGCCAGGGGAAAAAGGAATACGTTTCCGAAGTGAAAATCATTAGTCGTTTGAGACACAGGAATTTAGTTCAACTTATTGGTTGGTGTCATACAAAGGGTGACTTCCTTCTTGTCTACGAATTTCTGCCTAATGGAAGCCTTGATACACATCTCTTCGGTGGGAAACCAACACTAACATGGACGGTCAGATTCAAAATAGCCCATGGATTGGCCTCATCCCTATTGTACCTTCACGAGGAATGGGAACAATGCGTCGTCCACAGAGATATCAAGTCAAGCAATGTCATGTTGGATTCAAACTTCAACGCCAAGCTAGGAGATTTCGGCCTCGCCAGGCTTGCAGACCACGAGTCGGGTTTGCAAACAACAGTCTTGGCAGGCACAATGGGCTATATGGCCCCGGAGTGTGTCACAACTGGAAAAGCTAGTAAAGAATCCGATGTGTACAGTTTCGGTGTGGTTGCCCTTGAAATCTGTTGCGGAAGGAGACCGGTCGAACGAAATGCAGAGCCAAGCAAGGTAAGCCTTGTGGAGTGGGTGTGGGACTTGTATGGAAAAGGCCAAGTCCTTGAAGCTGCCGACTCGAGGTTAAACATGGAATTCGACGAGGAGCAAATGGAGTGCTTAATGGTAGTCGGGTTGTGGTGTTGCCATCCCGATCCGTCTTTCAGGCCTTCTATCAAACAGGTGGTGAACGTTCTTAATTTTGAAGCTCCATTGCCAAATCTACCATCGAAGTTACCAAGACCGATGTACTTTGCACCATCAATGAACATGAGTTCTTCTTTCTATACATCATCTGGAACTTCAAGTTCAACCAACCCTTATTTCACAGATTCATCAAAATCAGAAGGCCTTTCTATTCCTTTGCAAAGATTCTCATAAATTTATTATGAAAAATGTCTCAGTTTTGGTGTTTTTTTTTTTTTTTTTTTTTCCTTTTTCTTTTCCTTGCTCAAAGAAACAAAAGAAAAAGACAAGGTTAGCTTGATTTAGATATTGATAGTGTGGTGTTACGTCACTGTTCGAATAATATATAAACAGAGATTCTTTGTTAGAGTAATAAAACTATTTGTTTAAGATTTTGTTTTTTCTATGTTTGATATATTTCTTTTGTGGAAGAAAACGTTTTCGTTATCCCAAGAATTCCCAAGGTATTGGAGTATTTGTGTTTCTGTATGTCTGAAATTTTGACGAGAACGTTTGGTGTGCTTACGACATGAGTTTGAATTTATTTGTTTATTTATTTATTTATTTAGGCATTTGATACTGACACTTTTTGTCGTGTGTTTGTTGACTTATTCAGAATTTGCTTCTCAATTAAGCATCGGAAATTGTAATAATTAATATTTTTTTACAAAACCAAATAAAATAATTAATAGCAAATATTTTAAAATATGTGAAGTAAACAGTAACGACTAATAAGCATCGGAAATTGTAATAAATAGTTTTTGCTTTGAAGGCCACTAAATGACATTAAAATATTTGAGGTGTGCTTATGGCAAGAGTCTGATATATATATATATATATATATTTATATTTATATATTTTCCCCCTTTTGGATGTTTCTCGTTAGTTTTACGTATTTCACTTTTCTGTTTGTTTGTTTGTTATTATTAATATTAATATTATATTTGGTATTTCACATTTGATACCCAAGGACATTATAAATAAATTGTTTCTCAGAACATATATATATTGTTATTTCATAGTATATTTATATTTTTACAGTATGGAATCTATTGCTCAAAAAAAAAAAATAATAATAATGTAACATAAGGGATGGAAGTTAAATATATTTAAACTAAATAACCTGGTATATTACCTAGAATCTGAATTATTATCCTTGAAAGCGTACTGATATTTTTTCCAAGCGTCAAAATCAGAACATACTGATATTTTTTCAAGTTTGCGTGTCAATTGCAAAGTTTTTATTTATTTATTTCTTTTTCAAAGATCATGTCAACAACTCAAGGGTTAATTTCACTTTTAGCACATCTGAAAAAATAATGGTAAAAACAACAGTACTTTTTATTCCATTCAATTTCAGCACTTAAAGTGGGACCCAGTAGCATTTAATGTATATCAAATTACAGGTTTACCCTTATTCCTACACACTCAAAATCTCTCTCCTCGCATGGCCAAAAAACTTTTTCAACCAACATGTACAGTGTTTTTTTTTTTAATCTATCGAAAGATTTTTTTTTTAAGTTAACATTTTTAAGTAAATGTCATAACCATTATGACCACCCGGTCATAATAGTTATGACCAGTTTTTTTTTTTTAATCCATCGAAAGATTTTTTTTTAAGCTAACATTTTTAAGTAAGGTTATAACCATTATGACGGGTGGTCATAATGGTTATGACCAGTTTTTTTTTTATCTAACATTTTTTTACTATTTTCTCTCTCTTCCCCTTTCTCTCTCTCTCTTTCCCCTCTCTCTCTTCCCCTTTCTCTCTCTTCCCCTCCCTCCCGCCGCCCCCACCCCGGCCTCCCCCCACCCCGGCCGGCACCCTCCCCCGGCCGGCACCCCCCCGACGACCCCCCCTCTCTCTTCCCTTTCTCTCTCTTCTCTTCTCTCTCTCTTCCCCTTTCTCTCTCTTCCCTCCCTCCCGCCGGCCCCACCCCCGGCCTCCCCCACCCCCGGCCGCCACCCTCCCCCGGCCGGCACCCCCCCCGACGACCCTCTCTCTTCCCCTTTATCTCTCTTCTCTTCTCTCTCTCTTCCCCTTTCTCTCTCTTCCCCTCCCTCCCGCCGGCCCCACCCCCGGCCTCCCCCCACCCCCCGGCCGCCACCCTCCCCGGCCGGCACCCCCCTCTCTCTCCCCTTTCTCTTCTCTCTCTCTCTTCCCCCTTCTCTCTCTACCCCTCCTCCCCGGCCCCCATTCCCGGCCCCAGCCAGGCTCCCGGCGCCCCCCTCCCCCGGCCTCCCCCACCCCGACGACCCCCTCCCCCGGCCGACCCTCCCCGGCCCCCCCTCTCGCGCGATTTCGCGAAATCGCGAAATCGTGATCTTTTTAGATAACATTTTTGGCCTATTGCGAAATCGCGATCTTTTTAGATCTTTGGAATCTATTGTGAAATCGCGATCTTTTTAGATTTTTTTTTTTTAGATAACATTTTTGGCCTATTAAATAGTAAAGGTCATAACCATTATGACCATCCGGTCATAATGGTTATGACCAATTTTTTTTTTTTTTTTTTTTTTATAAATCATCGAAAGTTTTTTTTTTTTTTTTAAGATAACATTTTGGCCTATTAAATAGTAAAGGTCATAACCATTATGACCATGACCAATTTTTTTTTTTTTATAAATCTATCGAAAGATTTTTTTTTTTTTTTAAGATAACATTTTTAGTCATTTTTAAACATAGGTCATAACGGTTATGACCGGGTGGTCATAATAGTTATGACATTTACTCAAAAATGACCAAAAATGTTATATTAAAAAAAAAAAAAAACTTTCGATGAAAGTTTCTCTCTCTAAATGGAAGTTTCTCTCTGTAAATGGAAGTTTCTCTCTTTTAGATGAAAATTTCTCTCTATTATATGAAGATTTGGGTTTCAAAATGGGTGGAGGGGGCTAGGCGGAAAAGTGAAAAAGAAATAAGTTTCCGTTGGGTGGTGACTCTTTCTCTCTCTAGATTTCAGTTTTCTCTCTCTAAACCACTATACATGGTGGTTTGAAAAACTTTTTGGGCCATGCGAGGGAGAGAGATTCTTTAGTGGGTAGGAGATGAGTGTAAACCTGTAATTTGATATACATTAAATGCTATTGGGCCCCACATTAAGTGCTGAAATTGAATGGAACAAAAAGTACTGCTGTTTTTACCATT
>CM046369.1:17762040-17782040 GCA_025413025.1 Ficus hispida
TTTTAAGTTTTGCCTAATTCGGCCTCTAACTTTGTAACACCCCCAAAATCTACGTAGGGCCGACTACGTCACGTAGGGCCGAATACGTAAACATGGGCCGTTACCAAACTTGCTAAACTTAAATCTTTGTTTTATCGAAAAATTTCAGGATAAAATTTTTTTCTTCTTTAAACTTTAAAACTTTAAATTTTATTTTAAAAATCATAACTCGAAACTCAACTTGAATTAACTTGTACTGACTGGTAAACTTCATCATGTCTACCCCTTTTACTTGTTATGCCGATTATAAGGTTACGATGACCTTTTAAATCGGACCTTGGAAACATTACATCACATCCATATACAACATCATACTTAAAAACATTTGCGGAAAATATTGCGTAGTGGTATCCCACACCGCCCTTCACTCGCTGCATCGTCTCCATGGCCCATCAAGTGATGCTGCAGGCGTCTTACCTACAGTATGAAATATACAAATGAGCTTTCGCCCAGCAAGTACAAACATGATCTCACAAAAATCTTTTCAAACATCAAGTAATATATCAATCATCATGTAGTTTATGCATGATCCGATTATGTCCAATTATAAATCTTTTAGGCACTTTTACTCATTATCTTGATTACATGTGGGCCCCTAGTGTCCGTACCAAAAGCGCGCAGCCTCCAGACAAAGCTAGGGTTTGCAAGGCCCTAACAGTTCTGGGAATCATAACGTGACCTCACGCATCAACGAGAGGTAAATGTCACCACTGGTTTTGAACATGTAGCCTCCTCGATCACGGGAGGTTGGTACGACATCTTACTTGATTTATCTTACCATGTGGTTCAATATTAGTGAACATGCTTCATGATGTCACAAGGTCAAATCCAAAGTTAACATTTGCCATAGCATGGCATTCTTGAAAACATGACATTTTTAAAACCATGACATTTTAGAAAACATGGCATAATATGTAACATGTCATAGCATCACATCATTACATGGCATCTCATATCATAACATAGCATAGCATCACATAGCATAGCATTATAACATAGCATAGCATTATAGCATAGCATAACATAGCATAGCATGTATACTTGGAAAATATCTTTTATTATTTTCCATACTGCAGGTGAGGTTTGTACTTACCTCTTTTACTATGTCCTACGTAAAGCTGCTCCTCTTCCGGGTAGCCGCAGGCTTCCTCCTGCTTGATGAAGGACATAGGTAAGGGTCTAATTAGTATTGTGGAATGTTGGTGACCATACCAACATGCCTACGAAATTCTAGCTGTAAGTCTCCCTTATAACTTATGATGACTTACTTGGTTACTTAAGGTAACCTTGGGTATTAATCCCAATCATATATGAATAGGGTTAGGTATCATCCTAACCTTGGCCTATGCCTTGTCATTTTTAATTTTAATCCTTTTTGGGTTTTAAGATTAAACTCAATTTTTATACCTTGTTGGGTTACCTTGAGTACCCTTGAGGTAGTCAAACTTAGTTCAATTATCCTAAGTCAACTTTGAGCTTTGGACTCCATCCCGTAACTCAGGTATCCTTCCCGGTTACCGTCCATCATTGTTTTGTTACCAAAAGTAAGATAACTTTTGAATCCAAAAACTTGTTTTTCTCTTTGCTTTGGAAAAACTTAGTTCTCTTTGTTCAAAAATTCTAGTTTAACTTTGAAAAATTGTAATTCTTTGAGAAAGGTTTGTAAAAATTATTAACTGTTGAAAACTGCCTTTGGAGTAGTTTCCCACAGTCAAAACATTGGTGTTGGTGCAAAAATACAGTTTTCCTGTATTGTTTTAGAAAATCCTGTGCAGGAATTTCTTGTTTCCTGCACACTCTTTAGAAATCCGTGTCAGTTTAAAAATCCATTCCGATTTTGAAAAACTTGTCTTCACGAAAGTTTTAGATCTTGAAAAATCCTAAAACTTTCGTGTTTTACGAAAAGTCCAGTTCTGCTTGGATTCGTACCAGTTTTAATTTGAATCTGGCTGACCCTGTAAACTGGGTCTGGGCAAACTAGCCACGGGTTTTTGTAAAAACGGAGGTCATTGGAGCCTTATTTTGAAAAACGGTTCGCGTTACCCTCTAGGAAAAACCCTTATCTACAACTTTTTAGTTTTGAGTTTCTTCAAATTCGGCCTCTAAGGGCCTCAAAATACCATTTCCAGAACACTGCCCAGTCTTGACCCGAGACTGGCAGTTTCGGTTCTTAATTTCGTTTTACGTCCTAAAACGTGCACGCTACCTCAACCGACCACAGCGGGAGCCTAAAGTTACACATGCAATCGTTTCTAACGTTCCAATCCATCATGCATCTAACATGCACCCTAACATTCAATCAAGCATAAACATAACCAAACCACAATTGAGACCTTAGCACCTTAATCAAGCACATAACTTATTGCATGGCATAAGAAAATGAGCTTATGCTCTTACATCCCAAACATGGAAATACACTTAAATTTCCCAAATTTAAGCTCAAATTAGAAAGGTTTAAGGTCATAAGGTTTACCTCTAGGGTTTGGAAGTTGGTTCACAAGCTTGGATTCCAATTTTTCTCTCCCTTTTTCCTTGGCTCCACACAACCGGCCTCCCCTCCAATTGGGTTCCAAAAATTTTGGCCAATTAAATTGAGCCTCACACACTCACATAAGGTCTGGCCATTACCAAAAATCCAGCCAACCATTTTTTTTTCTCTTCCTAGGGTCGGTTTTGGTGGAGAAAATGGGTGAGGGAAAATTTTGCCATAGTTTGGCTTGTTTTTCTAATTTTTTTTTTGAGCTGAAATCCGCCCCCCCTTGGCCCTATTTATAGCTGATTTTGAACTTTCAAAATTGCTAAAAAGTCCTTGAATTTGGATTTAATTATTTTTCCAAAATTGCACTTTAGTCCTTGAAGCAAAAATATTTGCACTTTGACCCCTACAAGTGTTGGCTGGCCATTGGTTGCCTTGGAGCCCAAGTTTTGCTTACCTCATCATGATGACATCATCTTGATGACATCATGTGCTTACCTCATGCTTACATCATCATTTTTCTCCAAAATTACACTTTTGCCCCCAAAAGACAAAATATTTACAATTTGACCTTCCAAGTGGCATGTTGGCCGGCCATCACCTTGTTCTCCAAGCAAATGATGACATCATTTTGATGACATCATCTTGCTTACATTACCTATTTTTTAGAAATTGTATTTTGGCCCCGAAAGTTAAAATTCTTGCATTTATGCCCTCTAGGTGGCCGGCCCCTTACTTGGAAATCAAGCCAAGCTTATCTCACCTTGATGACATCATCTTGATGACATCACTTCGCTTACATCATCAATTTTCCAAAATTTACACTTTTGCCCCAAAAGTGAAAATTCTTACAAAAATGCCCCCTAGGTGGCCGGCCATTATGGTGCTTAGGTGGCAAAGATTTCTTTCCACAATTTCCTTAAATCAAAATGATGTCATAATTCTAAGATAGGGTGATGTCACCATAAGGCCTTGTTTGGCTACTTTTTGAAAAAGCAGTCCAATCTTAATCTAACACAGATAAATCCAATACTGTGTTCACTAATACACAGTACAATTCAGTACTGTTATACTTGACTGCAGTCCAAAATTTATCTGCGTAAAAATGGACTGTAAAAATTTTCTTCTTATTTCTGAAAGTCATTAGGACTTTGATATCCAACTTAGTGTGCTTGATTTTTCTAGAGTGGTCTCAAAGCTTATTCCAGCTATCTTGTCCAAAAGATAATTTTCGCAGTATATTTCTCATACTGCTTATCCTATTATGGTACAGTCATACCTTTGACTATTCTTGGTCAACTTTGACTTTTTGGTCAAACTTTGACCAACATGAAATCATGAAATTTGTCATGCCGTTTTTTCTCAAAACGCCCATACCAGGTTAAGTAATCTATCGTTGAGTCTCGTAGCTAGTTAACCGAGAGCTCAAACTTATACTGTTATTTCATTCCAATCTTGATCCAGACTTAGGTTTTCCTTGTTTCTAAGGAAATCTAGAGTCATCAAAATTTCGGATATTACAACAGCAATGTTTTTTTTTCGCAGTCCTTCCTCACAGCAACGCATTGTTTACTTTTTTTTTTTTTTTTTTTTTTTTTTGCTTTAGAAAGTTTCATTTAAACAACAAGAAAAAAAGTTATTTTTTACTGTGAGCTAATGATGCCTTTAGGTTTCAAAACAAAGTTAATAGAATTCTTTCATTTTGGAATTTCATTTTTGCTTTTATGTCATTTTGCCATTATTTTCGGGTATATTCATGTTAAATTTGTGTTTGGATCAAGTATTCTTGTTTAGAAATTTCCTACTTTTGTCTACTTTTAAAATGATCATCCGTCCTACTGTAGTTATAGGAGCTCATTATGTAGGAAATAGGCATATATCTAATATTGCTTAGGATAATGTCTATCACAACTTGTCATGTGAGAACTCAGTTTTAGGAATATATTATCATTTCATCTATACTTATTTTTACTGCAAAACTTTGAACAAGTAGGTATAAATGTTGCCGCTAGTATATTGTTCTACAGCTAAAAATATTTATAAAAATAAACTGTTTTGTTTTTTTAATATATATACATTAAAATGTGTGTAAAATATTCATATTGACTCTTTTTTTTTATTTACTTCTTACTTCATTATCATATTTTCAAAACGTTTTTAGTCTTCTTTTTCCAATCATTTTTTTCTTATTGCAATGTTTATTTTTTGTATAGCCAACAATGGGATTAAAACCTTTTTTGAGATAACAAAATGCAACTCTATATGTAAAAAAAAAAAAACAAAAAACAAATGAGTTGTGTGTTATTATCTTATATATTAGAATATTTGATTTTGTTATTATTATGTGTTTTATAATTGTATCATGAAGTTTAACTCTTCAATTTTATTTATTAATCTATATATTTTTTATAATCTCTAAAAAATATTTTTTTCATATTAAACATTATGAAAATTTTTATCACGATTCAACACGATCAATGCACGTGCCTAAACTAGTGTTTCAAAAAATATGGATTAGCTAGTGAGAAACATTTGATTAGCAAACCGTAAAATTGTTAAACTTTTGTCAAGTCAACTTTTGGATGTTCACAACCCAAAAAAAAAAAAAAAAAAAAAAAAAAAGTTTACGTGACAATATTTAAGCAGGGCGCCCCCATTGAATGGACTTGTTCATACCTGTGTGTTGTGATTCATGACGTGAACTGCATGGCATCATTTAATGAATACTAGACGTCGAAACATAAATAATTTTAAAGAATAATGCTAAATACGTTATCAATATATTTTTATTAATTAATATAATAATATATAAAATATTTGTTAATTAAAAAAATGATAATTGATATATTATATAAATTGATACTCAAAAATTAATATTAAAGTTAGTGTTTTTAATATTTTTTATTTTTAAAATATTGACCCCACACTACAATGCCTAAAATATATAGTAAACAATATATTTATAATACAGTTAAAGTAAATAACATATTTTATTATTAAAATAAGTGAACAATTTATTTATTTTTAGGGTTTGTTTGGGGTGTTATATGGGGATGGCATTTCGTCATCTAGATTTTAAATTTTTAATTATATATTAAACTTTCTCTTTTTTATATTTTCAAATAACTCAAACTTTAAAAATCCGTAACTTTCTCATTTCAAATTAGAATGAAATGATTTTTTTTTATCAAAATGATTATAACGACGACAAGAACAAGATAAGATCCATTTTGCATAACTTTTTTCCCAAACACATTTCAAATTTTTACATTATTTTATGTATCACATAACTTTTTTCAAAAGTTTTTCCTCCTAAATACTCATTTCTAACTCAACTTCTAAAAACATCTCTAGATGTTACCCAAAACGAGCCCTTAATATTACAAAATTATTTATTAATAAATATGTTGTATATTGTATCAATTTTGTAAATATGTTATTCGCTTTATTGAAACTTCGGTAAATATAAACTATTAATCTCGATCTTTCCATAATTATCTTGCAGTCAATTATTTGAAGGTTTTGAATGATTTTTCTCTGTAATTTTTAAAAATTCCAACCCATAATTACCTAAATTTGAACGGATTGAGCAGTTTTTAGATTGTCTATATAGTTTAATTAGACGGATAATATATGACATGGGTCCAATTGTATGTGGTACCCGTAATGAAACTCATGTTTAATTTGTTATTTTGTGATCCTTAACATTGGTGCTGTCCAAACATTTTTCTAATTGATGACAATTACAAATGTAAATGATCATATATTGTATTTATGTGTTATTATATGAATATTGCTTTTGGTACTAACCATTGATGGATTCTTCTCTCTTTATATATATATATATATATACATATATATATATATATGTATATCATATTGTGACAGTGCAAGTTCTTCAAACAATTTCTGAGAAACTAGAACTGAGCCGTTTTTGGAACAACATCAACCAAAGTTCTTGCAATCAACATGATGTAGACTTCAATAACACAGTGATCAACTCTGACCTGGATATTCGACACAATGTCACCTGCAATTGTACTTACAACAATAGTAATGTTTGCCACGTCATAAAAATGTAAGATCCAAATTCTTTCTCATCTTGACCTTTGAATTTTAAAATTATTCGTGTCATGAGTTTTGAATTTTTAAAACTCATATTTTAGTCCTTTAGTTTTGAATCATGTCCCACTTGAATTCCTAGATATGGTCATTATCTTTTCCTTTTAACAGGAACTATAACAGGAATGATAAAGGTTCAGTAGGACTAATTTTAAATGGTAATCACCCTAAAGTTTAAAAAATATAGCTCAGTTTTATCTTAAAAATATTTGTTACTGAAATTGATATACTGTGTTAATAACACGGACACTTTACTATATTATAAAGTCTCTTTTTATTTATTTATTTACTTTTCCCATGTACTATGTTTTTTTTTTAATTTTTTTTTTGTTAATATATCTTTTTTTAATTCAATGGGAAATTATAATAAATAGTAATTTTAGGAAAATAATTTAAATAAATATCAGGTTTTTAAAATATTTATAATAAATAGCATATTAACCAGTTAAATAGAAAATTTACTAGATAAATGAGATATTTACAAGACGTAACTAAATGAATCATTTATCTAGTAAATTTAGTAAATGACATTTTATAAGACATAAATGAATTAGTTATTTAGTAAATTTGATGTAAATCATTTATCTGATAAATTTATTATTTACTCTAAATATTTTAAAAACCTTTTATTTACTTTAATTATTTTCTAAAAATTGTTATGTACTTCTTTCTCCCTTTTTGTGTATTTATTCATTTTCCCATGTAACATATTTATTACATTGAATTTAGCATAACTTGGGAAGGAAAATAATTTGCTTAAAACATTTTTCTTTTGTACTCCATTGTATGATATTAATGTCATTTTCTTTAGTTTATTGTTTTTTGTCAATGCTATTTCTTTTTATACTTACAGCTATTTGAAGGGCCTCAATTTAATAGGAACTTTGCCTGAAGAGTTTGGAAATCTTACTCATCTTCAAGAACTGTGAGTTAGATATAAATTTCTCATATTAATTAATTAATGATTCCAATTATTTACCCAACTTATGATATAATCATTTTTTATCGTACCATATATTAAATATATCAAATATTGAATGATGAAAAATAATTAATTTTAACTATTTAAATTTGAGTTGTTTCCCATTTAGCTTACCGGTTGAATTTGAATTTTTCCGACTTATTTTTGTCTTTTTCTTAAAAGTTAATAAAAATTTTAACTAGTTTTTAAAATTTCAAATAACTCTAATACAAAAAGTTTAGTTTCAAGTGGTGAACCAAATGCAAGCTAAATCTTTTTGGCATCACTCACTACCAAGAAAAAAAAAAAAAGGGCTGAACAATACGACCAGTACTTAAAAAAAAAATGTAATGTAAGGGGTTTCAAATTACTTAGGGATTTTATTAATTTGATCCCACAAAAAAATAACTCAATGGAAGGGAGGCTAACGGTTTGGGTAGGAGTTCTTTTTTCGAAATTTGAGATTGTTTTTGTTTTTCTTTAATAAATGATTAAATGGGAGCGAAAATAAAATTTGGGAACTTGATAATATTTGATTTTAAAGTTGAAGAATAAAAAACGAATTTGATCAAACTTGAGGGAGCACTAATGCAATTAGTCATTGTTATTCGCCCCTCTCTCTCTCTTTAGCTGAACCTACTGAGAAATTTCACATAGTTTTCTGGATTATCATGAAACAGAGATCTGAGTCGCAACTACTTCCATGGATCAATTCCTTCAAGCTTTTCTCGTTCTCCACTTCGCATTCTGTAAGTCGATTCTCATATCACGCATTTCTTAATATATATATATATATATATATATATATATTCACACACATATGTGTATAGGTGTGTATATATATCCATAATCCAAAATATCTGATTTTTGGAAAAATTTGAATCGTCTTTGATTTGTGTGACCTAGTTCTCTTTTCGGAAACGGGCTCAATGGCTCGATTCCTGCGGAGATCGGCAAGATTTCTACGCTCACGGAGTTGTAAGTCATTTAATCATATAATTGAACGACGAAATGATTGCCTTCTGATTTTTGATGGGTTAATTAATATTCAGAAGTTTAGTGAAATAATTTCAATTTTTCAGGGTATTGGCGCAAAATCAGCTCCAAGGGCCTCTTCCTGAATCACTTGGGGGTTTGAGTAATTTTCAGGGTATCTATCTTTTTTTTTTTTTTTTTTTTTTTTAACCTTATGCTCCTTACTCATCTAAGTTTTTAAAAATCCCACTTAGCCACTTGAATTTTTCAAGGATAATTTTCATTCGTGCCCTTGAATTTTAGGATCATTCCCACTTTGTCTCATGAACTTTAAAAACTCTCACTTTGTCCCCTGAACTTTGAATTTGTTTCTCTTAACCCCTTTTAGTAGGATTTTGGTTAAAAACAAACCTAAAAATAAGAGAATTAGTCTTAATTAAAACCATTCTATTCTGATTTTTACTAAAAACAAATGAAAAATATCACATGATTGTACTTAACTGGTTTTTTTTTTTTTGTCTATATTTAATTAAAATTCTAATAGAAGGGATTAAGTGGGGGCAAATTCAAAGTTCATGGGGTAAAGCAAAGTGGGAATGACCCTAAGGATCAGAAACAAAAATGAGAATAATCTATTTTTTAATTAGTCTGATCACTTAACACATTATATTAGAATTTCCATTAAAACCCACGAGAAAATAGAGGAATTAGAATTTAGAATTACCAGTTAAAAAGATCACGTGATTGCACTTATCCCTTTTTAAAATTCTTGCTTAATGGAAATTCTAATAAAAGGAGGAATTAAAAGATCACATGATTGCATCTAACTATGTTTAATGGAAATTTTGACATAGGATGTTAAATAGGACTAAATCACAATTAGAGGGCGAAGTAAGATTTTTTAAAGTTAAAGAGACAAAATAAGAATGACCCTAAAGTTTAGGGGTAACAATGAGAATAGTCCCTTTTGTTTTAGTTATAGTTGAAGCTTGTTTAGTTGGTGGGAAAAGTGGGAGGAGAAACAAGGGTGAGAGGATTAGTAGAAAGGATTATCCATTTCATGTATCTCTCTTTCAATTTTATCAAACACAGCCTTAATATTAGAAAAGAAAAACCAATATTGGGTCACCTGCTATTGGCTTAAACTTTTAGAAGAATTAGAAAACTAACATGGTATGAGAATAGTGGACTCCAAGACCAAACTCTTGTAGTTTACACCGACCTTGGTTTGAATTTACACTTGCCTTGGTACAAAAATAGCATAGCCTTTTTTTCTTTTTTGGGAATTATTCTTAAAAGCAGGATCCATGGATGTCATTACTAGATAAGTGGATACCAATAGGATGCAACTTGTTATAAATTTGTTATTGCCTTAAATTTACAAGTTGAGGGTAGAAATTATGACAAAGAAAGGTGAAGAAAGAAAGAAAAAAAGTATTGCTTATTCATTAGTCATTAACCAACTTCAAACTCGCATCATTTTAGCCAAAAAAAAAAAAAAAAAAAAAATCCTTATACTTGCATCCAAGACTTCTATTTTTTATCAGGAAAATGGACACTTCTGCCGTTGTACCATCAATTAAGGCGGTTTCAGTATATTAGCATATATAGTAGACATCTTTATTATTTATTATTTTTTATTTTTTTTCACTTTAATACACACACACACACACACAAACATCTTTTGCGTATGAGGTGAACTTATGTCAGTATCCATGGTTCTTTTCCATTTCTTTTGGAGTAGTACGTTGTTATGCTATATACGTGTTCTAGTGTGTACTTGATACTTTTTTTCTCGTTGCATCACGGAATGCTTTTCTAACAGTTTCTTCATTGTACAGTGTCGTATCTTCAAACAATTTTACAGGAACAATACCCAAAACATTCGGAAATTTAACGAACTTAGCCGACTTGTAAGTTGTATCCGTGTTGCCAGCTTTTAGGATTTTTTTTTTTGAAAGATTCATCGTCCTTATTTACTGCCTGCAGTAGGATAGATGGCAGCGGAATAACAGGACCAATACCTAGTTTTATTGGGAGCTTGACAAAACTTGAAAGATTGTGAGTATTGCACTTTCGTTCTCTCTCTATCTCTCTCTCTCCCAGAGGAAAATTATTATTATTATTTTTTTCATTTTTTAGTTTGTTGTATGTTGAGGATAATTTATTTCAGGGATATGCAAGGAACATCGATGGAGGGCCCTATTCCGAACATGTCTGGTTTGCTGAACTTGACAAAATTGTGAGATAATGCTTCTCTATCTAGTGACTACACCCTTGTTTGGATCATAGATTTGAATAGTAAATTCAAATTTTTTGTGAAAGAATACTGTACAAAACGTTTTAAATGGTATCTAAAAAAGTCTCAAAATAGTGATCCAAACGGGCTATAAATGTTCCGTTTAATGAACTAAATGAAAGGTTAATTTAAATGACCGACTTGGCTTTCTTTATCAGGAGGATATCTGATTTGAGTGGACCAATTATACCTTTCCCTTATGGTTTGCTGAATTTGACAAACTTAGAAATATTGTGAGTTTAATATATGTCCATATTTGTTCTAACAGCAGTCCTATGTAATTTTTTTCCTTTCTCTGGAACTTATTAAGCTATTGGGACTCAGGATATTGAGGAACTGTTCAATTAGTGGTCAGATTCCTGTGGACTTCAGAAACATGTCGGCTTTATGGATATTGTAAGTGCTTGCAACTGGTGCAGTCGGAGGAAAGCTATATTTCTTTTGAATATATTATTGTCGTTGTTTTATTTGCTGAGATGCCAATTTATTTTCTGCCTAGTACAGTAATATCATTTGCCTCCAAAAAAGAAATTTTAGATTTCTGATGACAATATTTATGGGTCCCATTTTACTTGTACCTGGCCCCCTTAGCTTTTTATTTTATTTTTATTTTTAACATAGTAGGTATATGTATAATTATATATATATATTTTAGGAAAAAGTGTATAAATTAGTTTTGGTCTCTCTTAAATTAATAGTTCTTTACATTTTAGAGAGATTTAATTTGCATCAACAATATTGATAAATATCCCTGCAAAGTTAATACAAGTTTTTAATGTATTTAATTTTACACTACAAGAAAATTACCTTAAAACCATTAAGAATGCTCATACTCCCACATACCTATACATGAAAATATTTTTTTATAAAATAATTAAAAAAACATACACCACATTAACCATAAATAGTAATAATATTTAAAAAAAATATGAAGAAATTGTTCTAAATTGTTCTTCATAAATTTCTTTTCTTAAGAAATTTTTATAATTATATGAAAAATTTTGATGGAGGATTCAAGTAAAATAAAAAAAAATAAAAAAAAGATGTCTCTTGAAGAGCCAACAATTATTGGAATATGTTTTTTAATTTTTTTAATTAATTAGTATTTTGTGTTTTTTTTTCTTTTCTTTTAATATTTGAAAATGATTTTATTTGGTTTTTTTATATAATTATTTTTTTTATTTATTTTTTCTTGCTATATTCCTTTACATGATTCTATATTTATGTATTTTTTTAAATGCTGTATGACATTACTTCATTTTTTATTTAAACATTTCTTGAGTTTTTCTTCTTTACTATTTCCTCTCCTTTTTTTGTTAGAGATACTTCATGTTTTCTTTTTTCTTTGCTTTTCCTTTTTTCTTTTTTTGAAATGGCTTTATGTTTTCTTTTTGAGAATGAAAATATATCATTTTTTCTTATTTATATTTGTAACTAAAATAAAAGTGAGTGTATGAGAGGGTTAAATATGGTATTATATAAAAAGCATATATAAAGGGATAAATTTACTATATTTATGTTAGGAAATATTTATTAATATTGTGCGTGTAAATATAACCACTCATATTTTATTCGGCAAATAATTTGGATTTTAAGAACTAAAACATTTTTTTTAAATACATAAACATTAGTGAGTCTAGTGGCTTGACTGAAATTTTTTTTTTTGCCCGCCTTACGACTAAATCCTGGCTCCGTCACCGATTATACTGGATGGTGAACTGACCTTAACATTAATTTGTGTTTGTCTGATTGACTACACTAGTCATTTGTTCTAGAACTGGACTTCTTATTATATGTTTCAGAGCTTGATTTGAGTTGTTATTTGTGCTTAATTAATTTACTTACCCTGTTCCTTGTTTCAAGGGAAATACCAAATTATAACTTGTTTGGTATTTAATCAGAGTTATTTGTTTGCTTTACGTTCATTCGATGAGTCCCCTGTTTTCTCTGAAAAAAATAATAAATGAATTAAAGATCATTCCACATTTTATGTGATGTTCGTTAAATTCTTATATATTTAAACTAAAAAAAGAAAGATAAAGAAAGATTCTTGCAGTCGAAACCAAGGATAAAAGGGGTTTGGAACACTAAGCGAACTTGGTTTGCTCGTTTTGATTTATTTGATTATGCTATTCGTTGGACTCTTGGATTTTTTTAATTGCCAAATATTAATCCCCAACTTAGTAGTGGTGATTGTAATTTAATTGCAAATGATTGCATTCTTTAGTATAAAATAAGGCACTCATTTTTACTGAAAGATTCCAAGCTGATCAAATAATTTGGCTATATTATGCATTGTATTTTGATTCTGTTTCTTTTTTGGCCTCCTCCGTAGAGACCTAAGTTTTAACAGGTTGTCCGGTGAGATCCCGTGGAAAGATAGCCAGTATCTTCCGTCGCTAGATTACCTGTGAGTTCCTAATTAATCATGCATCATCCGAAGTCCATTTACCTTTTAAATTAGCCATTTCTGTATTAGTTTCCTGAGCTACCTTTTTCTTGAGAAAAGTGATGATTACTGTTCCATGGATGTAGGTACTTGACCGACAATTCTCTGACGGGAGAAGTACCGAATTGGATGATGGAGAATATGGATGTCGACTATTTGTTAGTCTTTTATCTATATAGCCTATATTGTTATTTCGTTTGGATGTAAAGTTATTCTCGTGTCACAGGCTGCGGTTTACAATTTCCAAGCGAAAAATATAACACTAATGCCGTGACTAATGTGTTTGCAGTGATTTATCTTACAACAATTTTACTGGGACACCTCCAGATTCTTGTACAGAAATGCCAAATGTGTAAGTTTGTTTCTGTGAAAAGCTTTTCCATATGTGATGCCTATATAAGGGGCTTTTCTTAGTTATCTACTTATTACCTTTTTATTTGACAGGAATCTTGTGTCTGGTTACCCTTCTCTTGAGGATTCGTTGTAAGTTCGCTATTTTAACTTCCAAATGTTTTATTCTCACTGTCTCTATTTTTTTTTCCTATTTTTGATACTGTCATCTACACCAAATTTTATATCAAATATCTCCTACCCCATTATAGTAATGATTTTATTTCTTTTTAATAAAAAATGATCCAGATCGACTCCAACAAGTAGGTATTGGTGCTTCATGAAGGATCTTCCTTGCCCCGACCCGGAACCAAAATGTAATAATAGGTTCATATAAGATTTCATGCTGTTCATGAATTCGTATTGGCTTTATCAACCTTGCAAATGTGTCAATGGATCATAATTCAGATATAATTTCCATTCCACCTGTAGTTCATTCTTTTTATATCAATTGTGGAGGGCCGACTTTTGGTGAATATGAAGCCGACCAAAGCTCTTCTGGGACGTCATACTTTCGCAGTAGGAGAACGTCATCAGTGTATTGGGCTTATAGCAGTACGGGGGATTATATGGACAGCTATTTTGACCAATACACGGTGACAACTGCATTTTCTTCAAACGAGAGTTATCCAGAGATTTTTCAAACAGCTCGCATTGCCCCTTTATCACTCAAGTATTATGGCCTTTGCCTGCGTAAAGGCAGTTACAAAGTGACACTCCACTTTGCTGAAATAATGTTTTCTGACAACCCGACATTTAGCAGTCTTGGAAGGCGCATCTTTGATGTCTCAATTCAAGTTAGTAAAAGTAGAATTTTTATTATTAATATTTTTTAACATTTACGTTATTGTTGTTCTTCTAAGTTTTTTTCTTGCTTTGAGAAAGAGAAAGTTACAAATTTTCTGTCGAAGCTAGTTGAGGTTTAACTTGATCTGTGAACAGGGCAAGACACTTTTGAAGGATTTCAATATCGCGGAGAGGGCTGGAGGTGTTAAGAAAGGCTACAATCAGACATTTGATGATATCATTGTTGATGGTAGCACTCTAGAGATCCACTTATACTGGGCGGGCAAAGGAACTTCTGCTATTCCTAAAGCAGGTGTCTACGGACCTCTCATATCTGCCATTAGCGTGACATCAAGTAAGTCTGCCTTCAAACTATGACTTTTTCCATGTCTGTAATGCCATTTCATCATAACAGTTTCTCTTTCGTGCAGATGAGGACTTTGATACCGGGGGTTTATCTGTTGGAGTTATTGTTGGCATTGTAGCTTCATCTTGTTTGATTGTTATGCTGATTTTGTTGGCTCTCCGAGCGAAGGGATACTTGGGGAGCAAACTCCTTGAAGATGAAGGTGAAAATTAAATACCTTAAATTCCTGCAATTAGGAAATGCTTAAAATTTTAAATGAGCTTAGTTTTTTACAGCTTGCTATTACCTTTCTCTTTTCCAGAACTACGTGGATTGGAACTTCAAAGAGGTTATTTCTCATTTAAACAAATCAAATCTGCCACTGGTAATTTTGACCCTGCAAACAAGATAGGTGAAGGAGGCTTTGGACCAGTTTACAAGGTAAGTACCAAGTATTACGGTTTCTTGCAACATTTTGATGATGTCCTTAAGATTACTTTACGAGAACCAGTGCCAATGTTTTTGCCAAAAGAAAAAGATTTCAATACCAATATCATTTGACACCTTCTGTACTGAAATTATTTGCTTGGTTCTTAGGGTGTACTGTCAAATGGCAGTATAATTGCCGTTAAGCAGCTCTCGTCCAAATCAAAGCAGGGGAATCGGGAATTTGTGAATGAGATAGGCATGATATCTGCATTGCAACACCCAAATCTTGTGAGATTACATGGTTGCTGTATTGAAGGAAAGCAACTGCTGCTTGTGTATGAATACATGGAAAACAACAGTCCGCCCGTGCGCTTTTCGGTATTTGCCGCTCGCTTCATGTCACAAATATTTATAATAAGAATTACATCTTCCGCTCACCTAAATGCCTTGACATTGATAGGTCACGAGGAAAACCGGTTGCACCTGGATTGGCCAACGAGGCAGAAGATATGTGTGGGGATAGCAAGGGGGTTAGCTTATCTTCATGAGGAGTCAACGTTGAAAATTGTTCACAGAGATATAAAGGCAACAAATGTGCTACTTGATAAGGATCTAAATGCCAAGATATCTGATTTTGGTTTAGCTAAGCTGGATGAAGAAGAGAATACTCATATCAGTACTCGAATTGCCGGAACAATGTCTGGTTCTTTATATCACTTCCTCTTAATCATTCGGAGTTAATTTTTGCAATGAAGTTGCATACCATTCATAAATTTTAGATATTGCATGAAAGAAAGATTCCTTGTTAACATGTAGGTAGGAATGGTTTGAAAATACTTGTTTTGATTTATTGGCTTTGGCATAACACTCATTCGGAACTATATATTCTCTGTTCAGAGGTTACATGGCTCCCGAATACGCAACAAGAGGTTACTTGACTGACAAGGCAGACGTTTACAGCTTTGGAGTTGTTGCTTTAGAGATTGCCACCGGGAAGAGCAACACAAATTACAGGCCAAAGGAGGAGTTTGTTTATCTTCTGGATTGGGTAAGTAGGCATTGCTCGCTCTTGTTTCTTGAGGATCTTTTGTTATTTTCGTACCGACACTTACAATATCTCAAAGGATTCTTTTGGAAAGAACTATACGGAAAAAAAAGTTTACTATTTTGACGGATTTTGAAACAACTCTACAATAGAAAAAAAAAAACGCCGTTTTTTGCCCATTTTTGTATTGTTGATAACAGAAGTCAAAGCTCCCAAAACCGAACATTAAATCAATTAATTATCAAATCAGTCGTATTAAATAGGTAAAGCGACATAAATAAAAATTTCTGATTTCCTCTTGTCAATACTTTTTTTTTTTTTTGGCACATTATTGATTCTCTCTAGTCTCTAGTGCATATAAGAAGTAAAAAGTTTTATTCTTCATGTCATATTATCTTTGGAAACTGATTTTCTGAGTGCATTTAAGAGGAGTAAAAAATTTGATTTCTTCGTGTCTTATCACAAGCTGATTTTCTATCCGAGTGCGTTCAAGAGGAGTTTACGGTTCCATTCATTTTTGTGCATGTATTTGAAGGCCTATGTCAAACAAGAGCAAGGAAATCTACTAGAACTCATGGATCCTAGTCTCGGTTCAAACTACTCGAAAAAAGAGGCAATGAATATGCTGAACCTGGTGCTTTTACGCACCAACCAGTCTCCCTCTCTTAGACCAACCATGTCCGCCGTGGTCAGTATGCTCGAAGGCAAAATCCAAGTCCAAGCACCAACAGTCAATTACAGCTCGGTAGCCCAGAATGACAGGTTCAAGGCCTTTGGGAAGCTCGCACCAGACAGCCAAATAGACTCCGATTTGTATTCTATCAACAGCCAACCGGCTGGCAGTTCCACTGACGGGCCATGGATGGATTCCTCTGTTTCTCTCCAAAGAAAGGATGATCATATTCATCTGGATACTTCCGCATCAAAAAAGCTTCTTGATCATCATGGCGATGTGATTTTGGAGTGGTGTGCTGTCGCAGGCAACCAAAAATAAAACCTATACTCCTAAAAATATATGTAGTGGTGTGAGTAAGGATCGTTCCCACAGAGAGTTTCTAGTCTAGTTTTATGCTATGTGAATTAGTATAAAGGGCGTTTGAATATAGTGAAAAACAAATTTAAGAAAAACAATTAAGGAACAATTCAAATTGAAATATTGAAATCAATCAAAAGAACAAACCTTGGTCTAAGTCAACATCCACCATTGGAATTTTGCAACTGATCATTGATACAAATATATAAATTCACACTTTGAATATTCACCGTTGGAACTATTTTCCTATCTCCCCTTAGTCACAATTAATTAGAAAACATGTGATCTAATCAATCCTAACTACTAAACAACCCAAGACAAGCGCTTAAAGTTTAATCTAGTAGCAGCTGTAAGAATTAGAGAGATCGATGAAGCTAAATAATACAAGCACAAGCGGTTGCATTTAATTTAGTCAAGTATTCTTCCTAAGATCTAATAGTTTCTGACGCAGCAAATCATTAAACCTTAGTTGCTTCACAAATTAGAGGGATCAAACAATTACGGATTTGATATCTAACTTAGCAGTAGATTGCAACAAATAAATAACTAGTAGGCCTCCTAGTAATTAAATGAAACAATCATAAACATAAGTACAGAAGAATATTCGATACTCAAAACATGAATAATAAAAACAAATTAGATCTCACAGTTTTATTATTTCCAAGGCTTCTGTTTCCTTTGACCAAGTATCAAAATTTAGCCACACTTAGCCATCATGAAAACTTGAAGGAAGAATTAAAATAAGAGAGAAGAGGGAGTCCTAAAGTCTGATGACTCCTCTCCTTTTATACACATTAATTCCTTATTGGAAACTTACTAAATCTCCTAAAACATGCTAAACTTTATTCTAAAATAATAATTTTCAAATCTGCTTAATTAAAAATAAAAGAAAGTCTTAATATAACTAGGAAAGTGGTGATTTTGGCTGTAATTTTCATGGACCAGATCTGGAAACTTTCTGAAAATAAACTGCATCAAATCAGCACACTAGACTTGCAAGCCAAGGAACTTTCCAAAAACGTCAACTGTGCAGGTGCAGCAAATTCAAGCCCAATTTCGACCTCAATGTAGCCGGTATCTCTCAAAACGTAAAACATAAAAGTCTTTTTCTTGTCGTTCCGTAGCATCTTGAATCACCTCAATCAGAGCTAGGATGAGAGAGTTATGCCCAGATTACGAAGCAATGTCGAAATAGTTAAAAATCGCCCAATGAGCTATGTTTTGCATTTAATGCCTCCATTTGCACCTAGATCAAAATATAAGAATAGTGAGTACAATTAGGCAACAAATAAATATAAAAGACTAAAAATTATGGGAGAAAAATAGGATATTTTGCATTCTCATCAAATTCCCCCACACTAAACTTTTGCTCGTCCTCGGGCAAAACTCAATTTCACTTCCCCAAAAACTCCAAGGTCGTAATGCCATCAACAAAGAACAGCCAAGCTCTTCAAAAAACTCATAACACATCATGAACAAACATTCTTAAACATATTAGAATTACTTAGTAAGCATTTACACTCGAGAATGTAATAAACTAAATATGTAGACTCTCACAGAAATAAACACTTGACTCTCATGTGTTTGAAAGGTATGTGTTTCGCTCAAATTCATTCCAATGGAAATGATCTACCATAGGCTTGCATATCTTCTCATTCTCCACCACTGGGATCACATGCATAACACGAATCAAAAGGACTTTTCAGGGGTTGTACCGGGGTTTAGGGTCAAGGTGGGAAATATTTGGAAATGTAGCTCAAAAACCATCGAAACTAATGGAGTAACAATGAATCAACTCAAGCTTGACTATATAAGATTTGTAAAGCCAATCACTCTATTCAGCAACTTCTCCAATTCTGCTTTAAAGCATTTAAACCATGCAAAACTCCTGCATTTGAAAACAGATCACTCAAAAGAATACTTTTCGTTTGCAGCAGGGGACAATCCTTCTCAACAACAACTTTTTTTTTTTTTTTGATACATATATCATGTATAAATAGACCCCTTTCTTGGAATTTTTAGAAGGAATTATGAACATGGAAAGTTTGTAACGTTAAAGGCAATTTCATACGTCACTACTTCCTTTTTTTTTTTTTTTTTTTTTTTAACAAAAACAAACAAACTTTAACAATATAACTCACAAATTGAGAATGAAAACATGTTCCATTTCACCCGTTACTGCCATACCACAAATCCATACACCCCTACACTTATAACTTGCATACCCATTCAAATCATCATGATGAACAATGCTCCACTAGTTCTACGGCTTGGGTAAAGACATTGTTTTTCGTGTTCAAAGTTTGTAACATGGGTTCATAATAAATGACAAAGGCCGATAAAGCTCAAAGGGGTTCAACAAAGGGAAAAATTAATTACAAGGTAGGCTATTTGGCTTATGTAGCTTATAACAAAGAGGGCCTTAATCATGTTCATATATGCATGTGTCAATATGGCCTCAAAGAGAGTCAAGGCAAGTTCTAGAAAAACAAATCCATGGACGAATATCTCTCATGAAAGAAAATAATGAGACTGATATGGATGTGTCAGTCTAAAGGCTCAAAATCTCACCAGTTTTTTGTCTACCAAATTTAGTCATTACTATTTTCAAGGAAAATGACTAATTAATTCTAAGTTGAAAGATTATTTA
>CM046369.1:17787040-17834265 GCA_025413025.1 Ficus hispida
TCTCAAAACGTAAAACATAAAAGTTATAGATCTTTTTCTTGTCGTTCCGTAGCATCTTGAATCACCTCAATCAGAGCTAGGATGAGAGAGTTATGCCCAGATTACGAAGCAATGTCGAAATAGTTAAAAATCGCCCAATGAGCTATGTTTTGCATTTAATGCCTCCATTTGCACCTAGATCAAATTATAAGAATAGTGAGTACAATTAGGCAACAAATAAATATAAAAGACTAAAAATTATGGGAGAAAAATAGGATATTTTGCATTCTCATCATGGAGTGAGAAAAGATGGCCGAAATGAATAGAGACACGGAAAGTACTCTTTTCGGTTTTATCTACAACAGTCCCTTGTAATGGTGTTATATGTTTGTGACATTGGTTTATCCCTATTTGGACACACCTCAGAGAATTTTTTTCTTTTGCCCTATTATTGTCAAGGAAAAAACATCTCCAGTTTTTCTTACTCTGCTGTCAATATTCCTTTTGTAAATGGAAGTTTGGGTCATTACAACATCCCTCTTGTCGTGTAATTTTCTCGTCTAGCCGGAGCCTGGAGCTAGTCGAATGCGATTTTATTTTATATATTTTTTGGTATGATAACCATCACTGCGAGTGACTGACAATCGACACGAGGTTCTGAAAGGTCACTGACTGACTCCAACCGGTGTCGATAAATAAACTGTGGTCAATCAGTAAATTACTCAACTTATTTACCATCTACTTATATAGGGATCGCGAATTCTATGTTCAGACACGTTTCTTAGGAAAAGTTCCTAACTCTGTCATGTCGAATCGAAACAACGACGACGACGTTGATGTGGCTAAAGCTGTTTGGGTTATGCTGCAAGAAGTTTCCACCATTGTTGGTGAAGACGGAGACTTTTGTGTTCTTACTCTGTCAACACTTAGAATTCAGTTCAGAGTTGACCATCCAATGCCCAACTTACACCTCAAAAACAAAAGAGAAAAAAAAAAAAAAGCTCTCAACAGCCAATGGCGTCCATGCATGTTATGCAATGTTACTCCACCACGTTCCTTATTCAAAAGCCCTGTTTCGTTTCTCACTTCGATTCCTAACATATATATATATATATATATAATATATATATATATGCACAGTCCATGTCTCTCTCTCTCTCTAGATTGTTTTTTGAGATAAAGAAAATGGGGTTTGTGTTTTTGGCTAACAAGATTGCTCTTGCTGTTGTTTTAGGATTTCTGGCCTTGAATTTCTTCAATGCGTTTGGATATCAAGCTCAACTTCTGCCTGAAGATGAAGGTAATACACACACACACACACACACACACACACATATATATATCTTCCAACTTCCTAGAACATCTGAATTTGACAGTTAAATTTACAAATATTGCATGCTTTTGGAAATTTAAGTCCATTATTGGCATCTTTTTACTATTCTTTAATTTGGAACAGTTATCTGCTTAGTTGTTTGGTTGTTAGGAAATTGCAGGCAAAAAAGGCAGATTTTTTTTTTTTGTCTTTTTGGGGTCTCTCTGGATATTGTGGATACTTTGTCAAGCATATTAAAAATAATAATAATAAATGTCTAAGTTTTGTTAAATTAGTAAAATGGTCATTTTTTTTATAAAAATGAGCAAGTAGTAATTGATCACTTAATAGATAATCAGTAACTGATTAATCGCTATTAATATGTATTTTTATCGGTCAATCACTAATTGATCGGATGTGTTAATTGAAGTTTTAACAGTCATTAGTTATTTTTTCGAATTAAAAAAAGTTCGGTCATTTTTTTAATTAAGTGTTTAAAAACTGCTCTTCCAACTTCTTTGTACTGATCATTGTATATTTGATACATCTTTATGATATTCTTTGACTGGTGGTATACGACAGTGCAAACTCTCCAAACGATTTCTCAAAAACTAGAGCTGCGACATTTTTGGAAAAACTTAAGCGACGCTTCTTGCAATCGTCTAACTGAGGACTTCAATAACAGAGTAATCATCGAAGACAAAATCGTACATAACGTCACGTGCGAGTGTACTTATGAGAACAACACTGTTTGCCACATCAACAGAGTGTAAGACTTGTTCCCCGTACCTCCGTCATTGTTCTTAGTACACTCCGAGCATTTGCCCCCACTCAGATTTTTTAAAATTTTCAAAAAATTCGGTTATGCCTTTATTTTAGAAGAAAAAGTTATGAAGTTATTAATGTCAACAATAATAATAACATTATAGACTTGTAATAGCATGATATTAATTTCAGGGAGACCTTTTGGTAAGTTTTAACAGATGTTTTCCTGATTATGAAAGTCTTGTTGTTACAGATTGTTGAAGGGTCTTAATTTAACCGGAGTTTTACCCGAAGAATTCGGGAAACTTGCTCATCTGGAAGTACTGTGAGTCTCACAAATTTTCAGTTTTTTTTTTTATTTACTAGAAAGAATGGTAGATCTATGTGTCGCCTTACTCTGTCATTAAACAGTGATCTCTCACTCAACAACTTCCATGGATCAATCCCACCAAACTTTAGTCGTGCCCCTCTGCGCATTCGGTAAGTCATTACATGAACCGTGTATCTATCTCCGAGGGATAATTTGAATTTCCAATAAACATGTTTCAGAGAATTTCGACTGGTGTTTGTTTGTTTGTTGTAGGTCACTTTTCGGAAATCGACACAACGGTTCAATTCCTGAGCAGATTGGTGACATTACAACGCTTACGGAGCTGTAAGTCCTGCATTGCATTTCTCTCATAGTTAAAGAAAATGGTAAAAACTCACCCTGATTAGCGTTTAAACTGTACTTTCCAGAGTTTTGGAAGATAATCAACTTGGGGGCCTTCTTCCTCAGAAAATCGGACGTTTGAGGAATTTGGAAACACTGTACGACTACCAATATCCTTGTTGTTTCCGCTTTTACTAATATTTTCTTATTGGTGCCATACTCAAATGCGAAGCCATAATCTTAGAGGATTGTCTCTAATGGTAGTTAAAGATTTATGACTTCAGTAAACTAGTATTCGAGGGACGAAAAAAAAGAGACAAAAATACGGTGGCAATCATAATCCAATCTAAATCATGTCCTTAAGTGTGTATTTTTAATTAGGAAAAAGATGCTTCTGGAGCAGGTTCACGCACACACACACACATATGTGTGTCCTGAAGCTCTAAGTGTAAGAAGCATTTTCCTGTTTTGACACCTGTATGCAGCTCTCTCTCTCTGAGTATGATTTAAACTTAAGAAGACTAATCAGCGGGGATTTTGCACAAGATTTCTATCGGAGCTATGTTACAAAGCAAATATTTGTGTTTCATTCACCAATGATGCTCAACTAATAGTTTCTTCATTGTACAGCGTTCTGTCTGAAAACAGTTTTCGAGGAAAAATACCAGAATCATTTGGAAATTTGAAGAACTTAACTGATTTGTAAGTGATGTATGGTGGAAATTTTGTAAAGTTGTATCAACCCTTTAGAATTTAGAGATTTCTCATTCTTATTGCGTGCAGTAGGATAGATGGGAGCAGAATATCGGGGATCATACCGAGTTTTATTGGTAACTGGACGAAAATTATCCGACTGTGAGTATTGCCATTTCATTCCATTTATATGCTCTCTTCTCCCCTGCTCTTTGACAATGCTCATGTTTCAAGAATAGCTTAATTACGTAATTGTTATACACTCAACGTCTTAATTTGTTGCAGGGATATGCAAGGCACATCCATGGAAGGCCCTGTTCCCGAGAACATCTCTCTTTTGAAAAACTTTGTCACATTGTGAGAGAATCGACCATCCACCTAGCAATTACGTGCACGAAAGTTCAGTGAGTTGACACAACTTTAATGACTAAAATGTTCGAATTATCTGAAGTGCCTTCTTTATCAGGAGGATATCCGACTTGGTGGGATCAAAACCTATACCTTTCCCTACCATGAGGGGATTGAACAAGTTGGAGAGATTGTGAGTTCGACGATCTTAGCACTCTTTAACTTCAGTCCTACATGATTATTCCACAGCCATCGGGAATTAACCACAGGTCTTGGTTCCACTTTTCTGACTCAGGATATTGAGGAATAGCTTAATTAGTGGCACAATTCCACCATACATCGGCGAGATGACCAATTTAAAAACATTGTAAGCCCTTAATTTTTTATACCAAAGTAGCTAAATTTTTGTGTGTTTGAAGTACCAACAGAATGGTACTAGTATAATGTATTATATTACGCAATTATAGATTCAAACTACTAATCTATGCTTTTAACACACTTCTTATGTTCTTTTTATTTGTTCTCCGTCCTTTTTAGGGACCTGAGTTTCAACAACTTGACGGGTCAAATTCCGAAGGAAGTTGAGAATCTGCGGTTCTTAGAGTTCGTGTAAGTTAAGATATTGAGGGCACTTGTCCAACTATTTTCAAGGGAAAAAATGTACTATGATTCATAATTCCAATACGAAGTACAGTGCAAATGAGCTATTTTTGCATCCTTTCTTTCTATCAAAGAGATTATAAACTTTGTGCTGATGCAGGTTTTTGACTAACAACTCACTGACCGGGGAAGTACGACCAAGTTGGATGCTGCAGAGCAGAAAGGATTTGTTAGTTTTCTGATCTTTACTTCTTATTTCTTTTCATTTTATTTTATTTAATCTTTACGGGCTTTTAGATTAATAAATGTTACACAAATTCCTTGACTCATCTGTTTGCAGTGATTTATCTTACAACAATTTCACAGGGTCACCTCCAGTTCCTTGCGGAAGTGTGGTTGCTGTGTAAGTACCCTGTTTTTCTTAGAGGTTCTTTCATAAAATATAAGCGTGTATTTTATTATATACCTCGTCGTCGAGTGGTTTCTATGAAATCTTATTTTTTTGATTATTTAACAGGAATCTTGTTTCCGGTTACTCTTCTACGCAGAACCAGTCGTAAGTATTGCCTTCCATATTATTTTTTCCTTCTCAAACTTTGCAGGAATGATAAGAACTTGATTTTAACATTGCAGATGGTGCTTCAAGAAGGACCTCCCCTGCCCCGGAAAATCAAACCGTAAGGGTGGACCGAACCAAATATCATCCTTCTACAGACTCATTGTAGCTTAATGAAGCTGAATATGGTCCCACATTTTGTAAAATTTAGTTCCTGATACACCTGCAGGTCATTGTTTGTTCGTCAATTGTGGAGGGCCAGAATTGGACAAGTACGAAGGCGATGAATCCCCTGGAGGGCCAGCATACTTTTTCTCTTTACCAGAAAAATGGGCTTATAGTAGTACTGGGGCTTACATAGGTGTAGGGAAAAGAGTAGACTACAAAATAACAAACAAAATCCACTCGAATGAAACTTATCCTGAAATTTTTCGAACTGCCCGCATCACTCCTCTGTCGCTCAAGTATTATGGCCTTTGCTTGCGAAACGGCAGGTACAAAGTGAAGCTGCACTTTGCTGAATTAATGTATTCGGATGACCGAACATTTAGCAGCGTTGGCAGGCGCATATTTGATGTCTCAATCCAAGTGAGTAAAAGTACAAATACCTTGCCAGATTATTAAAAATTTTTCTTGGCTGCAAAAGTGAGAAAAAGCCAAACATTTTTATTCAAGCCGGTGAAGTTTAACTCCACTTGTGGACAGGGAAATTTAGTAATGAAGGAGTTCAACATCATGGAGGAAGCTGGAGGTGTTGGGATAGGCGTAACCAAGACGTTTGATAATATTTCTGTTGACGGTAATGCTCTAGAGATCGACCTAAACTGGGCAGTTCACGACAGAGGAGTTTATGGACCTCTCATATCTGCTATTGACATAACATCGAGTAATTTCGCCTCTAATTCTACACTTTCTACCGTGTTTTTTCCTTTGATGTCTTGTAATAACTTCCTTTTTCTTTCTGTAACAAAGTGGACGGTACTGGGGGCTATCTGTTGGAGCCATTGCCGGCATTGTAGCTGCATCGTGTGTGCTCGTGATATTGTTCTTTTTAGGACTGGGAATGACGAGATTCTTATTGGGGAAAAACCCTGAAGATCCAGGTGAGAATTCTTTCAACCGAAAATTTCTGCTTTTTATAGTCTTTCCTCTTCATAATGTTGGCTTTCTCGCAACTTAGAACTGCCTCGGCGCAGAGGTTGGGTACCTGTGCCTTGTGCGATTTTTGCGGTGCTTATTGATCATTTTTTCTGAAACACTCTCTTTTCAGAACTACGGGCGTTAGACGTACAAACAGGATATTTCCCGTTAAGAAAACTCAAATCCGCCACCGGTAACTTTGACCCCGCAAATAAGATAGGTGAAGGCGGCTTTGGGCCGGTTTACAAGGTAAATACTCCGGTTTTTTTCCCAACTTATGTCATAAAGGATATACTCCGAGAAAGTGTGATTGTGAGTAAAAGTAATTTGCCTGATGATTCTTAGGGTGTACTTTCGGATGGAGGTTTAATTGCGGTTAAGCAGCTTTCATCAAAATCAAGGCAAGGCAACCGTGAATTCGTTAACGCGGTAGGCATGATCTCTGCACTGCAGCATCCAAATCTCGTTAGGCTCTATGGTTGCTGCACTGTAGGAATCCAGTTGTTGCTTATATACGAATACATGGAAAACAACAGTCTTGCTGGCCCACTTTTTGGTAAACGCTTGACCATAATTGAAGAGAATTAAACCCGTCATAAATTTCAAGAATGAGGCATGCATCAATTTTTGTGTTCTCAATTGATAGGTCGGGACGAAAATCGACTACATCTAGATTGGCCGACAAGAAAGAAAATATGCTTAGATATAGCAAGGGGGTTAGCTTATCTTCACGAGGAATCAAGGCTGAAAATTGTGCACAGAGATATAAAGGCAACCAATGTGCTACTTGACAAGGATCTAAATGCCAAGATATCTGACTTTGGTTTAGCTAAGCTTGATGAAGAAGAAAACACACATATAAGCACACGAGTAGCCGGAACATTGTATAGTTCCCTCTCTCCTCTCTCTCTCTCTCCTTATCTTTATGTATTTTTTTGCACTAATCGGAGCTTCCTATATTTTCTCCTTAGAGGTTACATGGCTCCCGAATACGCAACAATAGATTACTTGACTGACAAGGCAGATGTATATAGCTTCGGAGTTGTGGCTTTAGAGATTGTCAGCGGGAAGAGCAACACAAATTACAGGCCAAAGGAAGAGTACCTTTTTCTACTTGATTGGGTAACTTTCATAATATTGTTGCATTCTAAACAAATTTCGTCTCGTCTTACATTGGTGCTAGTAATAGCTCTTTCGTTCGAAATATTCTTTGAAACTAAACTTTTCCTTTTCTTTTCCTACATGTAACTGAAGGCCTATGTTCTCCAAGAACAAGGAAATCTTTTGGAACTTGTGGATCCTAGTCTTGGTTCCAACTACACCGAAGTGGAGGCCATGACAATGCTAAACTTACTCCTATGCACCAATCCATCTCCCACTCTCCGACCACCGATGTCTTCTGTAGTGAAGATGCTCGAAGGCAAAATCCCAGTCCAAGCACCCGTGGTCAGTCGTCGCACATTTGGCCAGAGTCCCGGGTTCAAGGCCTTTGAGAGCCTTAGGCAGGGCAGCCAAACAGACGTCTCCGAGTACTCACACGAGTGTCATGATCAAGCATGCTTGTATATGGATGGTCCATCAACCGGTTCCTCGGTTTCTATCAAGAGTAAGGATGGTAACCAGGATAATCCCCATCAAGAAAGCTTGTGATTGATCAACCTGACACGGATTTGGAGTGACAAAAAAACGATTGGTAAAAATGAGAAATGATTCAAAGTTGTTCTTGACATTGTTCTTGTTGGAGAAAAAAAGAAAAAAAAAGCTGACACTTAAGTAATTTGTTCTGGTTTCTATTTTGTTACACAGCTTTTGTTGCACCATTAGAAACGGCCATTCAACTTTAATTTGTTTTCCATTATTTTTTGCTTCTCCATTTTGTGTTTTGCTCTTCCATGAGGCCATTTCGCCAATTTATTTTTATTTTTCAATTAGGGTGCGGATTCGAACTCTTAACCTCAACATTGAATTATCGTCCTCTTTCTTTCTTTTTCTTTTTTTCTTTTTTAAATAATTTAAAAGTCTCATCCCAAGTTTTTAAATAACAAAATTAAATATAAGGTAAATTGCTCATTTAGTCACTAACTTTTAATTTTGTGCAATTTTAATTCCTGAACTTTTTTCCATAATTGAAATATCCCTAAACTATTCAAATATTAGTACAATAGTCATTTTCATTAATTATTAGACAGAAACTGTTGGTAAATTTGATCAAAAAATAGTGCTAACTACATAATATATTCAAAAATTAATGGAAATAACTACTGTAGTAACATTTTAATGATTTATAATAATTCTAGCTACAAAAAAAAAAAAGAATAGAGAAAGTCCCTAAACTATTAAAATGGATGCTACAATAGTTATTTTCATTAATTTTTAGACAGAATTCATTAGTAATTTAGTCAAAAATAATTCTAACTACTGTAGTAATATTTTAATTCCAGTTACGAAAAAAATTCAGAAATCAAAATTATACAAAATTAAAAATTATGGGATCAACACCGCAATTTACCCTTAAATATATGACTTTATATTCTTTGCTTCTTCATTATCATTATTTGTAAAAGTCACTTTTACTCACGTTATCTCAAAATTAGATATTAGTCAGATTTATAATTTAGTATAAAGGGCATGACTGTGGTAGAGACCCTCTGAGGGTCACTACCGGTAAAGCCTTTTTTTGGACCGTTAAGATTTAATCGAACGGTTCAAATGTTGATGGTGTACGATATTATCATACACCTAACCTCATATAATCATTCCCACCTAAACTCTTCTCCGTCATGGCGATCTTCCCGCCGTCGGCGACGGACGTCGGCGATTCATCCCCGATGTCGGCGACCCAACTCCGGCCACCTCCGGCAACCCAGCCCCGGATGCCGGCCGTCGGCCGCTGGCGACCCCGTTTTCTCTCTCTTTCCCTTTCTCTCTCTTCTCTTCTCTCTCTTTCTTCCCCTCTCTCCCGTCCCCTTTCTCTCTCTTCCCTCCCTCCAGCCGGCCCCCACCCCCGGCCTCCCCCCACCCCGGGCCTCCCCCACCCCCGGCCGCCACCCTCCCCCGGCACCCCCCCCAGACGACCCCCTCTCTCTTCCCCTTTATCTCTCTTCTCTTCTCTCTCTCTCTTCCCCTCTTTCTCTTCCCCCTTCTCTCTCTTCCCCTCCCACCCGCCGGCCCCCACCCTCGGCCCCCAGCCAGCCCCCCAGCCCCGCCCCCTTTCCCCGGCCTCCCCCCACCCCCGATGACCCCCCTCCCCCAGGCCGCCACCCTCCCCGGCGCCCCCATCCCCCTCTGCCTCTCTCTCCTCTCTTCTCGCGAGAATCGCAATTTCATCTTCTTTTTTTTCGTAACTTAGATGATCCTAAATTATTAAAATACTAATACAATAATTCTTTTTGTTATTTTTTGAAAGGGATCTGTTAGTAATCTTGATCAAAAAGTGATACTCACTGATCAAAAAGTGATACTCACTAATTGTTCAATTTAAAATTTAACGAAAAGAACTATTATAGTAACATTTTTCGTAATTTATAATAACTCAAACTACAAAAAAGTAATCAAAACTGAAATTATACAAAATTCAAAAATTTAAAAACCAATCTAATAAAATAGTTAAAATCACGTCACTGTTTCTATCTTGCAAGTTGAATGAAATATCATAAAGCAATAAATCACAACCACAATTTAGAAAATTTAAGTCGATATAATTAATTGTAGTTGAGTTAATTGTAGTTGAGTTGTGGGTTAATTTCACTTTTAGCACCTCTGAAAAAAATAATGGTAAAAACAGCAGTACTTTTTGTTCCATTCAATTTCAGCACTTAATATGGGGCCCAATAGCATTTAATGTATATCAAATTACAGGTTTACACTCATCTCCTACCCACTAAAGAATCTCTCTCCCTCGCATGGCCCAAAAAAGTTTTTCAAACCACCATGTATAGTGGTTTAGAGAGAGAAAACTGAAATCTAGAGAGAGAAAGAGTCACCACCCAACGGAAACTTATTTCTTTTTTCACTTTTCCGCCTAGCCCCCTCCACCCATTTTGAAACCCAAATCTTCATATAATAGAGAGAAATTTTCATCTAAAGAGAGAAACTTCCATTTACAGAGAGAAACTTCCATTTAGAGAGAGAAACTTTCATCGAAAGTTTTTTTTTTTTTTAATATAACATTTTTGGTCATTTTTGAGTAAATGTCATAACTATTATGACCACCCGGTCATAACCGTTATGACCTATGTTTAAAAATGACTAAAAATGTTATCTTAAAAAAAAAAAAAAAATCTTTCGATAGATTTATAAAAAAAAAAAATTGGTCATGGTCATAATGGTTATGACCTTTACTATTTAATAGGCCAAAAATGTTATCTTAAAAAAAAAAAAAAACTTTCGATGATTTATAAAAAAAAAAAAAAAAAAAAAAATTGGTCATAACCATTATGACCGGATGGTCATAATGGTTATGACCTTTACTATTTAATAGGCCAAAAATGTTATCTAAAAAAAAAATCTAAAAAGATCGCGATTTCACAATAGATTCCAAAGATCTAAAAAGATCGCGATTTCGCAATAGGCCAAAAATGTTATCTAAAAAGATCACGATTTCGCGATTTCGCGAAATCGCGCGAGAGGGGGGGGCCGGGGAGGGTGGCGGCCGGGGGAGGGGGGTCGTCGGGGTGGGGGGAGGCCGGGGGAGGGGGCGGGCCGGGAGCCTGGCTGGGGCGGTGGGGCCGGCGGGAGGGGTAGAGAGAGAAGGGGGAAGAGAGAGAGAGAAGAGAAAGGGGAAGAGAGAGGGGGGGTGCCGGCCGGGGGAGGGTGGCGGCCGGGGGTGGGGGGAGGCCGGGGGTGGGGGCCGGCGGGAGGGAGGGGAAGAGAGAGAAAGGGGAAGAGAGAGAGAAGAGAAGAGAGATAAAGGGGAAGAGAGAGGGGGGGTCGTCGGGGGGGGTGCCGGCCGGGGGAGGGTGGCGGCCGGGGGTGGGGGGAGGCCGGGGGTGGGGGCCGGCGGGAGGGAGGGGAAGAGAGAGAAAGGGGAAGAGAGAGAGAAGAGAAGAGAGAGAAAGGGGAAGAGAGAGGGGGGGTCGTGGGGGGGTGCCGGCCGGGGAGGGTGCCGGCCGGGGGGGGGGGCCGGGGGTGGGGGCCGGCGGGAGGGAGGGGAAGAGAGAGAAAGGGGAAGAGAGGGGAAGAGAGAGAGAGAAAGGGGAAGAGAGAGAAAATAGTAAAAAATGTTAGATAAAAAAAAACTGGTCATAACCATTATGACCACCCGGTCATAATGGTTATACCTTTACTTAAAAATGTTAGCTTAAAAAAAAAATCTTTCGATGGATTAAAAAAAAAAAACTGGTCATAACTATTATGACCGGGTGGTCATAATGGTTATGACATTTACTTAAAAATGTTAACTTAAAAAAAAAAATCTTTCGATAGATTAAAAAAAAAACACTGTACATGTTGGTTTGAAAAAGTTTTTTGGGCCATGCGAGGGGGAGAGATTTTGAGTGTGTAGGAGATAAGGGTAAACCTGTAATTTGATATACATTAAATGCTACTGGGTCCCACTTTAAGTGCTGAAATTGAATGGAATAAAAAATACTGTTGTTTTTACCATTATTTTTTTCAGAGGTGCTAAAAGTGAAATTAACCCTTGAGTTGTTGACATGATCTTTGAAAAAGAAATAAATAAATAAAAACTTTGCAATTGACACGCAAACTTGAAAAAATATCAGTATGTTCTGATTTTGACGCTTGGAAAAAATATCAGTACGCTTTCAAGGATAATAATTCAGATTCTAGGTAATATACCAGGTTATTTAGTTTAAATATATTTAACTTCCATCCCTTATGTTACATTATTATTATTTTTTTTTTTTGAGCAATAGATTCCATACTGTAAAAATATAAATATACTATGAAATAACAATATATATATGTTCTGAGAAACAATTTATTTATAATTCCTTGGGTATCAAATGTGAAATACCAAATATAATATTAATATTAATAATAACAAACAAACAAACAAACAGAAAAGTGAAATACGTAAAACTAACGAGAAACATCCAAAAGGGGGAAAATATATAAATATAAATATATATATATATATATATATATCAGACTCTTGCCATAAGCACACCTCAAATATTTTAATGTCATTTAGTGGCCTTCAAAGCAAAAACTATTTATTACAATTTCCGATGCTTATTAGTCGTTACTGTTTACTTCACATATTTTAAAATATTTGTTATTAATTATTTTATTTGGTTTTGTAAAAAAAATATTAATTATTACAATTTCCGATGCTTAATTGAGAAGCAAATTCTGAATAAGTCAACAAACACACGACAAAAAGTGTCAGTATCAAATGCCTAAATAAATAAATAAATAAACAAATAAATTCAAACTCATGTCGTAAGCACACCAAACGTTCTCGTCAAAATTTCAGACATACAGAAACACAAATACTCCAATACCTTGGGAATTCTTGGGGATAACGAAAACGTTTTCTTCCACAAAAGAAATATATCAAACATAGAAAAAACAAAATCTTAAACAAATAGTTTTATTACTCTAACAAAGAATCTCTGTTTATATATTATTCGAACAGTGACGTAACACCACACTATCAATATCTAAATCAAGCTAACCTTGTCTTTTTCTTTTGTTTCTTTGAGCAAGGAAAAGAAAAAGGAAAAAAAAAAAAAAAAAAACACCAAAACTGAGACATTTTTCATAATAAATTTATGAGAATCTTTGCAAAGGAATAGAAAGGCCTTCTGATTTTGATGAATCTGTGAAATAAGGGTTGGTTGAACTTGAAGTTCCAGATGATGTATAGAAAGAAGAACTCATGTTCATTGATGGTGCAAAGTACATCGGTCTTGGTAACTTCGATGGTAGATTTGGCAATGGAGCTTCAAAATTAAGAACGTTCACCACCTGTTTGATAGAAGGCCTGAAAGACGGATCGGGATGGCAACACCACAACCCGACTACCATTAAGCACTCCATTTGCTCCTCGTCGAATTCCATGTGTAACCTCGAGTCGGCAGCTTCAAGGACTTGGCCTTTTCCATACAAGTCCCACACCCACTCCACCAGGCTTACCTTGCTTGGCTCTGCATTTCGTTCGACCGGTCTCCTTCCGCAACAGATTTCAAGGGCAACCACACCGAAACTGTACACATCGGATTCTTTACTAGCTTTTCCAGTTGTGACACACTCCGGGGCCATGTAGCCCATTGTGCCTGCCAAGACTGTTGTTTGCAAACCCGACTCGTGGTCTGCAAGCCTGGCGAGGCCGAAATCTCCTAGCTTGGCGTTGAAGTTTGAATCCAACATGACATTGCTTGACTTGATATCTCTGTGGACGACGCATTGTTCCCATTCCTCGTGAAGGTACAATAGGGATGAGGCCAATCCATGGGCTATTTTGAATCTGACCGTCCATGTTAGTGTTGGTTTCCCACCGAAGAGATGTGTATCAAGGCTTCCATTAGGCAGAAATTCGTAGACAAGAAGGAAGTCACCCTTTGTATGACACCAACCAATAAGTTGAACTAAATTCCTGTGTCTCAAACGACTAATGATTTTCACTTCGGAAACGTATTCCTTTTTCCCCTGGCTTGATCCTTTCGATATCCTCTTAATCGCAACTTCTAAATTGGAATCACTTAACCAACCCCTGTAGACACCTCCAAATCCTCCTTGTCCAAGCTTTCCTTGCTCGTTAAATTCATTTGTAGCTTGTCTTAATTCACGGAACGTGAACCTCTTTGGCCCAGTTTCTCCGAATTCAACGTCAATAGCTTCATCATATTCCTCCTCTGGTTCCTTTCTCCTTGCAGCCCTTCTTCTCCAAACGAAGAAGAAGACAACCCTAGTCCACATCCCAGAACACCAAAGCCCACGCCTAAACCAATTCCCAAACCGTTGTTGCCTTTCCCTTCCCCGTTCTCCAAGCTTGAGGTGAAGGACCAAGAAAGAATGTTGTGAGTTTCATACGAGTTACCAGTGGATGCCGAGAAACCAATTTGGACACGTTGTGGCAAGATTTCCTTCCAATCAATCCTATAAGCAAGGACAGATTGCCCGCTGTACTTCGGATTCTCAACATAAGTCAGGTAAACATTCAAAATATTACTAGCAGAGACATAACTCACCCACGCATTCGCTACTCTTCCATCTTTAATGCTACTATTCCACGATATATTCGTTTCCGACACAATGGAATTGACATTGATTCCAACATGATCGGAGCTTGGATCCCAGTCATTCTTATTACTATCGAATTCAACTGCAACAATACGATTGCTTTGTCTAGAATCATTTGCTGATTCAGGACTGAACAGGGCAAGATATCCGCCACTCGAATTGGCAGGGATCACGGAGTCAAATGGTGCGATGAAGAATGAGATGCCTTCCCCGTATTTACTTTCGGTGTCATTTGCTTTGATCCTGAAGGTGAAATGAGCAGTGAAATCTCCATACGTCCCCGTCTTGTCATCCCAAAGCTGCACCGCTTTCGAAAAGGAGGCTCGGCCGACACTGTTAGGGAGGGGAAAGCCGGTTTCTCTGTCGACCTTTGTGAGCTGGAGAGATCCATTGGCTTGTGAGGCATCACCATGGAAGGCAATGTTTTCATTAACTATGGCTTCTGAGAAGCTGGTGAAGTTGAAAAGCGAATCAGCATTTGGAAGAAGAAACAGAAAGAAAACGGTCTTGATGAGAAGATCAGATCGGGGTCTTGATCTTTGTGTTTGATGGAGGAATGAAAATGGCTTGGAGAGAAACATTTTTGTTGGTCAGGAAAATGTTAGAGCTCAAGAGGTACGGTATATGGAGTTTCTTTGAGCTTATTTTTCTTAAATAGAGAGAGAGAGTATTTTTTTTAATATAGCTAAATTATATATTAGGTAGACCTAATACATGACTCTTTATTTATTTATTTATTAATTACTAGATATTTTCAATGGATGCACAGGACTGAATTGTTCTTTAGTCAATATAGTTAACAATTATTCTTAAGAAATGGCAAAAAAGCCATTTCATCTTCTTTGATAATAGACATGCTCGTAGAATTATTATAGTAACATTTTTTGTAATTTATAATCACTCAAACTACGAAAAAGTAATCAAAACTGAAATTATACAAAAATAAAAAATTTAAAAACCAATCTAATGAAATAGTTAAAATCACGTCACTGTTTCTATCTTGCAAGTTGAATGAAATATCATATAACAATAAATCACAACCACAATTTAGAAAATTTAAGTCGATATAATTAATTGTAGTTGAGTTGTTGACATGATCTTTGAAAAAGAAATAAATAAATAAAAACTTTGCAATTGACACGCAAACTTGACAAAATATCAGTGTTTTGATTTTGACGCTTGGAAAAAATATCAGTACGCTTTCAAGGATAATAATTCAGATGCTAGGTAATATACCAGGTTATTTAGTTTAAATATATTTAACTTGCATCCCTTATGTTACATTATTATTATTATTTTTTTTTAGCTATAGATTCCATACTGTAAAAATATAAATGCACTATGAAATAACAATATATATATATATGTTCTGAGAAACAATTTATTTATAATATCCTTGGGTATCAAATGTGAAATACCAAATATAGTATTAATATTAATAATAACAAACAAACAAACAAACAGAAAAGTGAAATACGTAAAACTAACGAGAAACATCCAAAAGGGGGAAAATATATATATATATATATATATATATATTTATCAGACTATTGCCATAAGCACACCTCAAATATTTTAATGTCATTTCGTGGCCTTCAAAGCAAAAACTATTTATTCTTGACCTATCGAGCAACTAAATAATAATAAAAATAACAATAATACGTTTGTAGACTAAACACAACTAGCCAACACGTTTGCGGACAACGAAAACTTGAATACATCATCAAAAGCAAAGTAAACTCATTACTTGCCAAAAAGAAATATATTCAACATAGAAAAACAATTCTTTGGCGAAACTTCAGTTCTTAATTTATCACAAAAAAAAGGACAAAATCTCATCACATTCAAAAAATGAAAAAACACAAAACCATCAATATCTATGATGCGTATCAATTAAGTACTTTTTAGATGAATGCTCAGTTGGTTGAACTTGAGGTAGCAGATGATTCACAGAAGAAAGAACTCATGTTCATTGAAGGCGCAAAATACATCGGTTTTGGTAACTTGGACGGCAGATTGGGCAATGGAGCTTCAAAATTGAGAACGTTCACCACCTGTTTGATAGAAGGCCTGAAAGACGGATCAGGATGGCAGCACCACAATCCAACTGCCATTAAGCACTTCATTTGCTCCTCATCAAAATCCATACCTAGTTTCGTGTCGGCAGCTTCAAGGACTTCGCCGTTTCCGTACAATTCCCACACCCACTCCACAAGGCTTACCTTGCTTGGCTCTGCATTCCGTTCGACTGATCTCCTTCCGCAACCTATTTCAAGGGCAACCACACCGAAACTATAGACATCGGATTCTTTACTAGCTTTTCCAGCTGTGACACACTCTGGGGCCAAATAGCCCATGGTGCCTGCCAAGACGGTTGTTTGCAAACCTGACTCGTGGTCTGCAAGCCTGGCGAGGCCGAAATCTCCAAGCTTGGCGTTGAAGTTTGAATCCAACATGACATTGCTTGCCTTGATATCTCTGTGGACCACGCATTGTTCCCATTCCTCGTGAAGGTACAATAGGGACGAGGCCAATCCATGTGCTATTTTGTATCTGACTGTCCATGTTAGTGTCGGTTTCGCTCCAAAGAGATGTGTGTCAAGGCTTCCATTAGGCAAAAATTCATAGACAAGAAGGAAGTCGCCCTTTGTGTGACACCAACCAATCAGCTGAACTAAATTCCTGTGTCTCAAACGACTAATGATTTTCACTTCGGAAACGTATTCCTTTTTTCCTTGGCTTGATCCTTTCGATATCCTCTTAATCGCAGCTTCTAAATTGGATTCACTTAACCAACCCCTGTAGACACTGCCAAATCCTCCCTGTCCCAGCTTCCTTTCCTCCAAAAAGTCGTTTGTAGCGTGACTTAGCTCGCGGTAAGTAAACCTCTTTGGCCCCGTTTCTCCAAATTCGTCATCAATAGACTCATCATAGTCCTCCTCTTCCTCTTTCCTTGCAGCCCTTCTTCGCCAACAGATGAAACAAAACAGAACCACACCACAAACACCCAAACCTATGACTAAACCAATCGTCAGTCCGATTCTGTTCTCTTTCCCATCTTTGATCTCCAAGGTCGAGTTGAATGACCAAGAATGAATATTGTGTGTTTCTACCCAGTCACCAGTAGCTGCAGAAAAACCCACTCTAACTTTTTCCGGCAAGAAATTCCTTAAATCAATCTCGTACGAAAGGCTAGAGTTCTCAATGAAGACCGGATTACTAACATAAGTCAGAAACACATTCAAATTCTTAGAAGTTGAGTTATAACTTACCCATGCATTTGCTTGTTTTCCATCTTTGATGCTACTACTCCAGTTGACATTCGCTTCTGAAAGAATCGAGTTCACGTTTATTCCTAGGTGATCAGAGCTCGGATCCCAAATATTTTGGAAACTGTCAAACTCTACTGCAATAATACTTTTGTTACTAGGAAAGGCATTGAATGCATTTTCCTGATTGAATAGTCCAAGAAATCCGCCACTCGAGTCCTCAGGAATTTCGGAGTCAAGTGGCGCTATGAAGAAAGCGAGACCATCCCCATATGATGATGCGTTAAGTGCCTGGATGGTAAAGGAGAAGTGAGTGGTGAAGTCTGCAAGCCTCCTTGAGCTGGCTTCCCAAAGCTGCACTGGATCTGCATACGAGGCTCGACCGACACTGGTCGTTAGCGAGCGAGTTACGTCGTTCCTTGTGAGCTGCAGACCTCCGTTTATGACTGCATCGCCTTGTAGGTGGATGCTAGACACGTCACTTGGCTCGAAGGAGGAGAAGTTGAAGAAGACTGAATTTCCCTTTGTGAGGAGCAACATGAAGAAAGCGATTTCGATGAGATGAGACATGGAATTTCGAATCGGGTTGCATTGAGCCATTGTTGAAGACGTAGTAGACAACCAGAGGCAGAACAAAGTCTTGGTGGTTTAAGTTAAAAATTACAATTTGACATAGAGTATATTTGATTGTATTTTGAATCCTGTTTGAATATCTTCTGAGCATCATTTTGAGGTTAAATTAATTATCATTTTGAGGCATTGAATGCATTAAATTAGAAGTTAATTCAGACGGCCATTCTCTCTCATGATTTGATTAATTGCAAGTGTATTTAGTCAACTATTCATTTATTGCTAGTCGGAAAGTATGAAAGCAAAACAAAACAAAAATATGATTATAGATATAATTTAACAGTAATTTTATACTTAACTCTGTCATAAGACGTAAAATTTAAATTTCTCCATCTTAAATTCAAAAAACAAAACAAAAACAAAAATACAAGTTAAAAATAATAATAATAATATGACAAATACCGAAAGCGTCACGCGCTTTCAGGTATAGTCTGAGAGACTTTTGCTCTTTTAATATATATATATAGTAAAGATAAAGACATATAGTAAATTTTTTTTTTTTCTTTTTGGGGTCCTGTTGGCTATATATTTAAATAAATTTTGACAAAACCTTAGTTAATTTTTTAAGTAATGTAGCATTTAATTATTATTTATGTGAATAGATTGTTAATTTGGAACGGAGAGACAACAAACAAAAAAAAAAGAAAAATATTAAAGAGTATGGAGAGTATTTACACTAATAAAAAAATGAGTCTCACATTTTAGGACATTTTAAGGATATACAAGTGTGAGACTTTAGTTTCTATCAATTGTGGGGTTAACATAATTAGAGACTCTTGTTAGCTACCACTAATACTAATAGCGGTTATATGAGTCACTATCAGACGATGTCAAGAGGGTTTTTTTTTTTTTTTTTAAATATATTTTTAATTTTTAATTTTCAATTTTATTTTGGCTTTTAAGGGCTCTAAAACGCTTTAAACTTTTTTTTCCCCCTTCCTTCTCTGGACCAATTAGAAAATTCGTCGACTACGTGGATACTTGGACAGTGTCGGGTATGCAACAACATTTAAGACCGCCACCCAAGGCCCCATCCTTGATGAAGTCAAGGCCCTTGTTTTTTATTTTTTTGTTTTTTTTTTAATAAATAAATTTTTTCTTTTTTTCGTTTAGTTAGAGAATAATCCCCCGTTTACTTGATAGTTAGACGAGATAGCAGTATCTGTGACATTTATGATCAATTATTGATTTTTCAGTGTTTGATCTCCATTAAATAATCAATCATTTATTATAATCAGGTATTTTTCTTATGATGTTTAGCATAAAAAATATCAAAATTGGAATCCCTTCCACTAGTCTTTTACTTTCATTCTTCTATCTTACGAAACAATCTTGAATATCGAAATCATTTCACTTTCATTTTTCTATCTTACGAAACAATCTTGAATATCAAAATCATTTCACTAGTCCTCACACCGTTCTCCTTCCTTTTCACTTTTCTTTCCTAGCTACCAATATACAATCTTAATGAAGGAAATTAAATTCAAGAAAGTATGCCTGATCTATTTCATCCAATTCTTAATGTCAGTTATTAAATTTAACATTTGTATGATAAGTTAATTAAAAATTAAAATTTTAAATTGGAATTAATTAATTTTTTAAAAATTGATTATAAATTTTGTTGGCTTAAAAAAAAGATAAAAATTAAAATGAAAAAATACAGTATAATTGAATTTAAATCAACTTATCAAACATAACATTAATCTTTTTGCACATTTTAAGGGTTGAAGGATGTTTTGTTAAAAAAAGGAAAAAAAAAAAAAAAAAACTTACAGACCAAAACTTCGTCTAGTTTGCGACCAAATGATCAAATAATCAAAAGAAAACTCATCACATTCAAACAATGAAATAATACAGCACTATAAAAATACCAATTGAAGTTTTTTATTTTTTATTTTTTACTTGTTTGTAAATTTGTTTATTTTTCCAGAACTATGGAAGAAAGAAGGAAATAGCGAAAAAGCTGGAAATGTAACATATATAGAAAGGCCTTCTGACTTTGGTGAGTCTGACAAATAACTAGCAGATGAATATTGGTTTTTGTGATTGGTTGAACTTGAAGTGGCAGGTGATGCATAGAAGGAAGAACTTATGTCCATTGAGGGTGCAATGTACATCGATTTCGGTAACTTAGATGGGAGATTTGGCAATGGAGCTTCAAAGTTGAGAACGCTCACTACCTGTTTGATAGAAGGCCTGAAAGAAGGGTAGGGATGGCAACACCACAACCCGGCTACCATCAAGCACTCCATTTGGTCCTCGTCGAAATCCCTGCTTAGTCTCATGTCAGCAGCTTCAAAGACATGGCCTTCTCCGTACAAGTTCCATACCCACTCCACAAGATTTACCTTGCTTAGCTCTACATTTCGTTCGACCGTTGTTCTTCCTCCACAACAGATTTCAAGCATAACCACACCAAAACTATAAACATCGGATTCTTTACTAGCTTTTTCAGTCGTGACACACTATGGGGCCATATAACCCATGGTTCCTGCCAAGACTGTTGTTTGTAAACCTGATTCGTGGTCTGCAAACCTTGCAAGGCCGAAATCTCCTAGCTTGACGTTGAAGTTTGAATCCAGCATGATGCTGCTTGACTTGATATCTCTGTGGACCACACATTGTTCCCATTCCTCATGAAGGTAGAACAGAGACGAGGCCAATCCATGCGCTATTTATATCTCACTGTCCATGTTGGTGTCAATTTTCCTCCAAAAAGATGTGTATCAAGGCCTCCATTAGGCAGAAATTCATAGACAAGTAGGAAGTCACCCTTTTTATGACAACAACCAATCAGTTGAACTAAATTCTTGTGTCTCAAACGACTGATGATTTTCACTTCGGAAACGTATTCCTTTTTTCCCTGGGTTGATTCTTTAGATATCCTCTTAATCGCAACTTCTAAATTGGATTCACTTAACCAGCCCCGTAGACACCGCCAAATCCTCCCTGTCCAAGCTTCCCTTCCTCAGAAAAATTGTTTGTTGCACAACTTAGTTCACAGTAAATGAACCCTTTGGGCCCAGTTTCTCCCAAATTCACCGTCAATAGAGTCATCGTAGTCCTCCTCTTCCTCTTTCCTTTCAGTCTTTCTTCTCCAACAGATGAAGCAAAGAAGAACTAAGCCACAAACACCAAACCCCACTACTAAACCGATCATTAGTCCAATTCTGCTGCGTCCTTTCACTATCTCCAAGGTCGAGGTAAATGACCAAAAACTAATATTGTCCGTTTCTACCGATTTACCAGTAGCAGCAGAGAAACCAACTCTAACTTTTTCTGGTAAGTAATCTCTTAAATTGATTTCAATTGAAAGACTAGAGTTCCCACTAAAGACTGGATTATCAGCATAAGTGAGAAAGAGACTCAAATTTTTAAAAGTAGAGTTATGACTCAACCATGCATTGTTTTGTCTTCCATCTTTGATGCTACTCTTCCATGTGACACTTCTTGTTTGAGATAATGGAGTTTACGTTTATTCCTATGTGATCAGAAATCGGATCCGAGTCATTTTGATAACTGTCAAACTACTGCAATAACAGAACTATTGGCAGAGGCGTTAAATGCAGTTTCAGGACTGAACAATCTAAGTTATCCACTGCTCGAATTCTGAGGTATCACTGAATCAAATGGTGCAATGAAAAAGGCGAGACCATCACCATTAAATTTTGTGTTGTATGCTTTGATGGTAAATGAGAAGTGAGTGGTGAAGTCTGTAAGCCTTCTTGTGCTGGCTTTCCAGAGCTGCACTTCCTTTTTAAACGAGGCTCGACCGACACTGCTAGTTAGAGAACGAGTCAGTTCGTTCTTTGTGAGCTGCAGACCTGCATTTATAACCGCATCACCTTGTAAGTATATGACCTCAGACGCCTTATTTTGATCGAAGAAGGAGTGGTTGAAGGAAATTGAATTTCCCTTTATGAGTAGCAACAAGAAGAAAGCGATGTCGATGAGATGAGACTTAGATTTTCGTGTTCGAAGGAGGTTCGAAATCGGGTTGCAGTGAGCCATTGTTGAAGAAATATAGTAGAGCACAAATAGAGGCAGCAGAAAGTATTAGAGGTTACAAGTTAGAAATTACAATCAACATACTATAATGGTTCATTGTATTTTGTTCTTGGTCTAATCTCAGCTGATCTAATATTGATCAATATAAATGTAAATTATCATTTTTTTTCTTATAGGTATTAAATTTTAAAAAGGTTACGTCATTTGAAATTAATTGATCACATCTATCATTAAAAGAGTCACAATTCATTGTCATGTTATTTGATATTAAAAAAATATAAATAAAAAGTTTCCAGTTCTACTTGTAAATTATAATAATTCTACTTGTTCTACGTCAACGACTAGTAAGGTTAAAAATTAAAAAGAAATGTGTCATAAGATAAAAAATCACTGTCAATTAAGTCCAATTCTTTATAGAAGAGTCTGTATTGAGAGGAGAGAAGACTTTAGAGCAATCGGTTAACACAGGTAAAGTAGAAATTAATTCAGACGACCATTCTCATGATTTGATAAAATGCAAGTGTATTAAGTTTAATAATATCTAAAATTGCTGAAGAGTTTTATTTTCTTATCAAAAATTTTTTTTTTTCTTTTTGAGGGGATATTAGCTAATTAACCACTATAATGCTGGTACTTATATTATAGTTTCTTCTTAACTTTGTCCTCATCCAAAAGTCTTTTGAAACAAGATAAATATATATATATATATATATTTCCTTCCTAATTAACAAATGCTTGTACTTGAGTAAAAATATATGCTTGCTTCTCTATTATCATCTATAGGATTTTAAACGAAAATCTGTCAAAATCACTTTCGGCCGCCCGGCTCATGCATATTTATATGGAAATTATTATTTTTATTTCGATTTTTAAAGGTAGAAAGAAGTATTTTTATAATAATTAATTGAAGCAACTATCAAGTTTTAAAAATATTTAGATTTTTTTTTTTGAAGTAAAGGTTGGTTATTTTATTTCAAACTTTTAATATCTTTTTTTACAAACGGTTCCAAGAATTTGGACAAACAATCAAGCCAGATACGAGAACAAAAAGAAGAAAACGCTAATCTAGTAAGAAAATGGGCTACAGAATTCCCTTCATTGGAACCATAGCTAACTGAACCACTTCCCATATGAGCACAACCATCGCGAATGTCGTCAGTGACAATTACTTCCACAGAGCATTGAAGCAGAGAAAAAACAGCTATGTTAACATTGATAGCATCCATTTCAACGACCCAATTCGAGAATTCACGAGAAAAGGGCAAACCACGTACCTTCCCTAACCACCATGCACTCTCCCACATAAGGTGAGAAAAGACCAGCCATTCGACGGGATACCGCTCCCACAAAGCCAAGAGCATCATCAATTGCCACGTCTACGTTAAGTTTAACACGGCCCTGCGTTGGTGCTGTCCCCTTGTGACGAGGGACTACATTTGCTTTAGCTTAGCCACCCCATCTAACCCATTACACATCAAAAAGTCGCCAAGTAGTCTTCTAGCCCGCTCAATCACCTCCTTCGGTTCATCACACTTGCCCTCAACAACTCTCTTATTACGATCACCCCAAATGGACCAAAGGAGCATGCAAAAGACATGTCAAAATCATCCACAAGAGCATGTATGTTGCAACATGAAGGCACAGAGAGCTAGCCGGTCCACCCTTAAAACAATCCCCAATTATACTAAGAGCTGTGGACGACCAAATCTCGCGAACAGCTGGGCACATCCAAAGGGCGTGGCAAGAGTCTTCGACAGCATCGCGACATCGCGGACAAAAAATATCTAAGGCCACCACAATAAATGATAAATTTACAAGGTAAATTCTTAAGTTACTTGGTTTACTTAAATTGATTATTTATCTAATAAATTTATTAGTCGTTACTGTTTACTTCACATATTTTAAAATATTTGTTATTAATTATTTTATTTGGTTTTGTAAAAAAATATTAATTATTACAATTTCCGATGTTAATTGAGTAGCAAATTCTGAATAAGTCAATGTACACACGACAAAAAGTGTCAGTATCAAATGCCTAAATAAATAAATAAATAAATAAATAAATTCAAACTCATGTCGTAAGCACACCAAACGTTCTCGTCACAATTTCAGACATACAGAAACACAAATACTCCAATACCTTGGGGATAACGAAAACGTTATCTTCCACAAAAGAAATATATCAAACATAGAAAAAACAAAATCTCAAACAAATAGTTTTATTACTCTAACAAAGAATCTCTGTTTATATATTATTCAAAACACCACACTATCAATATCTAAATCAAGCTAACCTTGTCTTTTTCTTTTGTTTCTTTGAGCAAGGAAAAGAAAAAGGAAAAAAAAAAAAAAAAAAAAAACACACCAAGACTGAGACATTTTTCATAATAAATTTATGAGAATCTTTGCAAAGGAATAGAAAGGCCTTCTGATTTTGATGAATCTGTGACATAAGGGTTGGTTGAACTTGAAGCTCCAGATGATGTATAGAAAGAAGAACTCATGTTCATTGATGGTGCAAAGTACATCGGTTTTGGTAACTTCGATGGTAGATTTGGCAATGGAGCTTCAAAATTAAGAACGTTCACCACCTGTTTGATAGAAGGCCTGAAAGACGGATCGGGATGGCAACACCACAACCCGACTACCATTAAGCACTCCATTTGCTCCTCGTTGAATTCCATGTTTAACCTCGAGTCGGCAGCTTCAAGGACTTGGCCTTTTCCATACAAGTCCCACACCCACTCCACAAGGCTTACATTGCTTGGCTCTGCATTTCGTTCGACCGGTCTCCTTCCGCAACAGATTTCAAGGGCAACCACACCGAAACTGTACACATCGGATTCTTTACTAGCTTTTCCAGTTGTGACACACTCCGGGGCCATATAGCCCATTGTGCCTGCCAAGACTGTTGTTTGCAAACCCGACTCGTGGTCTGCAAGCCTGGCGAGGCCGAAATCTCCTAGCTTGGCGTTGAAGTTTGAATCCAACATGACATTGCTTGACTTGATATCTCTGTGGACGACGCATTGTTCCCATTCCTCGTGAAGGTACAATAGGGATGAGGCCAATCCATGGGCTATTTTGAATCTGACCGTCCATGTTAGTGTTGGTTTCCCACCGAAGAGATGTGTATCAAGGCTTCCATTAGGCAGAAATTCGTAGACAAGAAGGAAGTCACCCTTTGTATGACACCAACCAATAAGTTGAACTAAATTCCTGTGTCTCAAACGACTAATGATTTTCACTTCGGAAACGTATTCCTTTTTCCCCTGGCTTGATCCTTTCGATATCCTCTTAATCGCAACTTCTAAATTGGAATCACTTAACCAACCCCTGTAGACACCTCCAAATCCTCCTTGTCCAAGCTTTCCTTGCTCGTTAAATTCATTTGTAGCTTGTCTTAATTCACGGAACGTGAACCTCTTTGGCCCAGTTTCTCCGAATTCAACGTCAATAGCTTCATCATATTCCTCCTCTGGTTCCTTTCTCCTTGCAGCCCTTCTTCTCCAAACGAAGAAGAAGAACAACCCTAGTCCACATCCCAGAACACCAAAGCCCACGCCTAAACCAATTCCCAAACCGTTGTTGCCTTTCCCTTCCCCGTTCTCCAAGCTTGAGGTGAAGGACCAAGAAAGAATGTTGTGAGTTTCATACGAGTTACCAGTGGATGCCGAGAAACCAATTTGGACACGTTGTGGCAAGATTTCCTTCCAATCAATCCTATAAGCAAGGACAGATTGTCCGCTGTACTTCGGATTCTCAACATAAGTCAGGTAAACATTCAAAATATTACTAGCAGAGACATAACTCACCCACGCATTCGCTACTCTTCCATCTTTAATGCTACTATTCCACGATATATTCGTTTCCGACACAATGGAATTGACATTGATTCCAACATGATCGGAGCTTGGATCCCAGTCATTCTTATTACTATCGAATTCAACTGCAACAATACGATTGCTTTGTCTAGAATCATTTGCTGATTCAGGACTGAACAGGGCAAGATATCCGCCACTCGAATTGGCTGGGATCTCGGAGTCAAATGGTGCGATGAAGAATGAGATGCCTTCCCCGTATTTACTTTCGGTGTCATTTGCTTTGATCCTGAAGGTGAAATGAGCAGTGAAATCTCCATACGTCCCCGTCTTGTCATCCCAAAGCTGCACCGCTTTCGAAAAGGAGGCTCGGCCGACACTGTTAGGGAGGGGAAAGCCGGTTTCTCTGTCGACCTTTGTGAGCTGGAGAGATCCATTGGCTTGTGAGGCATCACCATGGAAGGCAATGTTTTCATTAACTATGGCTTCTGAGAAGCTGGTGAAGTTGAAAAGCGACTCGGCATTTGGAAGAAGAAACAGAAAGAAAGCGGTCTTGATGAGAAGATCAGATCGGAGTCTTGATCTTTGTGTTTGATGGAGGAATGAAAATGGCTTTTGGAGAGACATTTTTGTTGGTCAGGAAAATGTTAGAGCTCAAGAGGTACGGAATATGGAGTTTCTTTGAGATTATTTTTCTTAAATAGAGAGAGAGAGTATTTTTTTTTAATATAGCTAAATTATATATTTAGTACACCTAATACATGACCTTTTATTTTATTTTATTAATTACTAGCTATTTTCAATGGATGCACAGGGCTGAATTGTTCTTTAGTCAATATAGTTGTACAACTATAATAAGAAATTGAGAAATGTTAAATGATAAATCATAGTTAACAATTATTCTTAAGAAATGGCAAAAAAGCCATTTCATCTTCTTCGATGATAGACATGGTCATGGAAAATTTTGGGTGGCAAGGTAATATTTGGGGAATGATGTTGAAGTATTCGCCGGTCAATAGCTTTTGTACCTTCTACATGTAAATCGTCTTTCAAAAAAGAAAGGAAAAAAAAAAGTTGACATTAAAATTTGACATTGATTAAAAGTTGACATAAAAGGGTCATGTTCAAATTCTAAGAAATATTGCATTATGATTTTTTAACAGGTTATTTACATAAACATCTAAATTAGAAGTATTGATTTAAAAAATGTCCATCTTTTTATTTATAAAAGTGTCTAAAATAGTATTTATAAAGACAACATTACTCTTTATAAAGAATTAAGAATTAAAAATAAATAAAGGAATTATAAAAAAAAAAAAAAAGGAAGAAAAAACATCAAAATAAAGATGCCTAAATTGATTTCATGAAATTGGCAAATAAACTGTTATAAAAAGAAAATGTATCATAATAATATAATAATTATCATAAATAAAAAAATCATAATGATAGAGTAACTATCATCATAGTTGATAAATAAATTGTTATAAAAGGAAAAGATATCATAATGATATAGTAATTATCATAAAGAAAAATATCAAAATGACATCATAAAGAAAAACAACATAATGATAATAGTAATTATCATTAGAAAAAAAAAAAGCAATTTCTTATCACATTTAAACTTTAGAAACTAACTATTAAAATAAGACCAATAATAATAGAAGAGTAAATTATCATCATAATGTTATAATTATCATAAAAAACGTAAATCATATAAATAAGCAATTACTATAATAAATAACTAATCATAAAGATACAACAATGATGAACAAACAAAGAAAAATTTTGAAACATAAAGAGAGAAATGATTTTAAATAGAGTAATAGGACAAAATGAGTATTACAAGTGATTATTATTTTTTTTTAATGAACATTTACACAATATTATAAAAAAAAAGGATATATTTTAAAACGGGGTACTAGATTGAAATGGGCCAATTTGGTGAGATCAAGTGAACATAATTGCTACCATGATGTCTTTCTTTTTTGTCCTCTAAAAATGCATCACGATCAAGAATTTGATGCTAATTAGTAATCTCATTTTAGGATCCTTATCAAACTAGATCAGATGGGGACCAAAAAACTCTATGTTCATACCAGCAACAGGTGTATAACTCTCCAGAATTTCAATTCCGCTAATATTCACCATTGTAGAAATTGGATTCAAGTTCTCATCAATGGACTCTTGACATATAAGAAGGTGTGCAGTTTATTCAATAAATTCCTACCTCTTTATTTATCTCTGACTAATGGAATGGGGCGGGTCTGAACCAATAATCCCCCTCTTCTCCCAGCAGCATAAAAATAAAGCCAATATTATTGTTAATTGGTAGTTAAGATTCAATTTTTTATTCCCAAATTATAAAATCAAATCTTATTCAGAAGATGGATGCCATAACAGAAGCTATTCGTCGCTATTATATTCACATTTTTTTTTTAATGGAAGAAAGAACGGCAATGGATTAGAATTAAAATATGAACTAACCAATCAGATAAGCTAGCCTTCAAAATGACGATTCACCCTCCAATAATTTTTCGTTTTATCAATTCACGTCTACGTGGTAGTCACAACTTTTAGGGAAAATTATATAGATAATTTTCAGGACATTTGTTAAGAAAAAGACGGAACTTTTTTTTTTTTTTTTTAATTTAGAAAAACTAATTGATTGATCATTAAAATAATGATTAACACATTATGCCAATGACCATAGTGGAGTGCAGCCATGGGCTCCTTAATATTTTCCGCAACTTCAAATTTATTTACAATTTTGTAATCCGTTATTATTTCCCTGCTGACAATTATTATGAGTTACAACATTTAAATAGTTTTTCTTAAAAAGAAAACAAAAATTGAATTACACCCTTAAACATAGGAAAAAAAAATGTTCTTACATTTTCTTTTATTATATTAATAAATGTACAAATGACATAAGATAACATAAATAATATTCGATGACAGAGTACTTTGCTTTAATTTATTTTTCATGAGAGCTCCAAGAACGATTCAAGAAGCTCTTTCCACGTCCAAACTATAACAAATTAAAGATGCGTGGTAGACATATGATTTTTAATCCACTTGTGGTTCATGAGAATAAAGGCGAATATGCAGTCCCTTAAAACATTCCAAAGTAACGACATGTTTCAGTGAGGTAAGGTAAAAACAAACGTCTATTAGTTGTATACGACCAAAGTTGCATAAAAACAAATGTCAATTATTTATAAATGCATATAAATAGAAAGTCATTAAGTTATCTAACTAAATCGAGATCTCTAACAACGTTCAACCAAGTCAAATAAAGCTATAATGTCCTGTTTGGTATGCCGGATTGGATTGCATTACGAAGTTCAGATTGGATTGGATATGATTGATTTTGAGTATGTTCAATCATATCCTGTGTTTGGTAAACAATCGGATAAGATGTTTGGAAAAGCAATATAATATTTGATAAATCATCAAACTTGACTAAATTAAATATAATTATAAAATTATTTTGATTGAATTAATTTGAGATACTAATTTATCCCAATAATAATATTTATAACAAGATTCAAACTTAATTCCAATTAAAAAAGATTAAAACCTAATTTAATTAAGAAAAAATCAATTATTAAGAAAGTTATCTTTGAAGTATTTTAATTTATTTTATTATCATTAAGAAAGTATTCAATTGAATACTATATCTTAGTTATGATACTAAAAAAATTAAAAATATCCCCCCAAAAAATAAAAACATAAAATATTATCTCCAAAAAAATTAAAACTATTAACATTTTTTTTTTGGGTTCCTGAAAGTCTCTCTCTTTAGCTCTTTCTCTGTGTGATTGTGTCTCCATCACTCTCTCTCTCCCCATGTTACTGTGACGGCGATCAAAGGGGATTGAGGACGGCAGCGGGGAATCTCGGTGGAGGTAGCGCCTGAGTTTCGCGGGGAAGGAGGCTCGGCGTCTGGGTTTTGCAGGGGAGGGGGCGCGATGACCGGTCTTCAGGGTGGGAAGCGAAGCGCGAGGAAGTTGATGGGGCGCCGACGGAGATTGGGTGATGTTTGGAGATTAGGAGGACAGAGAATGGGGGCTGCGATGGGCACCAGCCACCATTCCATTCGAGGGTGATGGCGCGTGAGATCTGGGTCGGTGGCAAGGCGACGGAGAGCTTCAGCGAGCTCCGGCGAGCCTTGACGGTGGACATGGCAACCTTCAGCACTGCTTGTGGCGAGCTCCGTGGACCTCTTTCCCGGACGTGGGTGAGTTTGGACAAAGGGATTGTGGGTTTTGCAATATTTTAATCTAATGCAATTCATGGGATTGATAAACCCATGGTTTTTTAAGGGATTGTTTATCCCGTTGGAGTGAGATTATTTTTGAACTCTTGGATAAATTAACCAATCCAATTCAGCCACCAAACAAAAAACTAGGATAAATAATCCTAATCCTAGTCCTAATCCTAATCCTATGTAACAAACACACCCCAAGAGGATAATCTTAACTCTTCACGGAAAAGTTACGGATTCCATTATATCTTTAAACAACCATGTCATCGCTGAATACTAATTATATCTCCAACGTACCAAAATCATGTAAAAGATCACATAATAGAGTCCCATTCATTGGCATATCAAAAGACACAACTTAAGGATTTTGGATTGATGGCCATGAAAGTGAATTTGATTTATTTAAACGGAATTACATAAATCAATTTCCCTTAGGTATCTTGTCCTATTAATGATTATATATATATATATATATAGTCTCTACATGGAGAATCTATTAGTTCTAATAGTCAAGATAAATCATCTCCGTTAATGGTGGTAGCTAGACAAACATTTTTTTCGAGGGAAAAGCTAGACAAACACTATAATCTTATTTATAAAATTTAAAAAAAAAAAAAAAAAAAGTCCAACTTTGTTTGACCGATTGCAAGTTTTAATTTAGACATGTACTTTGAAATTATAGTTTCTTACACATATAAGTCTTTCAATGAATAATTTTAAGGCTTTGATCCCAATAGTCTTGGTGTTTTTTGTTTGGTTATTCAACTTTTACGGCCAAATCCATAAAAGTAATTAGGACACTATATGTGAAATAAAGTTTTATTGATAGAAAATGTCGAAATACATAACCAGTATTTCCCGCTCATGAACCATTCCCAAGAGGCGGCTGCGCTTAATCAAAGATGCAAAATAGCCATATTTGTGAAGCCATTTATTGTTCATGAGGATAAAGTTGGAGTCCCTTTTTCAGAGATAATGTCGGATCCCATATGATTTTCTCGTTAGGGAATACGTTTTCCGATTTGAAATTCTTCACTATATTATGCATGAAAACTAGTATCTTGACTCGAGCGTACTCATTTCCAGGGCACATTAGAGGTACTCCTCCAAACGGAACACACTGTTAGGATTTTGGCTTAACAAGAGGGGAGCTTAGTCTCACATCAGAAAGAAAATAAGAATTGAGTGATTCTGAAGTCTAAAGCCTTTTTTTTAATTTTTCAAGTCAAAAGCATTTCAAGCATTGTATTTTCACTTGACTTAAAATTATTTTATTGTTTCTCATATTCTTAAGTGTAGAAAGATGTGACTAGGTATATGCTTGGTTAGAGTGTGGGTGTATTGAGGTCGTGAGATGAGAGAAAAAGTTTGTGCGATTGTAAAAAAATTTTCACATAGTTAAGTTCTTTTTGAAGCCCATGGTTTTTCTCTTGTTATGGAGTTTTCGACATGAATTATTGTGTTTGTAGTGATTGTGCTTATTTTCTCAGTTGTTTCTCTAGTAATGACCAATATAATTAAATTAAAATAGACTATTAAAATTTTGCATGTGCAACTCAACTAAACTGGAAGGCTCAGGTCTTTTCAAGGCCATGTGATCAGTGTATATTTACATATATGAAAAAATTAGATAGATATATAATTTTTGAATACTTATTTTTTTAAAAAAAAAATAGTCAAACTTTGTTTTTATTTAGGAAAATGACCAGTGACCATTAAAATATTAATTGATCATGGTCAATTAGTAATAAAGTAATAAAAACACATTGATAATAATCAATTAGTGATAGACTAACCATTTAAAAAGACAACAAATTTCTTAATTTAATATAGAACTCTAAAAACAAAAAAAAATGAAAATCAATAAGTGTATCATGACATCCCCATCGACAATTCCTTAAGCGCTCTCATTATCTACTCATCCCACATATATATAACTTCGATAGTACAAAGCTGATTGATGAAAACTAATTATATCTTTGAAACATGCAGTTACACTGGAATTTTTTTCTGACACACAAAAATCCCAAGTACTTTCCAGAGCCAGAAAAATTTAAACCCTCAAAATTTGAAGGAAACGAACCAATTCCGCTCTCGTATTCTCCATCGGAGGAGGACTTCGAATGTGGCCATGAATTGAGTATGCTTGTATGAAAATACTAGTTTTCATGCCTATTGTGAAAAGAAGAATTTCAAATGGAAAAAGATGAAATTCCCGGCGAGAAAATCGTAACGGATCCGACGCTCCAGAAAAATGGACTCCCTATTCGCCTTTATCCTCATGAACAATAAGCGGCTTCACAAATATAGCTAGTTTGCATCTTTGATTAAGGGCAGCTGCCTCTTAGGAATATTTCATGAGCGGGAAATACTGGTTATGTATTTCCACATTTTCTAACAATAAAAGTTTATTTCATAGCAAGTGTCCAAATTACTTTTATGGATTTGGTCGTAAAAGTTCAATAAGCAAACAAAAAGCACCAAGACTATTGGGATCAAAACCTTAAAATAATGCACAGAAGGATATATATGAAAGAGAATATAATTAAAAGTAGTTGTCTAAATTAAAGTATGCAATTGGTAAAACAAAGTTGAACTCTTAAAATAGGTTACAGACATTATATATAGAAGTATGTGTATAATTATTTATAGGACAAGAGACTAAGGAAGATTATTTATGTAGTTCCGTTTAAATAAATCAAATTCAATTTGATGACCATCAATAATAAAAAATCCTTATAAGTTGTGTCTTTTGATATGCCAACGAATGGAACTCTATTATGTGATCTTTTACATGATTTTAGTATGTTGGAGATATGGTTAATATTAAACCACGACAGGGTTGTTCATTGATGGTGGAATCCATAAACTTTTCCGTGAAGAGTAAAGGTTATTCTCTTAAAATTTTATTTGACTTGGATGAACATAATTAGAGATCTTAATTTAGTTGGATTACTTGATTACTTTCTATTTATATGGATTAATAAATAGGATTTTCCTAGGTGAAATAACGGAAACTTTTAAAAACAAAATAACCGAGAAGGTAAAATAGAATATGACCTTTAATTTTGTAATTATTATTATAAGATTTACCTTAGGGTCCGTTTAGAACAATAGTTGGAGTTGGAGTTTGATTGAAGTATAAATTGAAAATGAACTATATTATAGGAAATAAATAGTGTAAAATTTAGAATATATTCAGAAAAAAAAAAATGAAATATGGATATTGTTTTGTGCAAAATTTTTTTAATCATCACATTTTGACTTGAAATAAGAAAATTATGAACTTTAAAGTTTGAGTTTTCTAAAAATAAAAATAAAAAAAAAAAAGAAAAAATAAGTTGTAGATTTGAGAATTTTGAAATTGAGTTGAAAATTTTCAATTATAATCAATATTCCAAATGACTCCTATCTAAGTGTTTTATTGAGTTTTTATGACTCCTGTTAAATTTTAAAAAAACCGACCAAGTATCGGTTTTTGGATCGTTACACTTGCACATATTTTTTATTTTGAAAAGTTTTTTCTTTGGATCAAGTAAGAATCTTAATAAACATTAATTTAGGAATTGTTATATATATATATATATATATATATATATATGCTTGTGACTTAACCTTTTGGAAAACTTGTAAAAAGGTATCGCGCGTGCTTCTGGTTGAAGGGTATCCCTTAGGGATTGTACATTTTCTTTTGAACTTCTTGTATTTCTTTTATTTTTCGTTTAATAAAATTGAGTGATTGATGTGGAAAGTGGTTTTGCTATATGGTGGGTTTCTAGCAGAGGATGTCAATCTCGTTTTCTTAAACATTATTTATGCTATATAGTGGGTTTTGCTATAAGTATATATATGGAGCAACTCTGCCCCCGGACCTGGGCTTTGATGTTTATGGTTGCCTCCATATTTAAAAATAAATAAACTAAGTAAAATACTTATTTTGGTCACTTGACGTAAGAACATCCGTTATTTCTATATAAGTTTCTCTTTGTTGGAGTTTCAAAAATAATTTATCTTAATTAGTTAAATAAGAGCAATTGATCGGAGGTGTGAAATTAAAAGCTTAGTACTATCTTTCTATTTCACTTTCCTTCCAATTACCTCATGGCTCTTGAGATGTCTATACTGAAGAAGAAGAGACATTCAAGTAGCTTTTCTACTGTACAATAAGACTTAAACCTGAATTTAATTTTCATGAATACTTTCTATATATAATTATGGGTTAATTTCTTTTTTAGTACTTGTGAAAAAAATATTATTAAAATTGACATCACTTTTGTTTCCTTTCATTCCTAGCACTGTCACGTCATCACCATCAATTAAGATGGATTGAAAAAGTCAAAAACACCCTCAGGCAAGCTTAAATATTATTTTTTTCACTTTCTCGCCTAACCCCCCACCCATTTTGAAACCCAAATCTTCATATAATATCTTAACTTGATTTAAAACTATTTTCACTATTTTAGAAAGAGAAACTTCCATCTAGAGAAAGAAACTTCTATTTAAAGAGAGAAACTCTCACCGTCAGAAACTACTCCAAAAATCACTCGGAAACTGTCGGAAACCACCATCAATGCCCTCTATAAAGCTTTTTCGAACTCTGTAATAGTTGGAGAATATTTTTAAACCACCTTAAACCAGTTAAAATTTCTTAGGGATATCCAAACTCAAGAAGTTAGCAGAGAAAAACATTACTCACGAAAAGAGGAATATTCAGCTACTGGTTTCGGTAGAGAAAAGGTCATTGGCGGAGAAAAATCCTCAAAAACTGGAACCAAAGAAAAAAAGAAGGGTGCTCGAGAAATGGTCGAAGAAAAATAAGGGGGAAATCTGTATTGCTAGTGATTTCTGAAAAAAAAAAAAATTACATAAAATTATAATGTTTGTATTTTTATTTGATTTTGTGACATAAACTAAATGTTTGTTAGTTGGGTATTTCGATTTTGAGAGGAAAATTTAATGTATTGGTTTATATAAATTTTTATACTATATTAAATATTATTACTGTTGGTATCATTTACAGGGGTTGGTCATTTACATAATGACCGGGTGGTAATTTTTTTAATGACCTTATTTTTGTTTATGTGAATGGCAAAAAATATTAGAATTTTTTTAAAATTTGTTTTAGACATACATCACAACTGTTATGACCGGGTGGGCATAACAAGAATGACCTTTACTCAAAAATGACAAAAAATGTTAGATTTTTTTAAAAAAAATTTTTTAGACATAAGTCATAACTGTTATGACCGGGTGATCATAACAGTAATGACCTTTACTCAAAAATGACCAAAAATGTTAGATTAAAAAAAAAAACTTTTTAGATATAGGTCATAACTGTTATAATCAGGTGGTCATAACAGGAATGACCTTTACTAGAAAATGGCCAAAAATGTTAGATTTTTTTTTTTTTAAACAAATTTGAAACATAGGTCATAACTGTTATGGTCGAGTGGTCATAACAGGAATGACCTTTACTAAAAAAAGACAAAAAATGTTAGATTTAAAAAAAAAAACTTTTTAGACATAGGTCATAACTGTTATGACCAGGTGGTCATAACATGAATAACCTTTACTGGAAAATGGCAAAAAATATTAGATTTTTTTAAAATAAGTTTTTAGACATAGATTATAACTGTTATGACCGAGTGGTCATAATAGGAATGACCTTTACTCAAAAATTACTAAAAATATTAGATTTAAAAAAAAAATTTTAGACATAAGTCATAACTATTATAACCGGATGGTCATAACAGGAATGACTTTTACTAGAAAATGGCCAAAAATGTTAGATTTAAAAAAAAAAAATTAGACATAGATCATAACTGTTATGACCGGGTGGTCATAACAGAAATGACCTTTACTCAAAAATGACCAAAAATATTATATTAAAAAAAAAAACTTTTTAGACATATGTCATAATTGTTATGATCGGGTGGTCATAATAGGAATGACCTTTACTGAAAAATAGCCAAAAATATTATATTTTTTTTAAAATTTTTTTTTAGACATAAGTCATAACTGTTATGACCGAGTGGTCATAACAGGAATGACCTTTACTAAAAAATGACAAAAAATGTTAGATTTTGTTTTTTTTTTTTTTTGTTAAATGAAAGTGTTAATTTTTTTTTTTTGACAGTGAGAGTTTCTCTCTCTAAATAGAAGTTTCTCTTTCTAGATGAAAGTTTCTCTCTCTAAAATAGTGAAAATAGTTTTAAATCAAGTTAAGATATTATATAAATATTTGGGTTTCAAAATAGGTGAGGGGCTAGGCGGGAAAGTGAAAAAAAATAAGATTTAGACTTGCCTGAGGGTATTTTTAACTTTTTATATCCATCTTAATTGACGGTGATGACGTGGCAGTGCTAGGAATGAAAAGAAATAAAAGTGATGCAAATTTTAATAATGCTTTTTTTCACAAGTGCTAAAAATGAAATTAACCCTATAATTATACTAATCAATTTTTATATTTCAGGAACCATGATATTTGTTTTATATTTTTCATGTTTAATATAAAATATTTTGTTTTATTTCTTGGTCAACCTGCTTGGTTAATTTTGTATTTAGTTGTGTTTTAATGACTCATGTTTTAGCTTAATTTACTCTTTGGATTGAAATAAATATTATGTAGTTGTAATTATTTTTCTGTCATTTTTTTTGCTCTGAAATTATTTTTCCATCATTAATTGTATCTTTCAGATACTTTCATATCTCTCAAAACAAAAGCAAAATAAATAAATAAATAAATAAATAAATAAATGAAGTCATACTCTTTTCTTAAATTGAATAATATTTCTTCCCAAATTAAAGAAAAACTATACGTTTTTAAGACATCCTATCAACAACTGTACGAATTTATTCCTTGGAGATTCTAATTTTTGTATACTTTTGTTCTCTTCCCTTGGAGATCTGGTCGGAGGTTAATTTTTTTTTTTTTAAGTACATTTAAAATTTTGGACAAGTTACGTTTTTTTTTTGTCATATGGTATATCATGTTATGCCTCAATCTCCAAGATAATGATAAAAATAAAATCCGAGAATTCATATAATATATATATATATATAAAATAATACATTTTCAGGAGAAACAATAATTAAAAATAAAGATTAAAATAGCTATAATTATATTTAACGAGATTCACCAAGTGCGTAACCCCGGTCGAGATTATAACAGGCAAAAACACATAATCCAGAGAGCCTCTCCATTAGTGAGCTTAAATTCTCTAAATGTATATGGCAGTTGGTTTTTTCCCCCCTCCTGAAATAGGGTAAATTGCTAGACTAGTCTTCAAATTTTTAAGTTTGTATAATTTTTTCCATATCCTTTTTTTTGTCTTTGTTTTTGTTTTCAGTTAAAGTGACCCAAAATTATTAAAAGCATTTTTATGTTAGTTTTTTCCATTAATTTTTTAGATGAAATCCGCTAATAAATATTATTTTTTTGATTAAATTACTGAACTTTTCGATTGAAATATTAACAAAAATGATTAGAATAACAACATTTTAATAATATAAATTATTTAAGCTTAAAAAAAAAAAAAAAAAGAAGGAATCAAAATTGCATAAATTTAAAAAGGAGATGGTTTACCCTCTTCGACTTGATCGACATAGTGGTCATGCGTGATGACGACGGCTTTCTTTGTTTGTTAATTAAATAGATTCAAAAGTTTGTATGTTTCTGGTACTAAAGTAGACCTGAGTATTACTTTGGTTAATATATATATATATATATATATATATAGACAAAAATCTTTTGAAACTACTTGACAAATATTGCACATATCCGAACTACGTACTCTCATTAATATTCATGAAACTAGCATATATAGTGACCAGAGTCATACTAAAGTCTAATTTCTCTAGTACGGTCCGCAGGAAAATCCAAACTTTTGAATATTATGATATAATTATTCAACAAAGAAGATTTATACAGTAGGAACAATCTTTTTTTTATTCTTTTTCAGTATCAAAAGAAATTGCAATTACAATCATTAATAAATTTTTTCAATAATTTAATTTACAAACAGAAGCAAGCACAAAATTTTAATACGATCGCTTATAGCTTAGCTAGACTATTAAAAATTTAATCATATAGTTTTTTTTTAATGAAAAAAGATAATTAACTTCTATGATAGGAAAATAAATGATGATGCATCAAGATATTCAAACTATAGGTCGGCACTTTTTCAAGTACCATCATCATTTCCGCATCCTACAGAAAATATAATGAATTTTGTTCGACAAAACAAAACCGCAAGGAGAGAAAACATAGAAACTACCATAAAAAAAACATAGAAACTCCTAAGGAAAAAAAAAAAAAAAGATTCAAGAATTTGGGCGTTTTATGTACTAGACTAGAGAGATGGCGTGGTTACTTTGGTTACTATACATACATGACAAAATGCTTTGGGACTAATGGACAAATACATAGCACATTCCAGCTAGTCTCTTTCATAATTTATAATTGTTGTGTGTTGTAACAAAATTAAATAACAAATCCATCGGAAACACCCAAACTTTTGAATCTTTTGACAAATAAAGCAGCCTCCTATCCAAAAACAAACTAACATTAAAAAAAAAAAAGGAAAAGGAGAAGGAATCCGGATTGCTCTACTAAGAATTATTTTAGGGTTTGAATTAGGACCAAGATATAGACATGGCCATGCCACTATAAATAAGGACCTCTTACCATACCGAGTTTCTCCACCAAGCTTTTGAATTCCTAGCAACAAAGATCATGGAATTCTCCCTCCTTTCTATTGTTCTTTTCTCCACTACACTTTACTATGTTTTGTGGATCGTTTTCATCATTCTCAGACGCAACAAGACCGACGATAATGAAAACCTCAGTTATCTCCCGCCCGGAAGCTTTGGTTGGCCTTTTGTCGGTGAAACCCTAGCCTACTTTAGGGCGGCAAAGAATGGTGTCCCCGAAAAGTTTACCGTGGATCGGAGGAACAAGTACTCCTCCGATGTCTTCAAGACCTCGTTGCACGGCGAACCAATGGTGCTCTTTCCCACACCTGAAGGAAACAAATTCATCTTTTCGAACGAGAACAAGCTAGTCAAGGCTTGGTGGCCTAGAAACTTTGTCAAAGTCTTCGACATCTCACAGAAAACAACGATTAGAGACGAAGCTACGAGGATGAAGAAGCTCATGTTTCCGCTTCTTTTGAAGCCGAATTCACTAATAAAGTACGTTGGAATCATGGATAAGGCGACGAGAGATCACATGAAAACATACTGGGACGGCAAAGAAGTCATCAAAGCTCACGAACTAGTGAAGAAGTACGCTTTCGCCATAGTATGTAAGTTGTTTCTAAACATTGAAAATCCGGAAATAATTGCTAAAATTGAGGAGCCGATTAGGCATGTCAACTCGGGGCTAAATTCGTTGCCGATAAATCTTCCGGGAACAAAGTTAAACCGGGCTATTAAATCGTCGAAGAAAATCAAGGAAGAGATAGAGAAAATAGTTGCGGAGAGGAGGGCTGATCTTGTGGAGAACAAGGGGAGTCCCGCAAAAGACATAGTGTCGGAGTTGTTGATGGAAACATACGACAATGGACAACCAATAAACGACTCAGATATTGCCAAATTGCTGAATGGTTTGCTGGTTGGAGCTTATGACACTGTGAGCACTACGTTGGTTTGCATCATGTCGTTTCTTGCCGAATTACCAGATATATATGACAAAGTCTTTAGAGGTAATATATATATACTTACATATTGTTTACTTTTTGAACTTGGGCAGGAGATTCAAACTCTACCATCCTATAGAGAGGATAAGGTTTTTCATAATTTTTTTTGTTTTAACTTATTGATGATTCTGGTTGTTTTTGTTTGCTTTCTCTGTAGGATTTTTGTTTTTTTGTTTTTGTTTTTTGTCTTTCTTTCTTTGTTTGTTTTAGGATAAGCTACTTGTAATTGGTGTTAACCCGAGATGTGTTTAAGTTTTTTTTTTCTTTTTTTTATATCAGTTTCTCTCACAATTTTAACCAAAAAAAAAAAGGTCCTAAAAAATGATAAATAATATACGATTTTGATTCTAGTGAGAAAGAGAAGGAAGATAATTGTTTTACAATATTTTCGATTTCAAAAACGAATAAAACCATCGTTAAACCATTTTCATATGGCTTACAAGAGATTCAGATCTTTTCAGTTTCGGTTTGGCTACCAAATTTGGCAATTTGCAGTCTCTCTTAAGGATTACATTATTTTATATTAATTTCACGAAAATAAATTTATTCCTTTCAAGTTATTTTTCATATAATAAGAACAATTCTCATGTTTATGACAATAATTCATGGGTGATATATGTGCATGATAAAATGTTGATATAGAGCAAATGAAGATTGCAAACGCGAAAGCACCAGGAGAGTTGCTGAATTGGGAAGACATTCAAAAAATGAAGTACTCATGGAATGTGGCAAGTGAAGTTTTGAGATTGACACCTCCCAGTGCTGGTGCTTTCAGGGAGGTCCTCACTGACTTCACCTACAATGGATTTCTAATTCCCAAATGATTCAAGGTACGCACTTCCAGACAATCTAGTCGGGTTTTCTCTATTACAGAGTTTGTAATTAACCGACTTTATAAGAATTCATGTACTCTTTTTCCTTTTGACTAGAAGTTTTTAACGAGAATATTTTAATTCTATATTAAAAGTGCAAGTCTAGGTTCAATTTCCTGAGACTGGCTTCAGATTGTTAGGGTTGTTTTTGTTTTTGATTCTCAGTTGCCCCTCTTCATCTTGAGTTGTCTTCTATTGTTATTTAGACTTTTTATTTTTTTTCTCTCTCTTTTGTAACGTTGAGTTAGGAATTTGATTAATAATGAGATTACTTATAGAGGGTGCAATGTTCTACTAAGTTTTGATATCGGTTATTCTCTCTCAGTCTAATAAAAAAAAAAACCAACTTTAATCACGTTAATATGCATGAATTTATATTTATATAACTTCTGTCGCACATATATACAACTAATTGAAGTTTTCCTTTATCTTTACCTTACTGAAACATGCAGTTACACTGGAATGTTTATGCGACGCACAAAAATCCCGAGTACTTTCCTGAGCCAGAAAAATTCGAACCCTCAAGATTCGAAGGAAAGGGACCAGTTCCGTTCTCGTATGTTCCGTTCGGAGGAGGACCTCGAATGTGCCCTGGAAATGAGTATGCTCGAGTGAAAATACTCGTTTTCATGCATAATGTGGTGAAGAATTTCAAATGGGAAAAGGTTTTCACTAATGAGAAAATCGTAAGGGATCCGACTTTAGCACCAGAAAAGGGACTCCCTATTCGCCTTTATTCTCATGAACCACAAGTGAACTAAAATTTATAAGTCTACTACACATCTTTGATTTGTTGTAATTTGAATGTGGAAAGAGCTTCATGAGGCATTCATGGGGCTCTCATGAAAAATCGATTAAATTATTCAAGTATTCTGCTATGGAGCATTATTTATATTTATCTTATGTCATTTCTATCCTTATTAGTAAAATAAAACAACATTTAAGAACACAATTGTTTCCTGTGTTAAAGGGTGTAAATGAAGTTTTTTCTTCGAAAAAAAAAAGTTATTTAAAAATTGTAATTTAATAATTTTCATAAGGGGAAATAAGGGAATCATGAATTGTAAATAAAATTTAAAGTTGGGGCAAAATATTAAGGAGCCCATGGTTCCACTGCCGTTTGCATGCTCTGTTATGGTTAATCACTGATTGATCGGATGTGTCAATCAATATTTGAATAATCAATGGATAATTTTCATAAATTTATTAAAAACAATTGATCATTTTTTTAATAACTGTCTGAAAAATGCTTATCTATCCTTTAAGTTGTAACTACCACGAAGACATGCATTAGATTAAATTAAAAAAAAAAAAAAAAAAAAAAAAAAACAGAGTGTGAGTAGTCATTTTGCAGGCGAGTTTATCTGAATAATAAGTTTTTTATTTTTATTCTTATGGTTCAATCCATTGCCGTTCTCTCGTCCATTAAAAAATGTGAATATAAATAACGAGTTTCTATCGTGGCATCCATCTTTTGACTAATGTTTGATTTTATCATTTGAGAATCAGAAATTGAATTAGCAATCAACGAAAATGTTGACTTTTTTTTTTATGCTGAGAGAACAGGGGGATTATTGGTTCTGACTCGCCCCCATTCCATTTGTCACTTCGGAAAGATCCTAAAGTCTTACAGCACATAGCTTTGTAAGAACCATCTGTAATAACTAACTTGTAAAATAAATCTCTCTGTCATAAAAATATTCATAATTATTCCTAATTCTGCTTTACTTTAATTTGTTATTTGAAAGAATAAAAGTATTATCTTGATAAAATGTAGGAATTATCGAACAAATCACACTCCTAATTTGTATAGGTTAAGAGTCCATTGATGAGAAGTGGTCGGGAAAAACTTGAATCCAATCCCATAGTAATGAATATTAGCGCAATTGAAATTCTTGGGCACTTATACAACTACAAGTATGAACGTAGAGAGATTTAGGTCTCATCTGGTTTAGTTTGATTAAATGGGATTAGAAAGTATCGAATACTTAATGCATTTTAAAAAGAGACGTACAATTATGTTCAGCTGATCTCATCAAATTGGCCCATTTCCATTCAGGTTAAACAATCGTAAGGCAACAAATTCTTACAATTTGAAGATGACCCGTTTGTGTTAACTTTTAATCAATGTTGCTTAAAAGGGGACTAAGTCTTTCTCCTTTTTTAAATTTTTTTTTTTTTAAAACAAGTGCATCTAGATGGTAAAATATCTATTGACCATCGAATTATTCAGTATCATTTTCAAAATATTGCTTGGTACCCAAAATTTTCCAGGACTATATGTCTATTTTAGGCAAAATTCTAGCAAATAATAAGTTAAAAAAAAAAGCTATTTTAAAAGGGGACTAAATCTCTCTCTCTCTCTCTCTCTCTCTCACAAAAACAAGTGCATCTAGATGGTAAAATATCTATTGACCATCGAATTGTTCAGCATCATTTTCAAAATATTGCTTGGTACCCGAAATTTTCCAGGACTATATGTCTATTATAGGAAAAATTCTCGCAAATAATAAGTTTGAAAAATATATATATATAATTGCATATGTCCTAAACGATTTCTTATATACAAGTGTTCAACTATGTTGACTTGAACAATTCAGCCATATATGTATCCATTGAACGTAGCTAGTAAATTAAGAAAAATAAATAAAATTTAGCTATTTTTAAAATACTCTCTAGTTAAGAAAGATAATCTCAAAGAAACTCCATATTCCCTACCTCTTCAGCTGTAACATTTTCTTATCAATAAAATGTTTCTCTCAAAGCCATTCTCATACCTCCATCAAACACAAAGATCAAGACTCCAATCCGATCTTCTCATCAAGACCGTTTTCTTTCTGTTTCTTCTTCCGAATGCCGAGTCGCTTTTCAACTTCACCAGCTTCCCAGAAGCCATAGCTAATGAACACATTGTCTTCCAAGGTGATGCCTCTGCAGCCAGTGGATCAATCCTGCTCACAAAAGTCAATGGAACCGGCCTTCCCCTCACTGATAGTGTTGGCAGAGCCTCCTTTTCGAAACCAGTGCAGCTTTGGGATGAAAAGACAGGGGAGTATGCAGATTTCACTGCTCATTTCACCTTCACTATTAAAGCATATGATGAAAGACAATACGGGGATGGCATCTCGTTCTTCATCACACCATTTGACTCCGAGATCCCTGCCAATTCGAGTGGCGGATATCTTGCCTTGTTCAGTCCTGAATCAGCAAATGATTCTAGACAAAGCAATCCTATCGTTGCAGTTGAGTTCGATAGTTATCAGAATTGGTGGGATCCAAGCTCCGATCATGTTGGAATCAATGTCAATTCCATTATATCTACAACAAATGTCTCATGGAATAGTAGCATTAAAGATGGAAGTTTAGCAAATGCATGGGTGAGTTATGTCTCTGCTAGTAATATTTTGTACGTTTATCTAAGTTATCTTGAGAATCCAAAAGACGGTGGAGCACCTGTACTTGCACATAGGATTGAATGGAAGGAAGTCTTGCCACGACGTGTTCGAATTGGTTTCTCGGCAGCCACTGGTGCCTCGTATGAATCTCACAACATTTCTTCTTGGTCATTCACCTCAAGCCTGGAGAATGGGGAAGGGAAAGGAAACTCTGGTCTGGGAATTGGCTTAGGTTTGGGTTTTGGTGTTTTGGGATGCGGACTTGGTTTGTTTTTCTTCTTCTTTTGGAGAGGAAGGGCTGCAGGGAGAAAGGAACTAGAGGAGGAGTATGATGAGTCTATTGATGTTGAATTTGGAGAAACGGGCCAAAGAGGTTTACTTACCGCGAGCTAAGTCATGCAACAAATGATTTTTTCGCGGAAAGGAAACTTGGACGGGGAGGATTTGGTACTGTCTACAGGGGTTGGTTTAGTGAATCCAATTTAGAAGTTGCGATTAAGAGGATATCGAAAGGATCAAAGCCAGGGAAAAAAGGAATACATTTCTGAAGTGAAAATCATTAGTCGTTTGAGACACAGGAATTTAGTTCAACTTATTGGTTGGTGTCATACAAAGGGTGACTTCCTTCTTGTCTACGAATTTCTGCCAAATGGAAGCCTTGATACACATCTCTTTGGAGGGAAACCAACACTAACATGGACAGTCAGATACAAAATAGCCCATGGATTGGCCTCATCCCTATTGTACCTTCACGAGGAATGGGAACAATGCGTCGTCCACAGAGATATCAAGTCAAGCAATGTCATGTTGGATTCAAACTTCACACCAAGCTAGGAGATTTGGCCTCGCGAGGCTTGCAGATCATGAGTCGGGTTTACAAACAACAGTCTTGGCAGGCACCATGGGTATATGGCCCCAGAGTGTGTGACAACTGGAAAAGCTAGCAAGGAATCAGATGTCTATAGTTTCGGCGTGGTTGCCCTTGAAATCTGTTGTGGAAGGAGAACAGTCGAACGAAATGCAGAGCCAATCAAGGTAAGCCTTGTGGAGTGGGTGTGGGACTTGTATGGAAAAGGCCAAGTCCTTGAAGCTGCCGACACGAGGCTAAACATGGAATTCGACGAGGAGCAAATGGAGTGCTTAATGGTAGTTGGTTGTGGTGTTGCCATCCCGATCCGTCTTTCAGGCCTTCTATCAAACAGGTGGTGAACGTTCTTAATTTTGAAGCTCCATTGCCAAATCTCCCATCAAGTTACCAAAACCGACGTACTTTGCACCTTCAATGAACATGAATTCTTCCTTCTATGCATCATCTGGCTTCAAGTTCAACCAACCCTTATTTGACAGATTCATCAAAATCAGAAGGCCTTTCCGTTCCTTGAAAAATTCTCATAATTTTACTATGTAACAGTCAGTTCAGTTTTTATTTTTTTTTTATTTTATTTTATTTTTCCTGCTCAGAAGGGGAAAAAAAAAAGTTAGCTTGATTTAGATCTTGTGAGTGTGGTGTTTCGTCACGGTTTTAATCATATGTAAACAGAGATTCTTTGTAATAAAACTATTTGTAAGAGATTTTTTTTTTTTTTCTATATTGAATATATTTCTTTTGTGAAAGATAATGCCTTGATATTCTATTTTATTTTGAATTATAGTTATTTTTTTCATTTTTTTTAAAAAAAAATCTAATAAAAATTAATTTTTAAAAAATTAACTAATTAAATTTAAAATTTTTATTTTATTTAAACACAACTTAAATGCAAATACAGCCAACGTTTTCGTTATCCCCAAGGTATTGCGGTTTTATGTCTCTGGTTATGTTTGAAATTTTACGACAATGTTGGCGTGCTTACGACATGAGTTTGATTTTTTTTTTTTTTTTAATGGTTTTGGCATTCGACATTGACATTGTTGTTAGCGTGTGTATATTGACGAAAACTGTAATAAAGAGTATTTTTATGAACTAAAAAAGATAATTAATAACAATATTTTAAATATTTAAAATAAATAATAATAATAATAATCAATTTATTAGGTAATGAAAATCAATTTACCTGAAGCAAGTAACTTATAATTTATTTTTTATTGTTATTTAACTATTAATGTTTTTAAAAGTTGAAATTTACTAGAATTTTTTTTTCTTTCAAAAGACTTTTCTCTTTCTCTCCTGTGTGTGTAGGGTTTACTCCGTTCTACTTTCTTCGAGCCAAAGCCCATATCACTCTTGATTGGTCAGTAGACTACCGGCCTAGAAGATGTTTTGGACTCCAAGATGATGGTTTTGGTGGAAAGATGGCTTCATGGTCGAATAGATGCATTTTGTCTATTTGGTCGTGTATGTTAACTTGTCATCGGAGGTATTATCCATGATATCCAGTGTTTTTCTCCTTTAGTTGTTTGTTTAAAAGAAAAGCGGTGTTATTTCTGCCTTGTGTTTTGTTAGCATATATTTTGTGCTTATTTTGTAATAACGAGGTGATCTCACAACGCTATCATATTGTTTGTGTATCCAATATACTAGAGTTATTTTTAATACGATGTTGGGGGTGACCTTTTTACTATGGGTCCCTTAGTATCAATCGATCGGAGTTTTCCATTGATTGTTGTAGTAACATTAAAGAGACATATATAGCTCGATGATTTATGTGCCTTTTCGATTTCTATTATTGAATTTTAGTGCATGTTTTACCTCCTTATGCATATCATTAGAGTTTGTTGGTGAACCGATTTGTATTTGGGGTTAAGTTTTCCTTGTGTTATGAGGTCATTTAAAGTATTAGTGTTTGTATTTTATTGATTTGAAATACAATTATCCTTAAAAAAATAAAAAGCTGATATTTGCTCTAATAATTTTTTATAAAAATGCTTCTTTCTACCTCTAAAAATCGAAATAAAGACAATTTGCCATATAAATATGCATGAGCTGGGCGGCCGAGCCGAAAGTGATTTTGACAAATTTTCGTTTAAAATCCTACAGATGATAATAGAGAGCAAACATATATTTTATTCAAGAAT
>CM046369.1:17834365-17909435 GCA_025413025.1 Ficus hispida
GGCAAAAACACATAATCCAGAGAGCCTCTCCATTAGTGAGCTTAAATTCTCTAAATGTATATGGCAGTTGGTTTTTTCCCCCTCCAGAAATAGGGTAAATTGCTAGCTAGTCTTCAAATTTTTAAGTTTGTATAATTTTTTCCATATCCTTTTTTTGTTTTTTTTTTTTTTTCAGTTAAAGTGACCCAAAATTATTAAAAGCATTTTTCTGTTAGTTTTTTCCATTAATTTTTTAGATGGAATCCGCTAATAAATATTATTTTTTTGATTAAATTACTGAACTTTTCGATTGAATGAAATATTAGAATACACATTTATAAATAAATTATTTAAGAAAAAAAAAAAAAAGAAGGAATCAAAATTGCACAAATTTAAAAAGAGATGGCTTACCCTCTTCGACTTGATCGACATAGTGGTCATGCGTGATGACGACGGCTTTCTTTGTTTGTTAATTAAATAGATTCAAAAGTTTGTGTGTTTCTGGTACTAAAGTAGACCTGAGTATTACTTTGGTTAATATATATATATATATATATATATAGACAAAAATCTTTTGAAACTACTTGACAAATATTGCGCATATCCGAACTACTCTCATTAATATTCATGAAACTACATATATAGTGACCAGAGTCATATAAAGTCTAATTTCTCTAGTACGGTCCGCAGGAAAATCCAAACTTTTGAATATTATGATATAATTATTCAACAAAGAAGATTTATACAGTAGGAACAATCTTTTTTTTATTCTTTTTCAGTATCAAAAGAAATTGCAATTACATCATTAATAAATTTTCAATAATTTAATTTACAAACAGAAGCAAGCACAAAATTTTAATACGATCGCTTATAGCTAGACTATTAAAAATTTAATCATATAGTTTTTTTTAATGAAAAAGATAATTAACTTTCTATGATAGGAAAATAAATGATGATGCATCAAGATATTCAAACTATAGTCGGCACTTTTTAAGTACCATCATCATTTCCTCATCCTACAGAAAATAAAATGAATTTTGTTTCGACAAAACAAAACCGCAAGGAGAGAAAACATAGAAACTACCATAAAAAAAACATAGAAACTCCTAAGGAAAAAAAAAAAAAAGATTCAAGATTTGGGCGTTTTATGTACTAGACTAGAGAGATGGCGTGGTTACTTTGGTTACTATACATACATGACAAAATGCTTTGGGACTAATGGACAAATACATAGCACATTCCAGCTAGTCTCTTCATAATTTATAATTGTTGTGTGTTGTAACAAAATTAAATAACAAATCCATCGGAAACACCCAAACTTTTGAATCTTTTGACAAATAAAGCAGCCTCCTATCCAAAAACAAACTAACATAAAAAAAAAAAAGGAAAAGGAGAAGGAATCCGATTGCTCTACTAAGAATTATTTTAGGGTTTGAATTAGGACCAAGATATAGACATGGCCATGCCACTATAAATAAGGACCTCACCATACCGAGTTTCTCCACCAAGCTTTTGAATTCCTAGCAACAAAGATCATGGAATTCTCCCTCCTTTCTATTGTTCTTTTCTCCATTACACTTTACTATGTTTTGTGGATCGTTTTCATCATTCTCAGACGCAACAAGACCGACGATAATGAAAACCTCATTATCTCCCGCCCGGAAGCTTTGGTTGGCCTTTTGTCGGTGAAACCCTAGCCTACTTTAGGGCGGCAAAGAATGGTGTCCCCGAAAAGTTTACCGTGGATCGGAGGAACAGTACTCTCCGATGTCTTCAAGACCTCGTTGCACGGCGAACCAATGGTGCTCTTCCCACACCTGAAGAAACAAATTCATCTTTTCGAACGAGAACAAGCTAGTCAAGGCTTGTGGCCTAGAACTTGTCAAAGTCTTCGACATCTCACAGAAAACAACGATTAGAGACGAAGCTACGAGGATGAAGAAGCTCATGTTTCCGCTTCTTTTGAAGCCGAATTCACTAATAAAGTACGTTGGAATCATGGATAAGGCGACGAGAGATCACATGAAAACATACTGGGACGGCAAAGAAGTCATCAAAGCTCACGAACAGTGAAGAAGTACGCTTTCGCCATAGTATGTAAGTTGTTTCTAAACATTGAAAATCCGGAAATAATTGCTAAAATTGAGGAGCCGATTAGGCATGTCAACTCGGGCAAATTCGTTGCCGATAAATCTTCCGGGAACAAAGTTAAACCGGGCTATTAAATCGTCGAAGAAAATCAAGGAAGAGATAGAGAAAATAGTTGCGGGAGGAGGGCTGATCTTGTGGAGAACAAGGGGAGTCCCGCAAAAGACATAGTGTCGGAGTTGTTGATGGAAACATACGACAATGGACAACCAATAACGACTCAGATATTGCCAAATTGCTGAATGGTTTGCTGGTTGGAGCTTATGACACTGTGAGCACTACGTTGGTTTGCATCATGTCGTTTCTTGCCGAATTACCAGATATATATGACAAAGTCTTTAGAGGTAATATATATATACTTACATATGTTTACTTTTTGAACTTGGGCAGGAGATTCAAACTCTACCATCCTATAGAGAGGATAAGGTTTTTCATAATTTTTTTTGTTTTAACTTATTGATGATTCTGGTTGTTTTTGTTTGCTTTCTCTGTAGGATTTTGTTTTTTTGTTTTTGTTTTTGTCTTTCTTTCTTTGTTTGTTTTAGGATAAGCTACTTGTAATTGGTGTTAACCCGAGATGTGTTTAAGTTTTTTTTTCTTTTTTTATATCAGTTTCTCTCACAATTTTAACCAAAAAAAAAAGGTCCTAAAAATGATAAATATATACGATTTTGATTCTAGTGAGAAAGAGAAGGAAGATAATTGTTTTACATATTTTCGATTTCAAAAACGAATAAAACCATCGTTAAACCATTTTCATATGGCTTACAAGAGATTCAGATCTTTTCAGTTTCGGTTTGGCTACCAAATTTGGCAATTTGCAGTCTCTCTTAAGGATTACATTATTTTATATTAATTTCACGAAAATAAATTTATTCCTTTCAAGTTATTTTTCATATAATAAGAACAATTCTCATGTTTATGACATAATTCATGGGTGATATATGTGCATGATAAAATGTTGATATAGAGCAAATGAAGATTGCAAACGCGAAAGCACCAGGAGAGTTGCTGAATTGGGAAGACATTCAAAAATGAAGTACTCATGGAATGTGGCAAGTGAAGTTTTGAGATTGACACCTCCCAGTGCTGGTGCTTTCAGGGAGGTCCTCACTGACTTCACCTACAATGGATTTCTAATTCCCAAAGGATTCAAGGTACGCACTTCCAGACAATCTAGTCGGGTTTTCTCTATTACAGAGTTTGTAATTAACCGACTTTATAAGAATTCATGTACTCTTTTTCCTTTTGACTAGAAGTTTTTAACGAGAATATTTTAATTCTATATTAAAGTGCAATCTAGGTTCAATTTCCTGAGACTGGCTTCAGATTGTTAGGGTTGTTTTTGTTTTTGATTCTCAGTTGCCCCTCTTCATCTTGAGTTGTCTTCTATTGTTATTTAGACTTTTTTATTTTTTTTCTCTCTCTTTTTGTAACGTTGAGTTAGGAATTTGATTAATAATGAGATTACTTATAGAGGGTGCAATGTTCTACTAAGTTTTGATATCGGTTATTCTCTCTCAGTCTAATAAAAAAAAAAACCAACTTTAATCACGTTAATATGCATGAATTTATATTTATATAACTTCTGTCGCACATATATACAACTAATTGAAGTTTTCCTTTATCTTTACCTTACTGAAACATGCAGTTACACTGGAATGTTTATGCGACGCACAAAAATCCCGAGTACTTTCCTGAGCCAGAAAAATTCGAACCCTCAAGATTCGAAGGAAAGGGACCAGTTCCGTTCTCGTATGTTCCGTTCGGAGGAGGACCTCGAATGTGCCCTGGAAATGAGTATGCTCGAGTGAAAATACTCGTTTTCATGCATAATGTGGTGAAGAATTTCAAATGGGAAAAGGTTTTCACTAATGAGAAAATCGTAAGGGATCCGACTTTAGCACCAGAAAAGGGACTCCCTATTCGCCTTTATTCTCATGAACCACAAGTGAACTAAAATTTATAAGTCTACTACACATCTTTGATTTGTTGTAATTTGAATGTGGAAAGAGCTTCATGAGGCATTCATGGGGCTCTCATGAAAAATCGATTAAATTATTCAAGTATTCTGCTATGGAGCATTATTTATATTTATCTTATGTCATTTCTATCCTTATTAGTAAAATAAAACAACATTTAAGAACACAATTGTTTCCTGTGTTAAAGGGTGTAAATGAAGTTTTTTCTTCGAAAAAAAAAAGTTATTTAAAAATTGTAATTAATAATTTTCATAAGGGGAAATAAGGGAATCATGAATTGTAAATAAAATTTAAAGTTGGGGCAAAATATTAAGGAGCCCATGGTTCCACTGCCGTTTGCATGCTCTGTTATGGTTAATCACTGATTGATCGGATGTGTCAATCAATATTTGAATAATCAATGGATAATTTCATAAATTTATTAAAAACAATTGATCATTTTTTTAATAACTGTCTGAAAAATGCTTATCTATCCTTTAAGTTGTAACTACCACGAAGACATGCATTAGATTAAATTAAAAAAAAAAAAAAAAAAAAAAAAAACAGAGTGTGAGTAGTCATTTTGCAGGCGAGTTTATCTGAATAATAAGTTTTTTATTTTTATTCTTATGGTTCAATCCATTGCCGTTCTCTCGTCCATTAAAAAATGTGAATATAAATAACGAGTTTCTATCGTGGCATCCATCTTTTGACTAATGTTTGATTTTATCATTTGAGAATCAGAAATTGAATTAGCAATCAACGAAAATGTTGACTTTTTTTTTTATGCTGAGAGAACAGGGGGATTATTGGTTCTGACTCGCCCCCATTCCATTTGTCACTTCGGAAAGATCCTAAAGTCTTACAGCACATAGCTTTGTAAGAACATCTGTAATAACTAACTTGTAAATAAATCTCTCTGTCATAAAAATATTCATAATTATTCCTAATTCTGCTTTACTTTAATTTGTTATTTGAAAGAATAAAAGTATTATCTTGATAAAATGTAGGAATTATCGAACAAATCACACTCCTAATTTGTATAGGTTAAGAGTCCATTGATGAGAAGTGGTCGGGAAAAACTTGAATCCAATTCCCATAGTAATGAATATTAGCGCAATTGAAATTCTTGGGCACTTATACAACTACAAGTATGAACGTAGAGAGATTTAGGTCTCATCTGGTTTAGTTTGATTAAATGGGATTAGAAAGTATCGAATACTTAATGCATTTTAAAAAGAGACGTACAATTATGTTCAGCTGATCTCATCAAATTGGCCCATTTCCATTCAGGTTAAACAATCGTAAGGCAACAAATTCTTACAATTTGAAGATGACCCGTTTGTGTTAACTTTTAATCAATGTTGCTTAAAAGGGGACTAAGTCTTTCTCCTTTTTTAAATTTTTTTTTTTTTTTAAAACAAGTGCATCTAGATGGTAAAATATCTATTGACCATCGAATTATTCAGTATCATTTTCAAAATATTGCTTGGTACCCAAAATTTTCCAGGACTATATGTCTATTTTAGGCAAAATTCTAGCAAATAATAAGTTAAAAAAAAAGCTATTTTAAAAGGGGACTAAATCTCTCTCTCTCTCTCTCTCTCTCTCACAAAAACAAGTGCATCTAGATGGTAAAATATCTATTGACCATCGAATTGTTCAGCATCATTTTCAAAATATTGCTTGGTACCCGAAATTTTCCAGGACTATATGTCTATTATAGGAAAAATTCTCGCAAATAATAAGTTTGAAAAATATATATATATAATTGCATATGTCCTAAACGATTTCTTATATACAAGTGTTCAACTATGTTGACTTGAACAATTCAGCCATATATGTATCCATTGAACGTAGCTAGTAAATTAAGAAAAATAAATAAAATTTAGCTATTTTTAAAAATACTCTCTAGTTAAGAAAGATAATCTCAAAGAAACTCCATATTCCCTACCTCTTCAGCTGTAACATTTTCTTATCAATAAAAATGTTTCTCTCAAAGCCATTCTCATACCTCCATCAAACACAAAGATCAAGACTCCAATCCGATCTTCTCATCAAGACCGTTTTCTTTCTGTTTCTTCTTCCGAATGCCGAGTCGCTTTTCAACTTCACCAGCTTCCCAGAAGCCATAGCTAATGAACACATTGTCTTCCAAGGTGATGCCTCTGCAGCCAGTGGATCAATCCTGCTCACAAAAGTCAATGGAACCGGCCTTCCCCTCACTGATAGTGTTGGCAGAGCCTCCTTTTCGAAACCAGTGCAGCTTTGGGATGAAAAGACAGGGGAGTATGCAGATTTCACTGCTCATTTCACCTTCACTATTAAAGCATATGATGAAAGACAATACGGGGATGGCATCTCGTTCTTCATCACACCATTTGACTCCGAGATCCCTGCCAATTCGAGTGGCGGATATCTTGCCTTGTTCAGTCCTGAATCAGCAAATGATTCTAGACAAAGCAATCCTATCGTTGCAGTTGAGTTCGATAGTTATCAGAATTGGTGGGATCCAAGCTCCGATCATGTTGGAATCAATGTCAATTCCATTATATCTACAACAAATGTCTCATGGAATAGTAGCATTAAAGATGGAAGTTTAGCAAATGCATGGGTGAGTTATGTCTCTGCTAGTAATATTTTGTACGTTTATCTAAGTTATCTTGAGAATCCAAAAGACGGTGGAGCACCTGTACTTGCACATAGGATTGAATGGAAGGAAGTCTTGCCACGACGTGTTCGAATTGGTTTCTCGGCAGCCACTGGTGCCTCGTATGAATCTCACAACATTTCTTCTTGGTCATTCACCTCAAGCCTGGAGAATGGGGAAGGGAAAGGAAACTCTGGTCTGGGAATTGGCTTAGGTTTGGGTTTTGGTGTTTTGGGATGCGGACTTGGTTTGTTTTTCTTCTTCTTTTGGAGAGGAAGGGCTGCAGGGAGAAAGGAACTAGAGGAGGAGTATGATGAGTCTATTGATGTTGAATTTGGAGAAACGGGGCCAAAGAGGTTTACTTACCGCGAGCTAAGTCATGCAACAAATGATTTTTTCGCGGAAAGGAAACTTGGACGGGGAGGATTTGGTACTGTCTACAGGGGTTGGTTTAGTGAATCCAATTTAGAAGTTGCGATTAAGAGGATATCGAAAGGATCAAGCCAGGGAAAAAAGGAATACATTTCTGAAGTGAAAATCATTAGTCGTTTGAGACACAGGAATTTAGTTCAACTTATTGGTTGGTGTCATACAAAGGGTGACTTCCTTCTTGTCTACGAATTTCTGCCAAATGGAAGCCTTGATACACATCTCTTTGGAGGGAAACCAACACTAACATGGACAGTCAGATACAAAATAGCCCATGGATTGGCCTCATCCCTATTGTACCTTCACGAGGAATGGGAACAATGCGTCGTCCACAGAGATATCAAGTCAAGCAATGTCATGTTGGATTCAAACTTCAACACCAAGCTAGGAGATTTCGGCCTCGCGAGGCTTGCAGATCATGAGTCGGGTTTACAAACAACGGTCTTGGCAGGCACCATTGGGTATATGGCCCCAGAGTGTGTGACAACTGGAAAAGCTAGCAAGGAATCAGATGTCTATAGTTTCGGCGTGGTTGCCCTTGAAGTCTGTTGTGGAAGGAGAACAGTCGAACGAAATGCAGAGCCAATCAAGGTAAGCCTTGTGGAGTGGGCGTGGGACTTGTATGGAAAAGGCCAAGTCCTTCAAGCTGCCGACACGAGGCTAAACATGGAATTCGACGAGGAGCAAATGGAGTGCTTAATGGTAGTTGGGTTGTGGTGTTGCCATCCCGATCCGTCTTTCAGGCCTTCTATCAAACAGGTGGTGAACGTTCTTAATTTTGAAGCTCCATTGCCCAATCTCCCATCCAAGTTACCAAAACCGACGTACTTTGCACCTTCAATGAACATGAATTCTTCCTTCTATGCATCATCTGGCAGTTCAAGTTCAACCAACCCTTATTTGACAGATTCATCAAAATCAGAAGGCCTTTCCGTTCCTTTGAGAAAATTCTCATAATTTTACTATGTAACATGTCAGTTCCAGTTTTTATTTTTGTTTTTATTTTATTTTATTTTTCCTGCTCAAAAGAAGGGGAAAAAACAAAGAGTTAGCTTGATTTAGATCTTGTGAGTGTGGTGTTTCGTCACGGTTTTAATCATATGTAAACAGAGATTCTTTGTAATAAAACTATTTGTAAGAGATTTTTTTTTTTTTCTATATTGAATATATTTCTTTTGTGAAAGATAATGCCTTGATATTCTATTTTATTTTGAATTATAGTTAGTTTTTTCATTTTTTTAAAGAAAAAATCTAATAAAAATTAATTTTTAAAAAATTAACTAATTTAAATTTAAAATTTTTATTTTATTTCAAACACAACTTAAATACAAATACAGCCAACGGGTTCGTTATCCCCAAGGCATCGCGGTTTTATGTCTCTGGTTATGTTTGAAATTTTGACGACAATGTTTGGCGTGCTTACGACATGAGTTTGATTTTTTTTTTTTTTAATGGTTTTGGCATTCGACATTGACATTGTTGTTAGCGTGTGTATATTGACGAAAACTGTAATAAAGAGTATTTTTATGAAACTAAAATAAGATAATTAATAACAATATTTTCAAATATTTAAAATAAATAATAATAATAAATAATCAATTTATTAGGTAATGAAAAATCAGTTTACCTGAAGCAAGTAACTTATAATTTATTTTTTATTGTTATTTAACTATTAATGTTTTTAAAAGTTGAAATTTACTAGAATTTTGATTTTCTTTTAAAAGACTTTTCTCTTTCTCTCTCTTGTGTGTTAGGGTTTACTCCGTTCATATTTCCCTTCCGGGCCAAAGCCCAATATCACCTCTTGATTGGTCAGTAGACTACTGGCCCTAATGAAGATGTTTTGGACTCCAAGATGATGGTTTTGGTGGGAAAGATGGCTTCATGGTTGAATAGAATGCATTTTGGTCTATTTGGTCGTGTATGTTAACTTGTCATCGGAGGTATTATCCATGATATCCAGTGTTTTTCTCCTTTAAGTTGTTTGTTTAAAAGAAAGGCGGTGTTATTTCTGCCTTGTGTTTTCTCAGCATATTTTTGTGCTTATTTTGTAATAACGAAGGTGATCTCACAACGCTATCATATTGTTTGTGTATCCAATATACTAGAGTTATTTTTATACGATGTTGGGGGTGACCTTTTTACTATGGGTCCCTTAGTATCAATCGATCGGAGTTTTCCATTGATTGTTGTAGTAACATTAAAAGAGACATATATATGCTCGATGATTTATGTGCCTTTTCGATTTTCTATTATTGAATTTTAGTGCATGTTTTACCTCCTTATGCATATCATTAGAGTTTGTTGGTAGAACCGATTTGTATTTGGGGTTAAGTTTTCTTGTGTTATGAGGTCATTTAAAGTATTAGTGTTTGTATTTTATTGATTTGAAATACAATTATCCTTAAAAAAATAAAAAAGCTGATATTTGCTCTAATAATTTTTTATAAAAATGCTTCTTTCTACCTCTAAAAATCGAAATAAAGACAATTTGCCATATAAATATGCATGAGCTGGGCGGCCGAGCCGAAAGTGATTTTGACAAATTTTCGTTTAAAATCCTACAGATGATAATAGAGAGCAAACATATATTTTATTCAAGAATAAGCATTTGGTTAGGAAGGAAAATATATATATATATATATATATATATATATCTTGTTCCGCAACAATTTTGGATGAGGACAAAGATAAGAAGAAGAAACAGTCACTGACTACTAAGCTCATACAACTTTACATACATAAGAAACTAAAACTACCATTACTCTTAAAAAAGAATTGTTAAAAATAAGGACAAAACAAAAAGAGAAAAACACACACCAAAAAAAAAAAAAAAGATTAAGCGAATAAATAAATGTGAGAAGAGCTAGCACAAAATGGAAAACAAGTTCAACCTAACTCCACAAAGTTCGACTCTTGAGCGACTTAGTGTAGTACATATTATAGATATAAATATAGTCTGTTAAATTTTGATTTTGATTTCTAATGTAAATGGCCGTTTACAACAGCTGATGTAACGAAGAAAACAATATTAAATATTTCATAAGCAATAGTTCTTTTTCTTCTTTTCAATTTATTTATTTATTTATTATTATTTATTTTTTTTGCATATATCAGACATAAGAAGTAGTTAGAGTATCTCTCATACAATATACAATGTTAAGTTATTATGCGTCAAGAGTAAATTTTGATATTTTGGTAATATATATATATATATATATATATATATATTCTCCAATGCAATGTTATATTTTATGTTAAATTTTCCATGTGATAAATTATATGACAATTTTATCATACGGCATACCTAATATCAAAGTTTTAACACATCAGATTGATTGTTCAGTTTTTGACATTTAATATTTTCAAGGGTATACTGCTAGGTTGGTCCCTAAACTTTTAACTATGTGCAATTTTGATCCTTGAACTTTTTTTTTTTTTATTATAGCTAAAATACTCCTAAACTTTCAAATTGTTCAATAGTCCTTTACATTTATTTTTAGATGAAATATTTTAGTTAACATTACTTTTTGATCAAATTACTAACAAATTCTATTTAAAAATTAGCTAAAATTACTATTGTAATAGTATTTTAATAGTTTATGAGCATTTTCTTTTATAGTTGGAATGATTATAAATTATTAAAAACTTTATTGTAGTAGTCCTTTTCATTAATTGTTTTACAGAATCCGAAGTTAGCGTCATTTTTTGACCAAATTACTAACAAATTTTGTTCAAAAATTAACAGAAAGGACTACTGTAGTAATATTTAAAAGTTTAGGGGCATTCCAACTACAAAAAGGTTCAGGGACTAAAGTTGCACAATATTAAGAGTTTAGGAACTAAATGAGCAATTTAACCTATTTTAAAACTCTAAAAAGTTCTCAATAACTAAAGCATAAGATAATTTAAAAAATGAAAAATGTCATAGATTCCTATGAACTTTGTCACTAGTATCAATATGTCCTTTAAACTATGAATTATACCCTCCTGAACTTTAACGTATGTGTCAAATTGCCCCCTCAATTAATTACCATTAGTTATTACACTATATTTAATGTCAAAATGCCCAATGAACTATGCTTTTATGTCAAAATGCCCCATGATCTTTGTAATTGTGTCAAAATGCCAAATCTTTGTTATTTGTGTCAAAGTTCCCCATGATATTTAATATTTGTGTCAAACTGCCTCATTTATCTTATTTTATTTATCTAACATTATATGATTATTTAAATTTTTTAGAATAGGTAAAAATTTGTTTTTTTCTACTAAAAGAAAATGTATCTTTTCTTGACTTTTCTTTTTTATTTTGCTTATTTTAATTCAAATTTACATCCATTTTGATTTTCTTAAACAAAAATAACTACACAATTTATGTTCATTATTTTGCTGTCCTAATATTATAATTTTTATTTTAATTATGATTGATAATACTATACCAAAATATGTAAACAAATCATTTTTTAAATTAACAAATATAATTAAGAATGTGTATCAAAGTAAATTTATAATACTTATTCTCATTTTGGGTTTAAGCAAACATATAAATGAAATTCGTTATGACTATGATTTTAAATTATGTATGCCAAATAAACAATGTATTTGAAATCTAAATCCTACATCTGAATCTTACTAATTATGGTTATGTATAAATTAACCTATAACCTGAACAAACTTGAATTAACATAAGTTAAAAAAAAAAGTGCGTCAAAAATTGATGTGTATCACTTTATTATAATAAAAATATAAATATTTTTACGTGTTCTAAAAAAGTTAATAATTATTAAGTAATTATACAATGTTAGATAATTAAAATAATATTAATGAAACAGTTTGATATAAATATTAAAGATCATGGGGTATTTTTATATAAATATTAAAGATTATAAGGTATTTTGACACAAGTGTAAAGTTCAAGGGGTATTTTGACATTAAAAATAAAGGAAAAACTAGCGGCAACTAATTGAGTGGACAACTTGACACACATATTAAAATTCAGGGGGCATATTAGATACATTTAATAATTTATGGGGTATATTGATACTAGTGATAAAATTTAAAGAGAATTAATGACATTTTTTCTTTAAAAAATGAAAAATAGTATGTTTTTGGGTGATAAAGGAAATGCCAGTTATCGACATTAATTACCTGATCACTTCCTTAATTGGAATTCGTACTAAAGAACAATAAAATAGTATTATAGGATTTGAAATTACAGAAATGCATTAGAGCATAAAAATAATGACAACACCAAGTATAATATTTTGACTGGTTTTTGTATTAAATTTTAACATTTTTTTTTTTTTTTGTAAATACATCAAAGATGATCATATAAATAACTCAACTGCAAGAAAAATTACTTAATAATCAGCCAATTATTATGTAGATAACAGTCATCACAAGTGATCTTTGCTGACTTTTGGACAAAACACTGTACTCAATATTATCAACGATATCATTTTCAATATATATATATATATATATATATATATATATCAACCATATCCCGAAGACAAAATAATACCGTAAAATTACATGAGATTACCTAATGCGAATAATAATGAGAAGGGAAAATGCGAAAAGGAGATTATAGTTTCCTATTATTATTATTACAATTACAATTAAAAAAAAAACAGAAAACAATGATCCATAACCTAATAAGGAAGATTAATTGATATGGAAAAGCAAGAAGGAAATTTTGGAAGTTTTAAGCTTTTATGTCGACTTGCATATAATCTCTGGATAAGAAATTTTTACGTAAGATATTAATTAAACTCCATAATTTAACATTTATGGCATCTGTAGAATGTTTGATTTAGGCAAGTTGAAGGAAAGAGAATTGCCCTTTGTGAAAAGGAAAAAGAAGAAAACTATGTTGATGAGAAGATGATGAAGATTTGGTGCTGGGTTAGAGACTGCCATTTTTAGGTAATTACAATAATGGCAGAATCTGGTTATAGCTTCTATGTGTGTGGTCCTTTTATGTAAAGTGTATAGGGAAGGACCTCTAAGTCCTTGTATGTTGCTTGAAATTGTTCAATGTGGGAAGTTCATCGTACCTCTAGTGGGGGGACCAAATTACGCCAATATTAACTGCCTCATATGATGGAGGAACTTCCATTCATTAAACAAACAGACTGGTATATATTTAAATATATAACTATATATACAATATAATGTTTATGGTCTAGTATGTATATGGTGGGGATATACACATAATAGGCATGCGTTGGTTGCCTGTATTGTATTATCTGAGGTTTATTATTATATCAGATTGCAATACGGTGCTTGGAATCATAAAATACTACTGCGTCGTTTTTAATCTAAAATAATATTTAGAGCATTATAACAGTATAATATTAAAGTTGGTAGGGGCCACCCCGACGCCGAGTCATAGTTCGAGAACAGGTCGACCTTGACCCCGACCCCGATCCCTTCGCCCGAGCTACAAATTTTTTAAATAGGAGAATTATGAGATTAATTAATGGTGTACAAATCTTTGGTGAAAAGTCCTTGTATGTAAAGTGTAAACTGCACGAGTCGAACAAATAATATAAGATGAGTAAGGTTGTCGATCATATAAAGATTGCATTTAAATTTTAGTTAATTATTGAAATTTATTAATAGTATGATTATTTGAAAGACCGATTGAAAAATAACAAAAGCACAAATTAAACTAAATAAAGTAAATTAAAATGATTAAACAAAATCAAAGGAATAAAAAGACACAAACAAACAAGGTTCTATGGTCTTGATTTCACTCTATCCTTCCTATGTTCTTCCTATTATAAGAAATTGCTAACCAGTCTCAATCAATTAATTAATCAATGGCTCAAAATTAACCTCACCAACTCTCTCAAGTGTCAAATGAGATTATATGCATAAGTATCCAAATTGATATCCCTATCTAACTTGTCTACCTACACATTCATTACGCACACTCTTATATGATTATCAAAGTGTCATCGGCATCCCAAACTCAACAACAACTAAGATTATATTTCCCAAATCGATAAATAAATTAATCTCTCATGAACATTAAAATTCATAAATCAAATCAACTTATTCATTTATCAATAAATTAGAAGCATTAAGCATAGAGAAACACCAATTAAATGAATAGAGATTTCATTAACAGTTAGCTAAATCATCAAAACATGATACAAGTATAGTTACATGTTCGCCAAAAATATGTATGCGAAAATACTACGCAAGTGCACGTAATCGAACAAGTAATATAGTAGTAAGTAGAGTATTGTATCCACATGGATTGAATTACCAAAAATTAATTATAGAAAACAATGAAGTTAAACACAAAACAAAAAATGATTTGAATACTAAAATTATAAAAACTGAATATAAATGAAAGGGTGCAATTAAAAATGCAAGCAAAAGATGGAACGTGGCTATATCCAAGGCTTAGGTTGTAAATCAATGATGGATAATGGCTAGAATTATTGATTTCCTCTTAGTTGCAAATCTGACTACAAATGCTATAGGAAATGCTGCAGCAAAGTTATCCAGTCAACTAAAATTCTGCACTATCCTCTTTCGAAAGATGATGTGCTTCCAGTTCTTCAAACCAAAATTAAAATATCCCTATGCATCTCAGTTTCCCAAACATAACATTAAGCGTCAATTTTAACATGTTGTACAAGAAAACGATATATTCCTATACAGTTCACTTATATTATCCAAGTTAAATCCAACCAAAATTAACCTTCCCATAATTAATTTTAGTTTGTATATTCTATCAATTGATGGCCAGTCAATCAACAAAAATTAAACAATAACGAAACGCTTGAATAACCCAAATAAGATTCACTGCATAATTAACTCAACATCTAAATCTTCATTGCAAGCTTGGTTCCATCAATAATCCTAGCTAGAGGATTTAGTTCATGTTCAAATTAAAGAAATTACAAATATAAATCTCACTCCACATATTCATCAATTCAACGAAAGAAAATCAAAAGATTAAGAAAAGGTTTAGAAGGAACTGAAAAATTGGAGAGATCCTCAGCACAAACAAAATATTTTCCTATTTCCTTCTTCCCTTCTTCTTTTGGCTTTCCATCATCTCCCTCTTTTTTCGTCCTCTCTCCCCTTTTCTTCGTCTTCCTTTTTTTCCTTCAGAAAAACCTCTCTGCCTTTTTTTTCTTGCCCAGAAACGGCTGCCCCTTTTAATTGCTAACTTTCCCTTTTTATTCCAATCCTCCAAAAGATGCCCTACTCCACGTGCCTTCTTGGTTGCTAAGTTTGGTAACTTTTTCACTGCTGTCATGCACAAACTTAATGAATAAATGATTCTTTGCCAGCTGTAAAGCAGGACTGGGGTCCACATGCTTTTCTTCTAGTTATGCACTAGTGTAACTTTGCTGTATCAATGCTATAGCATTATCTGCAGCAATATGATGCATTTCAGCTACCAATCTCGTTATTTCTTCTAATCCAACGGACCTCCACTCTTTTGACATCGTAGGTTCCACTGCAAAACAACATCAAAATTAAACATAATAAATATTCCAAAAACCAAAATTAACTACAAATCTTTACCCATCCTCTGACTAAAACAAACTAATTAATATTATATAAAATACTAAAACTAAGGCATATTATCTTGAAATAGCAATAATTAACAAGCTTAAAAGCATGTTAAATAACTCTATTTCATAGAGTCATCATTACATCAAATATTAAAACCAACAAACTACAAAATATCCATAAATGAAAATAAACACAAAATTAAGCAAATCAAGGGTTCAAGCATCATTCAATTACATAAAAGAGATAAGGAAAATGAAAGAAATCCCCAATAATTATTTTCTCAAATCTTCAAGCTCTCTCCTAATTTCTCATCTCCTCCTCTTTGCTCTTCAAATGTCATCTCCCTTAAAATTTATTGAAAATAAAGTCAAACTAAAAATAAAAACTGAATCCTAAACTTTAAAATCCTACATTATAATAATAATAATAATTTTTTTGGCTTTTCTATTTTTCTATATATATATATATATATATATATATATATATTCTCTTTTTCTTCTTGATTTTCTCTCCTCTTTTGGCTGCTGGGTTTGGCCGCCTGTTTTTCACTCCCGGCCTCCCCAGACCTCTCCTGCATTTTTTCATTCCTTTTTTTTTTTCTTTGCTGACGCAGGTGGGGGAAGCATTTGCTCCCTCGTTTTCTCTTCAATACAACATGCCACGTGGCGGAGAGGGGATGGGTAGCTGGAATCCAGGCAGCAGATGGGGCGCACAGGGAAGCTTGGCACAAAATAGCTGGGAGAGAGGACGAGCCCAAGAAAGGATCAATAGGCGCGCGCACATGGGAACCTACAGGCCTTTTAGTGAGCTGACACTGCTGACACTCCACTCTCCTCTGTCTGGGGTGAATGCACTCGCGCGTTAGGGAGAGCTGATGTAGATCCAACAGCTTGAAGGGCATGTGGAGTGCACCATTCTCCTTACGCGCGTGGACTTTGTCTGGCTCCGTTGTAAATTGCATTTTTAATCCGCTCTTATGCTTTTGATCGGCCATTTTACCTCCAATTTCACCTAACTGAATTACACATATGAGAAAATTAATTATTTAAAGAGGTAAATTAATTATAACATATTAAAATTAATATTAAATTAATTAAATAAAATTAAAATAAACTAATTTAAATCAAAATTATGCAAAATTAAACTAAATTAAGTTAAATACTCAAGAACATAATAGATTTACGTGTATAAAAATAGTAAAATAATTATATTTTTTCGAGTTATCATACATTGAGAAGGACCTCTAAGTCTTCGTCAAAGTATGTAGCTTGGAGTTGTTTAATGTGGGAAAGTCTTCGTACCTCCAGTGGGGGACCAAATAACGCCAATATTAACAGCCTCATATGATGGACGAACTTCCATTCATTAAACAAATAGACTCGCATATATATATATATATATATATATAATTATACATACAACAATAGTATATATATATATATATAATTATACATACAACAATAGTAATGTTTATGGTCTAGTATGTAAATGGTATGTATATATATATATATATATATAATATGGATATACTAAAAGACACACATGCGCCATAGATTACAGGTTAATATATATATATACATATATATACATATATATGTATGTATTACATAATGGGCATGCGTTGGTTGCCTGTATTGTATTATATGAGGTTATATCAGATTGTATACAATATGGCGTTTGGGGTCATAAAATATTAATGCGTTCTTTTTAATCTAATATATATAATATTTAGAGCTTTATAACAGTACAATATTAAAGTGGGTAGGGACAACCCATACCCCAGTCATAGGCAATGCTAGCTCGAGAACAAGTCGATGGTGACCCCTTGACCCGAGCTACAAATTTAATCCCTAAAATATGACCAAAATTCAAAGCAAAATTTGATAAGATACGAGGCATAATGAAACAATTTAGTGAGTTGGAGGGATGAGTTGCCAAAATAAAAAATTTAGGGGGTCAGTCGTCAAAATTTGAGAATTTTAAGATGTATAAATACGGAAAACCCCATTGCAACTATCTGACAAGCTTATAGTCAGATGATCCGCTATGTCTTGAACTGACTAGCGGGGATTCAAGTTTGAGTAACTTTGTTAATTTTCATGTCAACAAGAAATAAAGAATTTTAATTTGGTTTTTTTCATGGTCTACAACCCTAGCAAGGGCCAAAATCTCCTAGCTTAGGATTGAAGTTTGAGTCCAACAAGATGTTGCTTGACTTGATATCTCTGTGCAATACGCATTCTACCAATTCATCATGGAGGTACTGCACGGCGGATGCCAATCCGAGCGCTATTTTGTGCCGCATGCTCCATGGTAGTCTGAATTTGCCGCTAAATAGATGGGAATCAAGGCTTCAATTTGGCATGAATTCATAGACGATAAGCAATTCGTCCATCTCATGGCACCAACCGATGAGCTTAACCAACAAGAAATTCTGACCTCCGCTATGTACTCTTTTCTTCCTTGTTTTGATTCTTTAGAAATTCTCTTCACAGCCACTTCTGCGTTGGAATCACTTGGTACACCCTTGTAGACACCTCCAAATCCTCCCTCTCCAAGCTTATGAGAAAAATTGTTCGTTGCGTCTCTTAGCTCGATTAAAGTAAACCTCCTAGGCCCTAGCCCGGTTTTCAGTTCAATGTTGGAGGCCTTTCGTTGCTCTCTTGCTTACTTTTTCCAAACCATGAACCAAAGAAGACCAAATCCACAAATCAAAACACAAAAACACGCCGCTACACCGGCTATAATCAGCGTTACTTTGCCTTTACTTTTTCCGTGTGAAGTTACAGCTTCGGCCTGAAATCTCCTCGCTTCGATTAGATGGTTCGAAATGCCTCTCCAAGCTTGATTGGAATGACCAACTAAGAATCGATGAATTTCTAATTTATACGTTTGTTGTCATGATATATATAGTTGGTTCTATCAAACAAAAACTCATTTATTTTTTTGTTAATTGTTAATTAGTTGCGTTGAGTGTACTTGGCACGTAGCCAAGTGGATGCATTTTTTGTATGTTCATACAAGCATATATTGTTTCAATACGCAAGTTGTCACAATCTTTTTAGAATTTCCAAAATTATTCTAATTTATACAATTTTAACGTTTGAAAATTGTGAGATCTAATATAAAATGTACAAGTTATCCTATTACAGACAACAATACCAAAAATTCTTCTCTTGACATAAGATGAGTTTCAGAAAATATTATCGAAGTCCTGGTTTATGAAAATGTTTGTTAACATCGATACCATTTTAGTAATATGCTCTGTCCCAAGTAATCGTTTTTTTCTTTCTTTTTCTTCTTTCTCATAATGTGGACACCGGGGGAGGAGACAGGTAAGGGCTTGGATTTTTTAAACAAAATGTTTTCACAACTTCATAGTTTTCTCCTCTTTTCTTTATTTTTTATTTTAAAATTTAATTTTTAAGCGTACTCATACGCAAAATAATGTCTCAAATAAATAGGAAATCAACTATACAAATATATTAATTCATAAATTTTTAGACACTAAAATTTAATAAAACTCTATTACAAGTTTATTTATTTATTTGATGAAAAAAAAAGGATATTAAATAGATAAAGACGCTAAAGAATTTTTACATTATAAATTTTTTGTGTAATTAACGTCTTCCTCAGCGAAAAAAAAATTAAAAAAAATCTAGCTTCAGTCACTGTTGGACACTAGTAGATATTTGGCAAATAATAGAAACATTAATAAATACCAATACTTGCAGGACAAAATATCAGTATCTTGCAATTTGAATTTTAGAATAATTAATTTTTTTTAGATAGGACATATATGAGGTTAATTAATGGTGTACAAATCTTTGGTGAAAAGTCCTTGTCTGAAAAATGTATAGAGAAGGACCTCTAAGTCTTCGTCAACGTCAACGTATGTAGCTTGGAATTGTTCAATGTGGGAAGTTCATCGAACCTCTAGTAGGGGTCCAAATAAAGTCAATATTAACTGCCTGATCATATATATAAATATATAATTATATACAATAATAATAATAATGTTTATGGTCTAATTTGTATACGGTGTATATATATGGATACACTAAAAGACACATGCGCCATTGATTACAGGTTAATATCTATCTATATATATATATATATATATATATAAATGTATTGCATGCGTTGGTTGCCTGTATTGTATTATATGAGGTTTATTATTATATCATATTGTATACAATATGGTGTTTGGGGATAAAATATTAATGCATTCTTTTTAATCTAAACTAATATTTAGAGCATTATAACAGTACAATATTAACAAGATCGGCAGGGGCAACCCCGACCCCAGTCATAGGCAATGCTAGCTCGAGAACAGGTCGACCTTGACCCCAACCCCTTGGCCGGAGCTACAATCTAAAAGGGCACAAGAGTTGTATCAATAGTTAAAATCATATGCATTCATCAACAAACAGTAAGCAATTACCGTTGTTACAACGTCACAAGTTATTACGAGGAAATTGAAGCAATAAACACAAAGGAAAAAAAAAAAAAAAAGATGCAACGCAATTAACAATCTGCAAACTTTAACAAAGGCTTGGAAGAGTTTGCTGAGGTTGACGAAGCTGTGGAAGTCCCCGTAACAACAGATGACGAATAGGAATCCAGAGCGGAATTTGGTGGAGGCACAAAATACATTGGCTTTGGCAACTCTTTTGGGAGATCACTTGGCAATGGAGCTTCAAAATTCAGAACATTCATCACTTGCTTGATAGAGGGGCGGCGATTTGGATCCGGATGGCAACACCATAAACCGACGATCATCAAGCATTCGATCTGCGTAACGTCGAATTCCATTCCCAGTCTCTCATCAACAGCATCAAGAAGGAGACCATTTCCGTAGAGTTCCCACACCCACCCGACAAGCTTTACCTTGTTTGGTTCTTCTTCATTTGCTACAACCGGTCTCCTTCCGCAGCAGATTTCGAGTGCGACAACACCAAAGCTATAGACATCGGATTCCTTACTAGACTTGCCCGTTTCGAGACACTCTGGGGCAATATAGCCCATGGTCCCCGCAAAGGCTGCGGTTTGTAAGCTAAGTTCATGATCTACTAGCCTCGCGAGGCCAAAGTCTCCTAGCTTGGCGTTGAAGTTGGAATCCAACATGACATTGCTCGACTTGATATCTCTATGCACGACGCATTGTTCCCACTCCTCATGAAGGTATAACAGAGCAGACGTCAAGCCAAGGGCTATCTTATGCCTTATCGTCCATGGCAGAGCGAGTTTCCCACCAAAGAGATGGGTATCAAGGCTTCCGTTGGACAAGTACTCATAGACAAGAAGGAACTCTCCTTGTTTATGGTACCAACCAATGAGTTGAACTAAATTCCTGTGCCTCAATAGACTTATGATTTTCACTTCCGAAATATACTCCTTTTTGCCCTGTTTTGATGCTTTAGAAATCCTCTTGACCGCCACTTCGGTGTTAGGTTCACGCAACAAACCCCGATAGACACCTCCAAAACCTCCCTCTCCAAGCTTTCCTTCCTCGGCGAAGTCGTTTGTTGCGAGCCGTAGTTCATGGTAGGTAAACCTCTTCGGACCGGCTCCTTTTTCGAATTCATCATCAATCGAGACTTCATTTTCCTCCTCTTCAGGAATTTCCTCGCTAGCCCTTTTCCTCCAAAAAATGTACCATAACGTTCCTATCCCACAAATTAGGACACCTAAACCCACAGCTAAACCAATTGCCAACCATACTTTTCCGTTTCCTTCCCCATTATTGCCGGTTACCGAGCTTGGAGTTGGAGCTGGAGCTCCCAAGCTTGGTTTGATAAGCTCCAAGCTCGAGTTAAATGACCAGGAAAGAATCTGATGTGCTTCATACGATGAACCAGTAGACGCAGAAAAACCAACTCTAACTTTCTCAGGCAAAACTTGTCTCAAATCTACTTTATAAGAAAGAGTAGAATTCCCCGAAAAGACGGGATTTTGAGCATAAGTCAAGAAGACACTTAGAGTTTGAGAAGTGGAATCATAACTCACCCACGCATTTGCCGTTCTTCCATTTTTCATGCTACCATCAGTCCATGACATATTCGTCTTAGACACAATGGAGTTGACATCGATTCCGACATGATCATCAGCGAACGGGTCCCAGATGTTACGAAAAGTATCAAACTCGACCGCAACAATAGGATTGCTAGTGCTCGAGTCGTTAAGGAATTCAGGACTGAACAGCCCGAGGGCTCCGCCCCCTGAATTGTTTGGGATTATTGAATTGAAAGGCGCAATGAAGAAGGCCATTCCGTCTCCGGAGTTGTTTTCGCCAGTGACATTGTCGATTTTAAAGGTGAAATGGGTGATGAAATCTGTGAGGCTTCTTGTGTTGGGATCCCATAGCTGCACTTCCTTGTCATACGAGGCTCTTCCGTAACTGTCGCCGAGAGTATCAGTGGCTTTGTTTTTGGAGAGCTCAAGAACTCCACCAGATCGAGATGCATCTTTTTCGAGAAGGATTTCTCCGACGTTTGGCTGGGAATTGTCGAAGTTCTTGAAGTCGAAGTCAATTGAATTGCCATGCTTTAGGAGCACCAACAAGAAGATCAAAGTAACTTGAAGATTCACCATAGTTGTTAGAGTCGAATAAAGATATGGAACTACAAGGAGGTATATGATAGACACCTAATTAATCTAAGCCACACTTTTCAGTCTTTTCTTTCCGGCCTCTTTCCTTGGATCTTAATTTCGTGTATATTTCCTCCAATATTTCATCCAAGCGCAGCCGAAGTCAAAAACTTTTCCCCTCTTTTGAATGATTCAAGTTTAGTCATTGTCAACATTGGTTTTTACGTAATTCTGCAACTAAGATGACTTTGAATTGGTCTAGACGGCTTTAAATTAAATTAATGAAACTAAATGCAATTGGTCTGGACCAGGTCTTTATTTATGGAGTGATTCGTGTTTTTTTTTCCCCACAAGAAAAGGGGATTAGGTGGTCCCCATCCCACCCCCATCCCCTTCGGCCTTAAAGTAATCTTGAAGACACCGAATGAGCAGTTATGAACTTATACTAGTTTTTCTTAGTCATCCAGCCATGAACGTATCATTTGCACTCGCTAACCCATGTTACAATAGTCAAAGCTGGAGTAGGGGTTTACGAGAGGCGTTGGGATTCAAACCTCTAGGTAGATGAAAGGGAGATGCTTAACAAAGATATCCTAACTACTAGACCACAATCTTTGGTTATGTGTTAACTAATTGATGTGAAATGTACAAAGAACCTGTGTCAATGGCTGGTTTTTTTTTTTTTTTTTTTTTTGGGAAACTTCCCCCTACTCTATTTTATATTTTTTGTTTTCATTGCCATTTTTTTTTTAAATTTAGGGATGAGATTCGAACTTTGTACTTTTATAAGTGCAGTCAGGTAATATTACTGTTAGGTTATATCTGTAACTACTTGTTAATTAATTATTATTTTTTATTTCATGGTTTTTTTTGTTAGACTTCATGTATTTTGTTTATTTTTTTAACATTAATTACATTTGAGTTGGTGATTTGATGTGGGATGACAAAATTAGTAGATTTTCACTTTATTAGACGTGCTACTTTTGCTGAATATTGTTTCCTCTCATCAAGTTAAAAAGAAAATTATGTGAAGCGTACCCAAATTGTAAATAATGTTTCTCTTTTCAAACATTAAGAAAATGTTATTACATTCCTTTTTCTAGAAGGAAATAATCGGAGAAATCGAGGATGCGTGATAGATTTTTAATCAAACAAAGAAAAAAATTTAGGAAAAAAAAAAACGAAATAACCCTGGTTGGAATGCTGTATTTGAGACTTTTAGACTGGATTTATATCTTGAAAAGTTATTCTATTTAATGGAGTAACCCAGTATTATTATATATTTATTATTATTGTGATGTGAAACTTGGGTTTAAAGTTATCAATCTCGTATTGGATAAATCAAGATGCTCATTTAAATTTTTTGGACTCTAAAACCATTAGGATAAAAAGAATATTATAGGAAATCAATAATAGACACATAAAGGTAAGAAATAGTTGTAAATAACAATTTTACAATAAAAATTGAAGTAAATAACTTGTAGTAAATAGCATATTTACTAGGTAAATAGAAATGTACGTACCCAGTAAATACATACGCAAATTAATCATTTACCTCGTAAATATGTTATTTACTACAAATATTTTAAAATTTTACTTTTATGAAAATTACTATTTACTTCTTTCTCCCTTTAAATAGATCAGTCCAGTTAATAGGTTGTATCTTTAATATGGAAGTTCAATAATCCCTTCGAAATCTCAAGTCCGATCTATAAAATATAAGATTGGTAACTCTAAATAAACCATCATCTTACAAGGACGTGGGGATGTGTTAAGCGTAAAAAAAATCCCACATCATAATAAATATATTAAAACCATTGTATAAATATTAAATATCTAAGAGACTGCTGGATCATTTCACTTAATAGGTTCACTTTTAAAGATGAAATCTTAATCTTTTTTAGGTCTCAAATGTCATAGTACCCTATTACATTTATAAATAGGTTTTGTTTCTATAAGTAGATAGGTTATTCAAGGAGTTATGAATGCATTTCAAATATTATTGGCTTGTTTAATCTCTTTAAAATCGGGGTTTGACTTCTTTAATATCTTTAAAATCAAGGTTTTGTCATCTATAATATCCTATTACAAGTCCCTTAATTTGTTTTACTTTTCAAATGTTTCAAGAATATTGTTGGGGTTAGACTTCGTCTTCCCATTACACCATTAACTTTTGAACATCTGTCGAACGAATGACTGACGAACGAATGATAAACTTTCAGATCAAATCTACAATATCTTCACATATTTGGGTCAGACCCAACTTATGATATTACTTTTCTTTTTCGCGAACAATTATCGTTCGTATTATTGGGTAGGACCCAATTTACGACCTTAATTCTTTCCATCATGGATTACTATCATTCGAATTCGAACGTCGAACCATTTAAACATGATTTGGCGCACATCAAATCTAACTTAAATCACGAACGGTGTGTTTACAAAGTCCAGGCCTTGTTTCTTTATCATCGTTCGTAGTTCATACTTGATGAAAACTATTAGGGATACTCCCCATAACCGTCGAGTCCACAATCGATAATGACATGTCAGACCTTCTATAAACACTGACAAACTCATGATTGACAATGACGTCATATCTATAACTACTAAGCCCATGATCTGTGATAAGGTTCACTCTGGTAACCGTTATGTCTGAATGATAACTAGCACACTAACACGTGTCTCAAAGGATAACAAGCATAAACCGCTCATCACCAATTAAGGATACATACCCACTATCCTTCCTCTATAAATAAAGGATGACCCCCCTTCAGACAAGGACGACTTTTTGTCTGATTCTTACTCTTACGCTATCAAAATTTTCTGAGAAAGTTATATCTTTTTGTATTCAAGAATACTCGAATACAGTAAAGACCACTCTCACAGATGACGTAGCACACATTTGACGAACCTCTCTAATTTTGGTGTTGTTGATTTTCTTTCCGTTTATCATTTTTCTTGATTATTTCGATTTTATAATGCTTTATGAATATCACCAACGGTTTCCAAGGGCCCAATCTATCATTTGTTTTATTCATTTTGACTAACTTCTGTTCAAATTTTGACGGTAGATTCCGAGCATCTACAGTTTGGCACCCACCGTGGGGCCCTTGGCCATCTTACACCAGAAATTTGTAAAGCAACCATGGCAGAAGAACATGAACAGCATGAGAAACATTCACAGGGAAGCCCTATCAATCACCCAGAAGCTTTTACGTCAGGAGCAAATACCCATCCTCTAACTAAAACAAACTAATTAATATTATATAAAATACTAAAACTAAGGCATATTATCTTGAAATAACAATAATTAACAAGCTTAAAAGCATGTTAAATAACTCTATTTTATAGAGTTATCATTACATCAAATATTAAAACCAACAAACTACAAAATATCCATAAATGAAAATAAACACAAAATTAAGCAAATCAAGGGTTCAAGCATCATTCAATTACATAAAAGAGATAAGGAAAATGAAAGAAATCCCCAATAATTGTTTTCTCAAATCTTCAAGCTCTCTCCTAATTTCTCATCTCCTCCTCTTTGCTCTTCAAATGTCATCTCCCTTAAAATTTATTGAAAATAAAGTCTAAAACTAAAAATAAAAACTGAATCCTAAACTTTAAAATCTTACATTATAATAATAATTATTATTTTTTTGGCTTTTCTATTTTTCTATATATATATATATATATATTCTTTTTCTTCTTGATTTTCTCTCCTCTTTTGGCTGCTGGGTTTGGCCACCTGTTATTCACTCCCGGCCTCCCCAGACCTCTCCTGCATTTTTTCATTCCTTTTTTTCTTTTTTCTTTGCTGACGCAGGTGGGGGAAGCATTTGCTCCCTCGTTTTCTCTTCAATAAAACATGCCACGTGGCGGAGAGGGGATGGGTAGCTGGAATCCAGGCAGCAGATGGGGCGCACAGGGAAGCTTGGCACAAAATAGCTGGGAGAGAGGACGAGCCCAAGAAAGGATCAATAGGCGCGCGCACATGGGAACCTACAGGCCTTTTCGTGAGCTGACACTGCTGACACTCCACTCTCCTCTGTCTGGGGTGAATGCACTCGCGCGTTGGGGAGAGCTGCTGTAGATCCAACAGCTTGAAGGGCATGTGGAGTGCACCATTCTCCTTACGCGCGTGGACTTTGTCTGGCTGCGTTGTAAATTGCATTTTTAATCCGCTCTTATGCTTTTGATCGGCCATTTTACCTCCAATTTCACCTAACTGAATTACACATATGAGAAAATTAATTATTTAAAGAGGTAAATTAATTATAACATATTAAAATTAATATTAAATTAATTAAATAAAATTAAAATAAACTAATTTAAATCAAAATTATGCAAAATTAAACTAAATTAAGTTAAATACTCAAGAACATAATAGATTTACGTGTATAAAAATAGTAAAATAATTATATTTTTTCGAGTTATCATACATTGAGAAGGACCTCTAAGTCTTCGTCAAAGTATGTAGCTTGGAGTTGTTTAATGTGGGAAAGTCTTCGTACCTCCAGTGGGGGACCAAATAACGCCAATATTAACAGCCTCATATGATGGACGAACTTCCATTCATTAAACAAATAGACTTGCATATATATATATATATAATTATACATACAACAATAGTATATTTATATATAATTATACATACAACAATAGTGTATATATATATATATATAATTATACATACAACAATAGTAATGTTTATGGTCTAGTATGTAAATGGTATGTATATATATATATATATATATATATATATAATATGGATATACTAAAAGACACACATGCGCCATAGATTACTGGTTAATATATATATACATATATATACATATATATGTATGTATTACATAATGGGCATGCGTTGGTTGCCTGTATTGTATTATATGAGGTTATATCAGATTGTATAAAATATGGCGTTTGGGGTCATAAAATATTAATGCGTTCTTTTTAATCTAATATAATATTTAGAGCTTTATAACAGTACAATATTAAAGTGGGTGGGGACAACCAATACCCCAGTCATAGGCAATGCTAGCTCGAGAACAAGTCGATGGTGACCCCTTGACCCGAGCTACAAATTTAATCCCTAAAATATGACCAAAATTCAAAGCAAAATTTGATAGATACGAGGCATAATGAAACAATTTAGTGAGTTGGAAGGATGAGTTGCCAAAATAAAAAATTTAGGGGGTCAGTCGTCAAAATTTGAGAACTTTAAGATGTATAAATGCGGAAAACCCCATTGCAACTATCTGACAAGCTTATAGTCAGATGATCCGCTATGTCTTGAACTGACTAGCGGGGATTCAAGTTTGAGTAACTTTGTTAATTTTCATGTCAACAAGAAATAAAGAATTTTAATTTGGTTTTTTTCATGGTCTACAACCCTAGCAAGGGCCAAAATCTCCTAGCTTAGGATTGAAGTTTGAGTCCAACAAGATGTTGCTTGACTTGATATCTCTGTGCAATACGCATTCTACCAATTCATCATGGAGGTACTGCACGGCGGATGCCAATCCGAGCGCTATTTTGTGCCGCATGCTCCATGGTAGTCTGAATTTGCCGCTAAATAGATGGGAATCAAGGCTTCAATTTGGCATGAATTCATAGACGATAAGCAATTCGTCCATCTCATGGCACCAACCGATGAGCTTAACCAACAAGAAATTCTCACCTCCGCTATGTACTCTTTTCTTCCTTGTTTTGATTCTTTAGAAATTCTCTTCACAGCCACTTCTGCGTTGGAATCACTTGGTACACCCTTGTGGACACCTCCAAATCCTCCCTCTCCAAGCTTATGAGAAAAATTGTTCGTTGCGTCGCTTAGCTCGATTAAAGTAAACCTCCTAGGCCTAGCCCGGTTTTCAGTTCAATGTTGGAGGCCTTTCGTTGCTCTCTTGCTTACTTTTTCCAAACCATGAACCAAAGAAGACCAAATCCACAAATCAAAACACAAAACACGCCGCTACACCGGCTATAATCAGCGTTACTTTGCCTTTACTTTTTCCGTGTGAAGTTACAGCTTCGGCCTGAAATCTCCTCGCTTCGATTAGATGGTTCGAAATGCCTCTCCAAGCTTGATTGGAATGACCAACTAAGAATCGATGAATTTCTAATTTATACGTTTGTTGTCATGATATATATAGTTGGTTCTATCAAACAAAAACTCATTTATTTTTTTGTTAATTGTTAATTAGTTGCGTTGAGTGTACTTGGCACGTAGCCAAGTGGATGCATTTTTTGTATGTTCATACAAGCATATATTGTTTCAATACGCAAGTTGTCACAATCTTTTTAGAATTTCCAAAATTATTCTAATTTATACAATTTTAACGTTTGAAAATTGTGAGATCTAATATAAAATGTACAAGTTATCCTATTACAGACAACAATACCAAAAATTCTTCTCTTGACATAAGATGAGTTTCAGAAAATATTATCGAAGTCCTGGTTTATGAAAATGTTTGTTAACATCGATACCATTTTAGTAATATGCTCTGTCCCAAGTAATCGTTTTTTTCTTTCTTTTTCTTCTTTCTCATAATGTGGACACCGGGGGAGGAGACAGGTAAGGGCTTGGATTTTTTAAACAAAATGTTTTCACAACTTCATAGTTTTCTCCTCTTTTCTTTATTTTTTATTTTAAAATTTAATTTTTAAGCGTACTCATACGCAAAATAATGTCTCAAATAAATAGGAAATCAACTATACAAATATATTAATTCATAAATTTTTAGACACTAAAATTTAATAAAACTCTATTACAAGTTTATTTATTTATTTGATGAAAAAAAAAGGATATTAAATAGATAAAGACGCTAAAGAATTTTTACATTATAAATTTTTTGTGTAATTAACGTCTTCCTCAGCGAAAAAAAAATTAAAAAAAATCTAGCTTCAGTCACTGTTGGACACTAGTAGATATTTGGCAAATAATAGAAACATTAATAAATACCAATACTTGCAGGACAAAAATATCAGTATCTTGCAATTTGAATTTTAGAATAATTAATTTTTTTTAGATAGGACATATATGAGGTTAATTAATGGTGTACAAATCTTTGGTGAAAAGTCCTTGTCTGAAAAATGTATAGAGAAGGACCTCTAAGTCTTCGTCAACGTCAACGTATGTAGCTTGGAATTGTTCAATGTGGGAAGTTCATCGAACCTCTAGTAGGGGTCCAAATAAAGTCAATATTAACAGCCTGATCATATATATAAATATATAATTATATACAATAATAATAATAATGTTTATGGTCTAATTTGTATACGGTGTATATACATGGATACACTAAAAGACACATGCGCCATTGATTACAGGTTAATATCTATCTATATATATATAAAAATGTATTGCATGCGTTGGTTGCCTGTATTGTATTATATGAAGTTTATTATTATATCATATTGTATACAATATGGTGTTTGGGGATAAAATATTAATGCATTCTTTTTAATCTAAAATAATATTTAGAGCATTATAACAGTACAATATTAATAAGATCGGTGGGGGGCAACCCCGACCCCAGTCATAGGCAATGCTACCTCGAGAACAGGTCGACCATGACCCCAACCCCTTGGCCCGAGCTACAATCTAAAAGGGCACAAGAGTTGTATCAATAGTTAAAATCATATGCATTCATCAACAAACAGTAAGCAATTACCCTTGTTACAACGTCACAAGTTATTACGAGGAAATTGAAGCAATAAACACAAAGGGAAAAAAAAAAAAAAAAAAAGATGCAACGCAATTAACAATCTGCAAACTTTAACAAAGGTTTGGAAGAGTTTGCTGAGGTTGACGAAGCTGTGGAAGTCCCCGTAACAACAGATGACGAATAGGAATCAAGAGCGGAATTTGGTGGAGGCACAAAATACATTGGCTTTGGCAACTCTTTTGGGAGATCACTTGGCAATGGAGCTTCAAAATTCAGAACATTCATCACTTGCTTGATAGCGGGGCGGCGATTTGGATCCGGATGGCAACACCATAAACCGACGATCATCAAGCATTCGATCTGCGTAACGTCGAATTCCATTCCCAGTCTCTCATCAACAGCATCAAGAAGGAGACTATTTCCGTAGAGTTCCCACACCCACCCGACAAGCTTTACCTTGTTTGGTTCTTCTACATTTGCTACAACCGGTCTCCTTCCGCAGCAGATTTCGAGTGCGACCACACCAAAGCTGTAGACATCGGATTCCTTACTAGACTTGCCCGTTTCCAGACACTCTGGGGCAATATAGCCCATTGTCCCTGCAAAGGCTGCGGTGTGTAAGCTAAGTTCATGATTGACTAGCCTCGCGAGGCCAAAGTCTCCTAGCTTGGCGTTGAAGTTGGAATCCAACATGACATTGCTCGACTTGATATCTCTATGCACGACGCATTGTTCCCACTCCTCGTGAAGGTATAACAGAGCAGACGTCAAGCCGAGTGCTATCTTATGCCGTATCGTCCATGGCAGAGCGAGTTTCCCACCAAAGAGATGGGTATCAAGGCTTCGGTTGGACAAGTACTCATAGACAAGAAGGAACTCTCCTTGTTTATGGCACCAACCAATGAGTTGAACTAAATTCCTGTGCCTCAATAGACTTATGATTTTCACTTCCGACACATACTCCTTTTGCCCTGTCTTGACCGCCACTTCGGTGTTGGATTCGCGCAGCAAACCCCGGTAGACACCTCCGAAACCTCCCTCTCCAAGCTTCCCTTCCTCGGCAAAGTCGTTTGTTGCGAGCCGTAGTTCATGGTAGGTAAACCTCTTGGGACCGGCTCCCTTTTCGAATTCATCATCAATCGAGACGTCACATTCCTCCTCTTCAGTAATTTCCTTGCTAGCCCTTTTCATCCGAAAAATGTACCATACCGTTCCTAGCCCACAAATAAGGACACCTAAACCCACACCTAAACCAATTTCCAACCATACTTTTCCGTTTCCCGAGCTTGGTTTGATAAGGTCCAAGCTCGAGTTAAATGACCAGGAAAGAATCTGATGTACTTCAAACGATGAACCAGTAGACGCAGAAAAACCAACTCTAACTTTCTCAGGCAAAACTTGACTCAAATCTACTTTATACGAAAGAGTAGAACTCCCCAAAAAGACGGGATTTGGAGCATAAGTCAAGAAGACACTTAGATTTTGAGAAGTGGAATTATAACTCACCCACGCATTTGCCGTTTTTCCATCTTTCATGCTACCATCAGTCCATGACATATTCGTCTTAGATACAATGGAATTGACATCGATTCCAACATGATCATTAGCGTCCGGGTCCCAAACTCGACCGCAACAATAGGATTGCTAGTGCTCGAGTCGTTGGCGAATTCAGGACTGACCAGCCCGAGGTATCCGCCGCTTGAATTGCCGGGTATTGTTGAATTGAAAGGCGCAATGAAGAAGGCGATTCCGTCTCCGGAGTTGTCTTTGCCAGTGACATTATCGATTTTAAAGGTGAAATGGGTGATGAAATCTGTGAGGCTTCTTGTGTTGGGATCCCATAGCTGCACTTCCTTGTCATACGAGGCCCTGCCGCAACTGTTGCCGAGAGCATCATTGGCTTTGTTTTTGGAGAGCTCAAGAACTCCATCAGATCGAGATGCATCTTTTTCAGACGGATTTCTTGGACGTGCATCGTTGAAGTTGTCGAAGTTGAAGTAAAATGATGAATTGCCATGCTTTAAGAGCACCAACAAGAAGATCAAAGTGACTTGAAGATTCACCATAGTCGTTAGAGTTGAATAAAGATATGGAAATACAAGGAGGTGTATGATATACGCCTAATTAATCATAGCCACACTTTATAAGTCTTTTCTTTCCGGCCTCTTTCCATGGATCTTTCGTGTAATTATTTCCTCCAATATTTCATCCAACGCAGCCGAAGTCATTTTTTTCCCCTCTTTTGAATGATTCAAGTTTTGTCAATGTCAACATTGGTTTTGTCGTAATTCTGCAACGAAGACGCTTTCAATTGGTCTAGACGGCTTTGAATTAAAATTAATTAAATTAAATCCAATTGGTCTGGACTTTGTCGTTATTTATGGAGTGATTAGTGTTTTTTTTTTTTTTCCCACGAGAAAAGGGGATTAGGTGTTTCCCATCACACCCCCATCCCCTTCGGCCTGAGAGTAATCTCCAAGACACCGAATGAGCTATTGGACCTCATACTAATTTCTCTCAATTATCCAGCCATGAACGTATCATTTGCACTCACTAACCCATGTTATAACAGCCAAAGCTGGAGTGGGGGTTTACGAGAGGGGCTGGGATTCAAACCTCTAGGTAGACGACAGAGAGATGCTTAACAAAGGCATCCTAACCACTAGACCACAACCTTCGGTTATGTGTTAACTAATTGATGTGAAGTGTACAAAGAACATGTGTTAATGGGTGGTTTTTTTTTTTTTTTTTTTGGAAACTTCCGCTACTCTATTTTATATTTTTGGTTTTCATTGATATGAGATTCGAACTTTATACTTTTAGTTCAGTCATGTGTGATATTACTGTTAGGTTATACTTACAACTACTTGTTAATTGATTATTATTTTTTGTTTCATGGTTTTTTTTGTTAGACTTTGTGTATTTTGTTTTATTTTATTTTTTTAATATTAATTACAATTGAGTAGGTGATTTGATGTGGGATGCCAAAATTAGTAGATTTTTACCTAATTAGACGTGCTACTTTTGCTGAATATTGTTTCCTCTCATCAATTTACAAAGACGAAAGTTACATGAAGCGTACCCAAATTGTCAATAATGTTTCTCTTTTCAAACATTAAGAAAATGTTATTACATTCCTTTTTCTAGAAGGAAATAATCGGAGAAATCGAGGACGCATGATAGATTTTTAATCAAACAATCTGCAAACTTTAATAACAAAGGTTTGGAAGAGCTTGTTCAGGTGGATGAAGCTGTGGAACTCCCCGTAACAACAAATGACGAGTAGGAATCAAGAGAGGAATTTGGTGGAGGCACAAAATACGTTGGCTTTGGCAACTCTTTAGGGAGATCACTTCACAATGGAGCTTCAAAACTCAGAACATTCATCACTTGCTTGATAGTGGGGCGGCGATTTGGATCCGGATGGCAACACCATAAACCGACGATCATCAAGCATTCTGTCTGCGTAACGTCGAATTCCATTCCCAGTCTCTCATCAACAGCATCAAGAAGGAGACCACTGCCGTAGAGTTCCCACACCCACCTGACAAGCTTTACCTTGTTTGGTTCTTCTACATTTACTACAACCGTTCTTCTTCCGCAGCAGATTTCGAGTGCGACCACACCAAAGCTATAGGACATCGGATTCCTTACTAGACTTGCCCGTTTCGAGACACTCTGGAGCAATATAACCCATGGTCCCGGCAAAGGCTGCGGTGTGTAAGCTAAATTCATGATCAACTAGCCTCGCGAGGCCAAAGTCTCCTAGCTTGGCGTTGTAGTTGGAATCCAACATGACATTGCTCGACTTGATATCTCTATGCACGACGCATTGTTCCCACTCCTCGTGAAGGTATAACAAAGCAGACGCCAAGCCGAGGGCTATCTTATGCCTTATCTTGAATGAAGGTAAACCATTTATCTTTTTTCACATTTGTACAATTTTGATTCCTCTTATTTTTTCTTCTTAGCTTAAATGAACTATTCAAATATTATTATATTAATAGTTATTTCCGTTAATTTTTCGATGGAATAAGTCGGTAATTTAGTCAAAATATAATGCTTATTAAATGAATTCCATCCAAAAAATTAATAGAAAAAAACTATTTTTAGCAACGCTTTAATAGTTTCTGATCACTCCAGCTAAAAAGAAAAAAGAAAAAAAAAACACTTGTATCAAAATTACACAAAATTAAAAGTTTTAGGACTAATCTAGTAATTTACCCTATGTTTTTTTCCGTCGGAAAAAAAATAACCAACCGCCAAACATTCAGATAATTTAAGCTCAGTAATGGAGAGGCTTTCTAGATTATGTGTTTTTATAATCTCGACCGGGGTTACACATTAGGTGAATCTCACTAAATATATCTACAGCTATTTCTATCTCTTTTTTAATTTTTAAACATAGCTATTTCTATCTTTATATTTAGTTATTTTTTCCTGAAAATATATTTATTGGGATTTACTATTATGTATTCTCGGATTTTCTTTTTATTCATGATCTTGGAGCGATTGAGGCATGACATAATATACCAAATGACCAAAAAAAAAAACGTTATTTGTCCCAAATTTTTAATGTACTTTAAAAAATTTAACCTGCGGCCAGATCTCCAAGGGAAGAGAACAAAAGAAAAGTATACAAAAATTAGAATTTCCCAAGAAAAGTTTGCACAGTCGTTGATATATAGATGCGCCTTAATAACGTTTAGGCAAATTTTACAATAGTAGTTAAAAAAAGGTCATGTTCTATTTTACCTTCTTGATTATTTTGTTTATAAAGTTTCCCAGTTATTTCACTTTGAAGAATCATATTTATAAATCCATATAAATAAAAATTCCTTAAGTAATCCAACTAAATCGAGATCTCTAATAATGTTCATCCAAGTCGAATAAAACTATAAGAGGATAACTTTAACTCTTCATGGAAAACTTACAGATTTCACTATCTATGAACAACCATGTCGTCGAATAATATTAATCATATCTCCAACATACCAAAATCATGTAAACATCACATAATAGAGTCCCATTCGTACGCATGTCAGAAGACACAACTTATAAGGATTTTGGGTTAATGGTCATCAAAGTGAATATTTGATTTATTTAAACAGAATTATACAAATCAATCTCCCTCGGGATCTTGTCCTCTAAATAATATTTATATATAAAGTTCATACACGGAGAACTCATTCTAATAATCAAGATAAACCATCTTCGTAAATGGAGGTAGCTAGGTAAACATTTTTTTATGGGGGAAAAACTAGACAAACACTATAATCTTATAAAAAACAAAGAGTCCAACTTTTTTCACCGATTGCAAGTTTTAATTTAGACATTTACTTTGAAATTATATTTTCTTACATATAAATCCTTCTATGCATAAATTTAAGGTATTGACCCCAATAGTCTTGGTGCTTAATTTTTGTTAGCTTATTCAACTTTTACAACCAAATCGATAAAAGTATTTAGGACGCTTGATGTATGAAATGAAGTTTTATTGATAGAAAATGTCGAAATACATAACCAGTATTTCCCGCTTAGCTGGGAACTATTCCCAAGAGGCAGCTGCCCTTAATCAAAGATGCAAAATAGCCATATTTCTGAAGCGACTTATTATTGTTCATGAGAATAAAAGCGAATAGGGAGTCCGTTTTCTGGAGCTAACGTTAGATTCCTTACGATTTTCCCAGGAAATACATTTTCCCATTTGAAATTCTTCACCACATTATGCATGAGAACTAGTATTTTCACTCGAGCACATCTCTCTGGGGCACATTCGAGGTCCTCCTCCGGCGGAACATACGAGAACAGAACTGGTCCGTTTCCTTCGAATCTTGAGGGTTCAAATTTTTCTGGCTTTGGAGAGTACTTGGAATTTTTGTGTGTCACATAAACATTCTAGTGTAACTGCATGTTTCAGTAAGGTAAAAGTTATCATGATCAATTAGTTTTCTGACAAAGTTCACTTTTCTCCTCTAAATTTTAGGCCTTATCACAAAATATCCCCCAAACTTTAAATTTTAACATTCTTTCCTACCGAACATTGAAAACATTTGTGAATTTCCCTCTCAGTTAAATTTTTTACAGAGAAGACATATGACACTCATTGACAACGTGAGTTAGGGATATTAAATGTGAATTATGAAATGGCAATCATTCACAGCACATATGACACTCATTGCCCTTATTAAATATAAAATTATGAAATTACTCATAAGAGAGAGATATGAGAATAAATGACAATTAATCCTAAATATTTACTCCTTAACCATAACTATGTATTTTCACATTTAATACTCCCAACTCTTGCTGCCAATGAAAGTCACATGTATTTTTTCATTAAAAATTTAATTAAGGGGGGAAATTCGCAAACTTTTGAAAGTTAGGGAGGGAAAAAATGTTACAGATTGAAGTTTGGAGAACATTTTGTGACAAGACATAAAGTTCAGGGGAAAAAGTGAAATTTTTTTTCCTTAGTTTTATACTATGAGTAGATGATTAGGGTGTTAAATGACAACCTAATCGAGATGTCTTGGTGTTCTTATTGATTCATGTCACCACTATTTATTCTAAAAAATTTATAGATATATATATATACCCATACATATATATAGACATGCGTATTAAAGTGACAATGAGGTAGCTTGGAATTATGAACCCTGAATCCCTTTGGATTAAGAAATCCTTGATACATGAAATCGGTAAGGACTGGATGGTGATAATCTCAACACTTCGCACGCCAGATTCCATCAGTACTTCATTTTTTGAATGTCTTCCCAATTCAGAAACTCTCCTGGTGCTTTTGCATTTGCCAATGATCTTTTGCTCTATGTCAATACAAGATTTATATATAACATTCTCCCATGAACTATTGAAATCGTAGTAGACATTATTTCTTATGTGGGAAAGCCTAATTTAAATACTGCAAATTACCAAATTAGTCATACAAACCGAAGTACATTTAGAGAGAGAGAGACTGCAAATTGCAGAAATTAATCCCTAGTAATTGAGCCAATATAAACAGCTATTTACACTTTACCAACTACATATATATTGAGCATGTTATTCAGAGCGAAAAAAAATATGAAAGAAGTAAATAAAAAAAAAGTTATGAAATTATTCCACATTTATTCAGAAATAAAAATAAGCGATTATATATATATAAGGATATGTGGGTAAATAGCTTTGTTTAGACTTTTTTTTTTTACACTAAATGTCCCAAATTTTATTATATTAAGAAATTTGTCTTTTTTTAAATAGTCGGTAAATTAATGATTGAGCGATATCATCGTGTTCTTACTGCTTAATTATTAATTGAACCTGATCAATCAATATTTTAATAGACACTAGTCATTTTTTAATTAAAAAGTTCAACCATTTTTTTTCAAAAATAATTCAAAAAAATAATTAAGTGTTTAAAAAAAGTCTATCTATCTAATTTTATCATATATGTATGTATACTGATCGCATGGTCTTGAAAAAGCCCGAGCCACCTAGTTTATATATATACTAGTTGAGTTGCAAATGCCAAATTTTAATAGAAGATATTTAATTTAATTATATTGGTCATTAAATTTTATTTTTGTGTACATATAAAAGGAAAAAAAATATTTTTTAGAAGGACTATATTATGAAATTTATTTTATTTGGCTAGCGGGAAGAAATGTATATTGAATAACACTCTAATAAACTAATATTATGAAGGATCGTAAAAAAAATTAACTGAGGACATAATTGGAAAAATTTTATTTTAATACGAACAATTTACAATAAAAATGTATATCATTGATGTATAGTACGAATATCAGATTTTGAGAAAAAAAATAAAAAGTAAAACAAAAAAGCACAAAAGATACAACAAGCAAAAGTTTAAATAAAAGGAAAATAAAAATAAAAACAAAAACAAAAACAAAAAAAGTTCTCACTTTCTCTTATGTGTTAGGATTTATGCCGTTCATATTTCTCTTTTGTGGTCAGAGTTTGGCATCATCTCTTGATTAGTTATCGGACTACCGGTCCAAAAGAACATGCTTTGGACTTCAAGATGATGGTTTTGGTGGGAGGGATGGCTTTATGGTCGGAGGAGATGTATTTTGATCTCTTTGGTCGTGTTTGTTAGCTTGTCACCGGAGTTATTATCTACAGTATCCAGGATTTTTCTCATTTTTATTATAGTTATTTGTTTAAAATAAAGGCGATGTTATTTCCGTGCACCTTGTGTTTCATTTGTATATTTTATGCTTATTTTGTAATAACGGATGTAGTCTCCCCTCGCTCTCGTATTGTTTGTATATTAAATTCGCTAGAGTTAATTCTATGTGGTGTTGGGGGTGACTTTTTTGCTATGGGTCTCTTGGTCTCGATCGATCCGAGTTTTTTATCGATTGTAGCGGTGTTGTTGAAAGAGTCATATGTGTGCTTGATGATTGATGTACCTTTTCGAATTCCTATTATTTGATTTCCATGCACGTTTTACCTCTTTGTGTATTTTATTAGAATTTACTATTGAAACCAATTTGTGATTGGGGTTAAGTTTTCTTGTGTTATAAAGTTATTTAAAATATTGATGTTTGTATTTTATTGATCGATCGAAATACACTTATTATTTTAAAAAATAAAAATAAAAACAAAAACAGTAAGTGGACCCACTCTTTTCAACGTTAATCTTGGCTCAGAGTAAACAAGTACGACAAACCAACAATCCAAAACTGCCAATGAAAATCGTATGAACCAAATTGAATTTCTTGCTTGTGAGATTGCAGTGCACAAATATCGGAATATTGACACCTGTTTGGGGAAGTGACCATGCCATCATAAAATCAAAACCAGTCCAATATTAAAGAAAAATAATATATTTTTAAATAGTAGAGTCGTATATATTTTCGACATAAAGAAGAGAAAATAAGGAGGAGAGAACCGTAGAGTCTTTCAGATGAGGAAAATGGTCATTTCTTTTAATATTAATCTCTTTGATTAAGAAAATCGATCATAATTAAGCCTTTGTTTGGAACATCATTCTAAATTACTTTTAAATTTTATTTTTGTTCTTTTCTGAAAAATTAACAAATATTTTAGTTAAATTTTAAAAAAGCAACTCAAATCCAAAAAATTTAGTTAACACCGGTAAACCAAATGCAAGTTAAGTGTTTTGAAGGATTTTTATTTTTATTTTTTTAATTAGTATTTTGAAGGATTTATAATCACTCTCCTGTTCACTTTTTTTCTTCCCCCATTTTTCCATTATACCAAACAACTATATAATTGTCAAAATCATTTCATTTCTGTCTTCTTCTTTTTTTTTTTTTTTCACTTTTCTGTCCTACCGAAGAAAGATTTTATAGAGAGCGTTGGTGTACCTCAGAAAATCCTATACCTGATGAACCACTAACTAATTCAAGCTAATAAATATTAGCAAGCGCATAAATACGTCAAATCTATACATTGAGCTCAAACCCAACTACTAGTATATCATCTTCAAAATTGATATATCATTTCATGGAAAAAATTAATCACAATAAATGATAAAAAATTAATGATCACAACAGCTTTGAAATTGCACAAACACAGATATTCCAGTGTAAAAGCGATAAGAATTCGAACACATCACCTTTTACTGGAAAGGATCGAACCATGCATGGGCACGAATCTACATTTTAGATACACCACAAACCATGACTACAAGAAACGAAAAACAAAAATGTTAATGATACACCAACTCACAATCAAAGACATAATCTAGAAGCAAAAAATCAATACGACGTACATAATGAACAAGTAAAAAGAGTTGTGCAAATTATTCTCTTGAGAAACCTCTTGAGAATATCAACATATATATATATAGATCATTCATTTTACACTATTTTATATTAAGATGGTAAATGAAAATGTTGCCAAAGAAGTCCTAATTAAGTTTTTCCGATTTGGACGAATGCTTAGAAGGGCCTGCAGATGAAGCTGTCGTACTCCCTGGTGAACTAGTTGATGCAAAAGAATGATCAGAACTAGTTGTGTTTGTAATGACTAATATTTTTACGACATTACGATTTCTTGTAAAGAAATTTAAGTTGTATCATGAAGATATTTATGAAAAAGCATGATTATGGTTTTTATTTAATTGTGTGAGTTCTTACGATGTTATAAGACTCAAAAACGATTACTTAGTCAAGCATATAACCTTTTAGGTAAAAAGGTAGAGAAATTTTATGATTTTATGTTGGTCAAAGTTTGATCAAGAAAAGTCAAAGTTGATCAGAAAAGTCAAAGGTTGACTAGAAAAGTCAAATATATGACGATACTATGATATGATAAGCAGTATGGGAAATATACTGCGAAAATCGTCTTTACGGACAAGATAGCAAGAATAAGATTTAAAACTATCATAGAAAAATCAAGCACATTAATTAGGATATCAAGGGCCAAATGGCTTTAAGTTATAAGAAAATTTTTATACAGTCTATTTTTACACGAATAAATTTTGGAGTGCAGTTCATTATAAAAAATACTGTTATTAGTAGATAGCAGTATTGGAAATATCTGTATTAGTATAAAATGAACTGCATATTAAGAGAAAAGCCAAACAAGGCCTTAAGATGACATCACCTCACCATGGTTAATGACATCATTTCTTGAATTAAAGAAATGATGGAAAGAATTTTTGGATGACTCTAGAGCTTATGGCCAGCCACCTAAGGGGGTTTTTGTGCAAAATATTATTTCTTTAAGGATTTTTGAGCAATATTAAAAAGTTACAAATCACCTATAAATCGGTGGAGGAGGGTGGCTCATTTGGTTTACAAAAATTGAGAAATCTAACCAAACTATGTCCAAAATTTTCCTCACTTCCTCCCTCTAAAAACCAAACTCAAGGAACAAGAAAACCAAAGAGGAAAAGATTGTAGGAGTGGTCGGATTTTGGTTGGAATAACAACAAGAGGTTGGAAAATTTTTGGTATCCCATTAGGCTAGGGAGGCCGGTTGTGGTGAGAGGAAAAATGAGAAGAGAAATTAAAGAAGGGAAGGTACAAGGGTGACCGGAATTGGTGAAAAACCAAGCAAGGGTGGCTGAAAAATTTTGGAACCCATCTAGCCAAGGAGGCCGGTTGTGAAGGTGATAAGGAAAAAAGGGAAAATGTTTGAGTCAAGCAAGCCAACTTCTTGAATTGATTAACGTAAATCCTCTTGGACCCTAAGTCTTTCAATTCAAGCTTCAATTTGGAAATTTAAGTGTATTTCAAGTTGGTTTGTAAGAGCTTAAGTTCAATTTAATTTCCATGCCCTAGTTTAGAAATATTAGGGTTGTGCTTGATTTAGGTGCTTAGGTGGTTTAATTTGCCAAGTATTGCATGATTTTATGCTTTGATTGCATGAAAATTAGGGTTTATATGTTTGATGCATGTTATAGTTGTATGTCTCCAAATATATTTAAGTATGTTGTAGAATGTGAATGCTAGGTTGCTAAGAAGTATGGAATGGTTGGTTCAAACCTAAAACTCATACAAATCCTAGTTAGTGTTAAATCACTAATGGTTTGCATGGGTATGATTGATAATGTGTTTAAAGGAACTTTACGTTAGAAAAATATTGCATGACTGATCTTAGGCTCCCGGTGCAGCCGGTTGAGGTAGAGTGTGCGAATTAGAACGTAAAATGAATCTAAGCATAAAAACTGCCAGTTCGGGTAAAACTGGCCAGTTTTCTGGAAACCAGGATTTGAGGTCCTTAGAGGCTGAATTTAGGAAAACTTAAAACATGAAAGTTGTAGAGAAGGGTTTTTCCTATGGGACAGCGTGGATAGTTTTCCGAAATAAGGCCCCAACGGCCTCGTTTTGTACAAAAATCTGAGCCTGACTGTGCCCAGACTTCATGCACGGCCAGGTGGGTTCAACAGGTGAAACAAGTAGGTTAGAGTTCGAACTGAGTTTTGAGTAAAACATGAAAGTTGTAGGATTTTTCGAGATCTAGAACTTTTGTGAAGAAAAATTTTTTAGATTCGACCTAGTTTTTTTAAATAATATTAGATTTCGAAAACTGTGTAGGAAACAGGAAATTCATGCACAAGATTTTCTAAAACAGTGCAGGAAAAGGACCTTCCTACGCATAAACTGATAAATTGACTGTGGAAAGCTGTTCCAAAGGCAGTTTCCAACACTTAGTAATTTTACAAATCCTAATCAAGAATTACAATTTTTCATAAGTTAAACAAGGATTTTTGGATAATAGACCTAAGATATTAAGTTTTCCCAAAATAAAGAAAATGAGTTTTTGAATCAAGTTATGGCTAACAATAACCGGGAAGGATACCAAGTGATTGGATTAGATTCAAAGCCTAAGAGTTACCCAATATAACCCAACAAAATACTAAATATGTTAGTTGGGCCTAAAATCCAAGGGTTACTTGTAGTAACCATTTAGGTTGTAATAAGGTAGGTTTGTGGGGGACATATAACTAAGGTTAGGTATGAATGTTGGTTAGGGTACCGACATTTTATAAGTATAGTTTACAGAATCCTTACCCTATGTTCTTTGGAATAGTAGGAGATAGTCTGTTGTTGCACCCTGACTGGAAGCAACGTATCATTGGACATAGTATACGAGGTAAGTATAATTCCACCTACAGCATAGAATTATTGTGGTGTTTCTTGCCTAATGTGTTGTATGCTATGATATGATGTATGACATGTTTAAGTTTATGATATGATAATTCAATTATGATTTAATTATGTGTGACATCATGAAGCATATTCACTATTCAACTGATCAGAGTAAGATCAAAAGTATGACATGATGAAAATTAAGTAATATGGCAAGCAAGCTTGCCTTATGTCGTACCGACCCGTGCTAAGTCGGGTTTGGTCTATGATTTGAGTTGGACTGGGTTGGCCGCCCCAACCACTTCATGACTGCGCGCCACGGTACATACACTCATGACAAGATAATGGCCCAATAGTAAGATAAGCTAAGAAAGCATAAATGAACATAATTGGTTCATCATTGTTATGATTATGTTTGCAGATGTCATAGTTGTACTTGCTGAGCGAAAGCTCACGTCTTACATCTATGCTGTAGGTAAGTAACCTACGGGAAATTTTTGATGCAAAATGGTGGAGCATGGCAAGGCGAGCTGTGAAATGTGGGAATGATAGCCGCTACGTGTTTTGTTTATATTATGTATATTCGTTTCTATGTACAAGGGACTTTATTTAGCAACATTTCTAAGTACGTATTTTATTCGTGTGAGTTCGCACCGTACAAAAAATATATATATATTCGCTATTTTCGCTAAGTAAGTACATTATGTGAGACAAGTTAAGTATGAATGTAGTATGGTAACGGCCTGTACTAGGCAAGTCGTTACAGAGTTGGTATCAGAGCAGTTTCCTGCTATCCGATTTACAGTCTGCCTGCCATCGCCACCATTATTGTAAGTATTTATTTTCATGCATAAATATTTTATTATACAAATATGATATGATAGATTCGACGACATGGATCCTAACTGAATAGACGAGGATCGGGATGCAGTAACATCGTTTTATGAGTCGCGTCCCTTGTTATTTGACGGTACGAGACGGACAGTGTTATTAGCGGCATGGCTATAAGATATGGAGTTGATTTTCCGATTATGTCACATCGAGGCTCACTTACAGGTTTCCTTAGCCAGTAGATGTTTAGTAGCAAACGCCCGATTGTGGTGGATGACGCTAGGTGAGCGAGCTATGCCTAGTCGCACCTGGGCACATTTTCGTACCATAGTGATCGCACATTTTAGGCCTTTACCTGATGAGGGAGCCGATATGCCTTATCGCGATCCCGAGATTTACCGGGATATGTACCACGCGCGATACCTTAGTTACGCAGTAGTTTGACATGCCTACCACATGAGTCATAAGCCACTACTGCCGGAGATTTCAAGAGGAGATGTTACCTCATGTTCCGCAGGACTTGGCCAACCCAGAGCTACTGGCATTACAGACGCTTCGGGATGGGTTATCTCCCCAGATACGATTATTCGTTCCAGCACCTATAGCTAGAATGACGATAGGAAACATGATCGATGACATTATGGAGGTTGAGATCGTTGTTCACGCGATGCAGGCTGATGCTTTTGAGGGAGATCACCAGGTACCAGTCGATGATGCTGGGATGCGAGAGCCGTTTATGAGGCAGGTCCGATATTACCTGAGGATCCGATTCCCGCCATCCCATGCAGGAGGTACAGCCCAAAAGCTGAGATGGAGATGGATGCCAATGACCAGGACGCTGCTAATTTTATAGTTGCTCCGAAAGATCAACCTGAGGATCCCCCAGTTATCGGCATCTCAAGCGACGAAGAGGATCAAGAGCCAGAGCAAGGAGACTGGGTGGAAGACGTAGAGGACTTTGAGGACGACCCGGAAGAGATTTTGTTCGATGATAGAGATTGGGAGGCCGACTCCGACGTTTCCTCCGTGGTTACGATTGAGTACATAGATTAGACCTAGATCGACCATGTATATATCTTTTGACCTTAGGACCGATTGGTATCAGCTTATTCCTTTTTGATGATAGGCTTGTATTCATGTATGATGGTAAAGTGGTAGACACTTCCATCATAGTTTTGCCTATGTATGTATAGCATGATGTAACAACTATGTATTGACAATATTGTAAATATGATGTACTTTTTGTAAGTATACAGAAATATAGTTCAAATATGAGATATTATGAGATGATATGCTACAATTACGAAAGCTATGTTATGATATGTCATGAGTATGAATGATATGATAAATATGACAACGTTATGATATGACATAATGAGGTACGATATGATATTATATGCATGAAAGAAAGGATATTAATAGTACGATAATATCTTTTCTTATGGTTTAATAGGAAATTAGAAGATGGTACACCCTCGTAGAATGATACCCATAAATCCGCTCGAGCCGGATCTCGTAATGGTTGTAGCAAATTTGCAACGGCAGTTGCTTGCACAGTAGCGAGAAACTGATAGACTTCGAGAGCATCTAGCTCGAATGGACCAGAGACCTCGGTTAACGAGGTTCCCCCTCACAATAACAGAGTACCCCCAGTAGTACCTCCGTACTAGAAGTTCAACCAGAGATTCAGCCAGAAGTCCACGAAATGCTAAAGTTCAGATAGCACCCACTGGGGTACAAGTGAACCTACCTCCAGTACGGGAAGATTTGCTCTATGAACGATTTAGACGGATGAAGGCGCTTGAATTTGAAGGACCAACTGACCCATTAGTCGCTGACAACTGGCTGATTGATATCTGAGTTATCTTGGATTTTATGCGGCTTTCAGAATAAGAAAAGGTTCTCTGTACTTCTTTTGCTCTCAAGAAAGATGCAAGGCATTAGTGGATGACTGTTCAAATGCGCAGAGATGTTACGACCATGAGCTGGTAGGATTTTGTGACTGAGTTGCGCACCATATACTATAACAGAGAAATCCTTGCCGCTCAACAAGACGAGTTGACAAATTTTAAACAAAGGTCTATGACAGTGATGGAGGCTATCAAGAAGTTTGAGCAATTAGCTCGTCTGTGCCCGGAGTTAGTACCGAACAAAATAGAAAATGTCAGAAGGATGATGAAGATGTTTCGGACAGACATCGCCAAGCTAGTGAGTGCTGGCAGTAATCCACCTACCGTGGTATCCGATTGTGTAAGTCGGGCGATAAGAGCAGAGTACTGGAGCAACCAGGACAAGGAAGCAAGGGCTCAGATTTTCAAGGCAAAGAATGATGAAAAGGCCGTGGTAAGGCAAATGCAACCCCGTCAGAGTTCCGAATCGAACCAGAAAGGCCAGACTAGCAGCCCTGCCCAAAGTTCCAAGCAGTTCGAAAAGAACAAAAGAAAGGAAAATTTCACTGGCCAGGGTCAACAAAGAAATTACCCTCAGAAGAAGAATCGTCACAGGAATGAGGGTAATAGCAATAACTACCCCGTATGCACTAAGTGTGGGAGGAAACACCCGGGAATATGCAGAATGGGGATGAATGCTTTCTACCTTTATGGAAAGAAGGGGCACTATGCGAAGAACTGCACCCTGAACAACCAAGGTCAGAATCCTCCTTATCCAGGCCGGAACGCAAACAGTCAGCTGCATACAGTCCAAGTAAGGCTTGAAGGACCCTCGATCACACAAGGCAGATTAGAGGCTCCTGAATCTCAAGCTAGGATTTATGCTTACACTAAGAGAGATGCAGAAGCAGGGACTTCAGATGTGGTGACAAGTCAGATTTCTATCGCCACCTATGATGCTATGGCCTTATTTGATTCTGGTGCCATTCACTCATTCATGTCTTTGGAGTTCACCCAGAAGTTAGGAAGAGGTGTGGATAAATTAGAACAGCCTATCAAAACCTCTTTGCCATCAGGAGAAATTTTGTGGTCCAATTTTTGGATACGAAATACTTCCATGGTTATCTGTGGCAGAGAATTATTTGTAGATCTCATCGCGATCAAGATTCAGGATTTCGATATGATCTTAGGGATGGATTTCTTAGGCAATTACAATGCCAAGATTGACTGTCGAAAGCGTTGCGTGATGTTCAACCCTTACGGTGAGGAAGAGTTTAAATTCTACGGACAGTCTCGGAGCTCAACAACCAGATTAGTTTCGACAATGAATGCTTGGAAGATGTTAGCTAATGGCTGCCAAGGATATTTAGCTAACATGGTGGACAAAGATCGGGAAATGGAGTTGATACCGGAAGATGTTCCCATTATAAAGGAGTATGTGGATATCTTTCCGAAGGATTTCCAAGACTTCCGCCGGAACGGGAAATTTTTTTTGAAATCGAGTTGCTACCTGGAGCTGCTCCAATATCGAAAGCACCCTACCAAATGGCACCCGCTAAGCTTAGAGAGCTTCAAGTGCAGTTACAGGAACTGCTTGACAAAGGATTCATCCGACAAAGTCACTCTCCGTGGGGAGCGTCTATTTTGTTCGTTAAGAAGAAGGATGGATCATTACGCATGTGTATTGATTACCGTGAACTGAATAAGATTACGATCAAGAACAAGTATCCCCTTTCGAGGATTGACGATCTTTTCGATCAACTCAGGGGAACAGTAGTGTTTTCAAAAGTCGACCTGCGATCGGGCTATCATCAGCTCAGGATCAAAGAGTCGGATATCTCCAAGATGGCTTTTCAAATATGATATGGGCACTATGAGTTTTTGGTCATGCCGTTTGGATTAACCAACGCCCCTGCTGCTTTTATGGACCTTATAAACCGAATGTTCAAGGAATATCTAGACAAGTCCGTCATTATCTTTATTGATGATATTTTGATTTATTCAAGGTCCAATAAGGAACATAAGCATCACCTTAGATTGGTGATGGAGACGTTAAGATGGAATCAGCTTTATGCTAAGTTCACGAAATATGAATTTTGGCTGGAGAAAATTCATTTCTTAGGTCATGTGGTGCTAAAGGAAGGAATATCCATAGACCCTGCAAAGGTGGAGACAGTCAGCACATGGCCGGTACCCAAGAATGTCACGGAGATAAGGAGTTTTCTTGGTTTAGCCGGATACTACCGATGATTCATCGAGGGATTTTCTAAGATTTCTGCACCACTCACAGCCCTTACCCGAAAGGGGAAGAAATTTGAATGGACCCAGAACTATGAGGAGAACTTTTAAGAGCTCAAGAAGAAGATGACAAGTGCGCTGGTGCTGATAATTCCTAATGTAGATGTAGGAAATTTCGTCATTTACAGTGATGCTTCTAATAGTGGACTAGGAGCTGTCCTGATGCAAAATAGGAAGGTAGTAGCCTATGCATCACGACAATTGAAGAATCACGAAAGGAACTATCCCACGCATGATTTGGAACTTGCAGCGGTAGTTTTCGCACTTAAGATTTGGAGACACTATTTGTATGGGAACAAGTGTGAAATCTACATTGATCATCAAAGTCTCAAATATATTTTTACTCAGAAGGAACTCAACATGAGGCAGCGTAGATGGCTAGAACTTGTAAAGGACTACGATTGTGATATCCTTTACCACCCTGGAAAGGCAAACAGGATAACAGATGCCTTAAGTAGGAAATCCATAGGCATGCTGATGTTTATTGAAGCGTTTCCTAAGCCACTACAATGGGAGATTTCTGAGTTCAACCTGGAAGTGATAACAGGAAGATTGTCTTCTCTGACCCTCCAGTCCAATCTGTTGGAATCCATTAAATCGCATCAAGGAAAGGATTCCTTTTTGCTAAAAGCATAACTTTTTGACGGAAAGAACAAGGAGTTGAAGACCTCTACTGATGGTGTCATTTACTTCAAAGAAAGGATTTGTGTTCCCGACTTTGAAATTTTAAAGGATCAGATAATGTCAGAAGCACATAAGATGCCATATTCAGTACATCCAGGAGCTTCCAAGATGTACAAGGACCTCCGAGAGAATTATTGGTGGCAAAATATGAAAAATGAAATAGCAGAATACGTGTCAAAGTGCCTAACTTGTCAGAAGGTTAAGGCTGAACATCAACATCCTTGAGGAGATTTGTAGAAATTAGAGCTTCCTGGATGGAAATGGGAGCAAACTACAATGTACTTTGTAGTAGGATTACCAAGGACTGCAAGTGGGAATGACACGATTTAGATTATTGTGGATATATTAACCAAATCAGCCCACTTCATTGCAATCAAGGCCACCTTTTTAGTAGAAAAATTGACTGAAATCTATGTATCCCAGATTGTTAGACTGCATGGAGTACCAAAATCGATCATTTCAAATTGTGATGGACGTTTCACCTCTCGATTTTGGACAAGTGTTCACAATGCCATGAGATCGAAATTGAAGTTCAGTACGGCTTTTCACTCCCAAACTGATGGTCAATCAGAACGAACCATCTAAACACTAGAAGATATGCTGAGATCTTGTGTTCTAGATTTCAAGGGAAATTGGGATCAGAAGCTATCATTGATCGAATTTTCATATAACAACAGTTATCACGCTTCGATTGGTATGGCTCCATTTGAAGCGTTATATGGAAGAAAATGTCGATCTCCTATTCATTAGTAGGAAGTTGGACAGAAGCAGCTGCAAACAACAGATTTCATCAAGAATACCTCTGAGGATATCAAGAAGGTTAAGCAGAGGCTCGACATAGCTTTTAGCGAACAGAAAAGTTATGCCGATATATGTAGGAGGCCTTTGGAATTCCAAGTTGGAGATACCGTGTTTATTAAGATTTCTCCTATGAAAGGGGTAATGAGATTTGGCAAAGGGGAAGCTTAGTCCCAGATATACAGGATCGTTTGAAATCCTTGAAAGGATTGGGAAATTAGCCTACAAGCTTGCCTTACCGTCAGAATTAGCTTCGATGCACAATGTTTTTCATGTCTCGATGCTAAAGAAGTATATACTAGATCCGTCTCATGTGCTTAGTCAAGAACCAGTAGAGGTTCAAACCCACTTAACCTATGAAGAAAGGCATATTCGAATTTTGGATCGAGAATAAAAGGTCCTGATAAATAAAACATTCCCATGGTTAAGTATTATGCGACCATAAAGTTGAAGCAATGGTGAAGTAGAGAACTGGTTAGAAAGAACTACCCAGTTTGTTCTAATTTTCGAGGACGAAAATTTTTAAGGGGGTTAGATTGTAATAACTAATATTTTTACGACATTACGATTTCTTGTAAAGAAATTTAAGTTGTACTATGAAAGTATTTATGAAAAAGCCTGATTAGGGTTTTTATTTAATTGTGTGAGTTCTTACAATGTTATAAGACTCAAAAGTGATTGCTTAGTCAAGCATGTTACTTTTTGGGTAAAAAGGTAGAGAAATTTTATGATTTTATGTTGGTCAAATTTGACCAAGAAAAGTCAAAGTTAACCAGAAAAGTCAAAAGTTGACTAAAAGGTCAAATATATGACGATAATGTGATATGATAAGCAGTATGGAAAATATACTGCGAAAACCGTCTTTACGGACAAGATAGCAAGAATAAGATTTAAAACTATTATAGAAAAATCAAGCACATTAATTAGGATATCAAGGGCCAAATGGCTTTAAGTTATAAGAAAATTTTTATATAGTCCATTTTTACACAGATAAATTTTGGACTGCAGTTTACTATAAAAAATACTGTAATTAGTAGATAGCAGTATTGGAAATATCTGTGTTAGTATAAAATGAACTGCATATCAAGAGAAAAGCCAAACAAGGCCTTAAGATGACATTACCTCACCATGGATTAATTAATGACATCATTTCTTGAATTAAAGAAATGATGGAAAGAATTTTTGGATGATTCTAGAGCTTATGACCGGCCACCTAATGGGGTTTTTGTGCAAAATATTGTTTCTTTAAGGATTTTTGAGCAATATTAAAAAGTTACAAATCACCTATAAATAGGTGGAGGAGGGTGGCTCATTTGGTTCACAAAAATTGAGAAATCTAACCAAACTATTCCCAAAATTTTCCTCACTTCCTCCCTCTAAAAACCGAACTCAAGGAACAAGAAAACCAAAGAGGAAAAGATTGTAGGAGTGGTCGGATTTTGGTTGGAACAACAATAAGAGGTTGGAAAATTTTTGGTACCCCATTAGGCTAGGGAGGCCGGTTGTGGTGAGAGGAAAAATGAGAAGAGAAAGTGAAGAAGGGAAGGTACAAGGGTGACCGGAATTGGTGGAAAACCAAGCAGGGGTGGCTAAAAATTTTGGAACCCATCTAGCCAAGGAGGCCAATTGTAAAGGTGATAAGGAAAAAGGGAAAAAGTTTGAGTCAAGCAAGTCAACTTCTTGAATTGATTAAGGTAAATCCTCATGGACCCTAAGTCTTTCAATTCAAGCTTCAATTTGGAAATTTAAGTGTATTTCAAGTTGGTTTGTAAGAGCTTAAGCTCAATTTAATTTCCATGCCCTAGTTTAGAAATATTAGGGTTGTGCTTGATTTAGGTGCTTAGGTGGTTTAATTTGCCAAGTATTGCATGATTTTATGCTTTGATTGCATGAAAATTAGGGTTTACATGTTTGATGCATGTTATGGTTGTATGTCCCTAAATATGTTTAAGTATGTTGTAGAATGTGAATGCTAGGTTGCTAAGAAGTATGGAATGGTTGGTTCAAACCTAAAACTCATACAAACCCTAGTTAGTGTTAAATCACTAATGGTTTGCATGGGTATGATTGATAATGTGTTTAAAGGAACTTTATATTAGAAAAATATTGCATGACTAATCTTAGACTCCCGGTGCAGCCGGTTGAGGTAGAGTGTGCGAATTAGAATGTAAAATGAATCTAAGCATAAAAACTGCCAGTTCGGGTAAAACATGCCAGTTTTCTGGAAACTAGGATTTGAGGCCCTTAGAGGCCGAATTTGGAAAACTTAAAACATGAAAGTTGTAGAGAAGGGTTTTTCCTATGGGGCAGCGTGGACAGCCTCGGTTTGTACAAAAATCCGAGCCTAACAATGCCCAGACTTCATGCATGGCCAAGTGGGTTCAACAGGGGAAACAAGTAGGTTAGAGTTCGAACTGGGTTTTGAGTAAAACACAAAAGTTGTAAGGTTTTTCGAGATCTAAAACTTTCATGAAGAAAAATTTTTTAGATTCGACTTAGTTTTTATTTAAAAAATTGGATTTCAAAAACTATGTAGGAAACAGGAAATTCCTGCACAGGATTTTCTAAAACAATGCAGTAAAAGGACCTTCCTGTGCATAAATTGATAAATTGACTATGGAAATCTGTTCCAAAGGCAGTTTCCAACACTTAGTAATTTTACAAATCCTACTCAAGAATTACAATTTTTCATAAGTTAAACAAGGATTTTTGGATAATTGACCTACGATACTAAGTTTTCCCAAAGTAAAGAAAATGAGTTTTTGAATCAAGTTATGGCTACCAATAACCGGAATGATACCAAGTGATTGGATTAGGCCCAAAGCCCAAGGTTACCCAATATAACCCAACAAAATACTAAGTATGTTAGTTGGGCCTAAAATCCAAGGGTTACTTGTAGTAACCATTTAGGTTGTATTAAGGTAGGTTTGTGGGGGACATATAACTAAGGTTAGATATGAATATTGGTTAGGGTACCGAGATTTCATAAGTATAGTTTACAGAATCCTTATCTTATGTCCTTTGGAATAGTAGGAGATAGTCTGTTGTTGCGCCCGGACTAGAAGCAACGTATCATTGGACATAGTATACGAAGTAAGTACAACTCCGCCTACAGCATAGAATTATTGTAGTGTTACTTGCCTAATGTGTTGTATGCTATGATATGATGTGCTGTATGACATGTTTAAGTTTATGATATGATTATGATATGATGATTCAGTTTTGATTTAATTATGTGTGACATCATGAAGCATGTTCACTATTCAACTGATCAGAGTAAGATCAAAAGTATGACATGAAGTAACATGGCAAGCAAGCTTGCCTTGTGTCGTACTAACCCATGCTAAGTCAGGTTTGGTTTATGGTTTGAGTTGGACTGGGCTGGCCGCCCCAACCACTTCATGACTGCGCGTCACGGTACGTACACTCATGACAAGATAAGGGCTCAATAGTAAGATAAGCTAAGAAAGCATAAATGAACATAATTGGTTCATGCATTGTTATGATTATGTTTGTGGATGTCATAGTTGTACTTGCTGAGCGAAAGCTCGCGTCTTACATCTATGCTGTAGGTAAGCAACCTACGGGAAATTTTTGATGCAAGACGGTGGAGCATGGCAAGGCGAGCTGTGAAATGTGGGAATGATAGCCGCTGTGCGTTTTGTTTATATTATGTATATTCCTTTCTATGTACAAGGGACTTTATTTAGTAACATTTCTAAGTACGTATTTTATTCGTGTGAGTTCGCACCGTACAAAAAATATATATATATATTCTGTTATTTTCGCTAAGTAAGTAAGTACGTTATGTGAGACAAGTTAAGTATGAATGTATGTATGGTAACGGCCTGTGCTAGGCGGGTCGTTACAGTGTTTTCCAGAGACTTCGAATACCTCGGCACCGGAAACTTAAACGGAAGATTTGGCAACGGAAGTTCGAAATTCAAAGCGTTCATCTCCTTCTTGATAGAAGGCCTCATCGAGGGATCAGGATAGCAGCACCATAACCCAACTACTATTAAGCACCTTACTTGCTTCCCATCGAACTCCATACCTAGTCTCTTGTCGACGGCTTTGCGAAGTTTGCCTTTTCCATAGAGTTCCCACGCCCACTCGACCAAGCTTGGTCCTTGTGTATTCTGTTCGGTTGGCCTTCTTTCGCAGCTGATTTCTAGGGCAATGTCACCGAAGCTATAGACTTCAGATTCCTTAGTAGCCTTCTTGGTATCGAGATATTCCGACGCCATATAACCCCTTGTGCCAGTTATCATAGTTGAGTCTAAACCTTTTTCATGGTCTACAACCCCAGCAAGGCCAAAATCTCCTAGCTTAGGATTGAAGTTTGAGTCCAACATGATGTTGCTTGACTTGATATCTCTGTGCAATACACATTCTATCCATTCTTCATGGAGGTACTGCACGGCGGATGCCAATCCAAGCACTATTTTGTGCCGTATGCTCCATGGAAGTATGAATTTGCCGCTAATTAATAGATCGGAATCAAGGCTTCCATTTGGCATGGACTCAGACGAGAAGCAATTCATCCTGCTTGTGGCACCAACCGATGAGTTTAACCAAATTCACGTGCCTCAAACCGCTGATGATTCTCACCTCCGCAATGTACTCTTTTCTTCCTCGTTTTCATTCTTTAGAAATTTTCTTCACAGCTACTTCTGTGTTGGAATCACTTAGTACACCCTTGTAGACACGTCCAAATCCTCCCTCTCCAAGCTTATAAGAAAAATTGTTCATTGTGTCGCTTAGCTCGATTAAAGTAAACCTCCTAGGCCCTAGCCTGGTTTTCAGTTCAATGTTGGTGGCCTTTCGTTCCTCTTGCTTACCTGTTATCCTCTTTTTCCAAACCACGATCTAAAGAAGACCAAATCCACAAATCAAAACACAAAAACATGCCACTACACCGGCTTTAATCAGCGTTACTTTGCCTTTACTTTTTCCATGTGAAGTCACTGAGCTTTGGCCTGAAATCTCCTCGCTTCGATTAGATGGTTCGAAATGCCTCTCCAAGCTTGATTGGAATGACCAACTAAGAAGCCGATGTATTTCCGCCAACTCACCCATGGCGGCAGAGAAACCAACTCTAACCGTCTCCGGTAATATTTCCCTCAAATAAACTTGGTAAGAAAGAGTAGGTTCTCCATCAAAGACCGGATACTTATCATACGTTAGATAGACAATCAAGACTAACGAATCAGTGTTGTAATTCAACAGTGCAGTGGCTGTTCTACTCCCATTTTTCATGCTACTTTCCCACTTGATGTTCGCTACCGACACGATGGAATTGACATCGATACCGACATGATCGGCGCTTGGATCCCAGTCATTCTGCCAAGTATCGAACTCGACTGCAACGATGCAATTGGCAGAGGCATCCGTCACGATTTCGGGGCTGAAAAGCCCAAGGTATCCACCATTTGAACTGACGGGGGTTTTCGATTCGAAGGGTGCAATGAAGAAGGAGATACCATCTCCATTCATTTTTTAGCCTAGACCGTTGATGACAAAGTGGAAACGGGTTGTGAAATCTGATAGCACTTTCGTCTTCGCGTCCCAGAGCAACACCGGGTCGGTATACGACGCTCGGCCGTAACTACCGAGACGAAAATCGTCGACTTGGCTCTTTGTGAGCTCAAAACCTCTGCTTGATACGCTTGAATCTTGTTCTAAGTTAATCTTGTTCTAAGTTAATTATGTTCCCCGCCATGTTCGGCTCGAAAGTAGGGAAGTTGAAGGAAAGAGAATTGCCCTTTGTGAAAGGAAAAAGAAGAAAGCTATGTTGATGAGAAGATGATGAAGATTTGGTGCTGGGTTAGAGACTGCCATTTTTAGGCAATTACAAAGGCAGAATCTGGTTATAGCTTCTACGTGTGTAGTCCTTGTATGTAAAGTGTATAGATAAGGACCTCTAAGTCCTTGTATGTTGCTTGATATTCTTCAACGTGGGAAGGTCATCGTACCTCTAGTGGGGGACCAAATTACGCCAATATTAACTGGCTCGCATGATGGAGGAACTTCCATTCATTAAACAAATAGACTCGCATATATATAATATATAATATATATAAATATATAATATATATAAAGTAATGTTTATGGTCTAGTTTGTATACGGTGTATATATATATATTATATATGGATATACTAAAAGACACATGCGCCATAGATTACAGGTTAATATATATATATATATATATGTATGTATGTATGTATGTGTTACATAATGGGCATGCGTTGGTTGCCTGTATTATATTATATGAGGTTTATTATTAGATCAGATTGTACACAATATGGTGTCTGGGGTCATAAAATATTAATGCGTTCTTTTTAATCTAATATAATATTAGAGCATTATAACAGTACAATATTGAAGTGGGTAGTGACAGCCCATACCACAGTCATAGGCAATGCCAGCTCGAGAACAAGTCGACGGTGACCCCTTGGCCCGAGCTACAAATTTAATCCCTAAAATATGACCAAAATTCAAAGCAAAATTTGATAAGATATGAGCCATAATGGTACAATTTAGTGAGTTGGAGGGATGAGTTGTCAAATTAAAAAATTTGCGAACTTTAGGGTGTGTAAATGTGATAAACCTATTGTTTCTGTCTGACAAGCTTATAGGGTTAATATCAGACACAAAAAAAAATAAAAAATTCTGAAAGAAATTTGTCAAAACACGATTCATGAGTGACTTTGTTAATTTTCATGACAACAAGAAATAAAGAACTTTATTTTTATTTTTTTGGCTAGAAAAAGAATTTTAATTTAGATTGAAACACAAAGTGGTCAACTATTTTCTAGATTTGTGTCCTTGAATTAGTATCTCAAAATTCATTAACATTTATGATCGAAAACAAGATATCAAGTCAAAACAATCTAAAAGGACACAAGAGTTGTATCAATAGTTGAAATCATATGCATTCATCATTAATAAACAGAAAGCAATTACACTTGTTACAACATCACAAATTATTACAAGGAAATTGAAGCAATAAACAGAAGAAAAAAAAAAGATGCAACACAATTAACAATCTACAAACTTTAACAAAGGGTTGGAACAGTTTTTTGAACTCGATGAAGCTGTGGAACTCCCCCTAACAACAGATGACGAATACGAATCAAGAGTGGAATTTTGTGGAGGCATAAAATACATTGGTTTTGGCAACTCTTTTGGTAGATCACTTGGCAATGGAGCTTCAAAATTCAGAACATTCATCACTTGCTTGATAGCGGGGCGGCGATTTGGATCCGGATGGCAACACCATAAACCAACGATCATCAAGCATTCAATCTGTGTAACATCGAATTCCATTCCCAGTCTCTTATCAACAGCATCAAGAAGGAGACCATTGCCATAGAGTTCCCACACCCACCCGACAAGCTTTACCTTGTTTGGTTCTTCTACATTTGCTACAACCGGTCTTCTTCCGCAACAGATTTCAAGTGCGACCACACCAAAGCTATAGACATCGGATTCCTTACTAGACTTGCCCGTTTCCAGACACTCTGGGGCAATATAGCCCATGGTCCCCGCAAAGGCTGCGGTGTGTAAGCTAAGTTCATGATCTACTAGCCTCGCGAGGCCAAAGTCTCCTAGCTTGGCGTTGAAGTTGGAATCCAACATGACATTGCTCGACTTGATATCTCTATGCACGATGCATTGTTCCCACTCCTCGTGAAGGTATAACAAAGCAGACACCAAGCCGAGAGCTATCTTATACCTTATCGTCCATGGCAGAGCGAGTTTCCCACCAAAGAGATGGGTATCAAGGCTTCCATTGGCCAAGTACTCATAGACAAGAAGGAACTCTCCTTGTTTATGGCACCAACCAATGAGTTGAACTAAATTCCTGTGCCTTAATAAACTTATGATTTTCACTTCGGAAATATACTCCTTTTTGCCCTGCTGTGATCCTTTAGAAATCCTCTTGACTGCCACTTCGGTGTTAGATTCGCGCAGCAAACCCCAGTAGACACCTCCGAAACCTCCCTCTCCAAGCTTCCCTTCCTCGGCGAAGTCGTTTGTTGCGAGCCGTAGTTCATAGTAGGTAAACCTCTTGGGACCGGCTCCATTTTCGAATTCATCATCAATCGAGACGTCATATTCCTCCTCTTCAGTAATTTCCTTGCTAGCCCTTTTCCTCCAAAAAATGTACCATAACGTTCCTAGCCCACAAATAAGGACACCTAAACCAACAGCTAAACCGATTCCCAACCCTAGTTTTCCCGTTCCTTTCCCATTTTTGGCGGTTTCCAAGCTTGGGTTGATAAGCTCCATGCTCGAGTTAAATGACCAGGAAAGAATGTTATGTACTTCAAACGATTTACCAGTAGATGCAGAAAAACCAACTCGAACTTTCTCAGGCAAAAATTGTCTCAAATCTACTATATACGAAAGAGTAGAATTCCCCGAAAAGACAGGATTTTGAGCATAAGTCAAGAAGACACTTAGATTTTGAGAAGTGGAATCATAACTCACCCACGCATTTGCCGTTCTACCATCTTTCATGCTACCATCAGTCCATGGCATATTCGTCTTGGACACAATGGAATTGACATCGATTCCGATATGATCATTAGCGACCGGGTCCCAATTGTTTTGATGAGTATCAAACTCGACCGCAACAATAGGATCGCTAGTGCTCGAGTCGTTGGCGAATTTAGAACTGAACAGCCCGAGGTATCCGCCGCTTGAATTGATGGGGATTATTGAATTGAAAGGCGCAATGAAGAAGGCGATTCCATCTCCGGAGTTGTTTTTTTTAGTGACATTTACGATTTTAAAGGTGAAATGGGTGATGAAATCTGTGAGGCTTCTTGTGTTGGGATCCCATAGCTGCACTTCCTTGTCGTATGAGGCTCTGCCATAACTGCTATCGAGATCAGCATTGGCTTTGTTGGTCGTGAGCTCCAGAACATCACCGGATCGAGATGCATTATTTTCGAGATGGATTTCTCCGACGTTTGGCTGGGAATTGTTGAAGTTGTCGAAGTTGAAGTAAACTGAATTGCCATGCTTTAAGAGCACCAACAAGAAAATCAAAGTGACTTGAAGATTCACCATTGTTATTAAAGTGGAATAAAGATATGGAAATACAAAGCCAAACTTTTCAAGTCTTTTCTTTCCTGCCTCTTTCCATGGAATCATTGGTATAAGCCAAGAAACTCCGTGCCCATTTGTGTATATATAGATTGTATTTAAAGATTCATTTAAATTTAATATTTGCGCTCAATTTTAGAATTTGAATTGTGTATCTAAATTAAAAATTTATGTTTGAAAAGTTCTTTTTTTTTTTTTTTTGTTAAAGATTATCTAATTTGAATAGTGTAATAGATATATGAGTGTAATATGGACGGATTTCCGGAAAAGGGAAAATTATAGTTTTAAGTAGAATTATTATAAAATAGGGAACCATTCAAATCATTTCACTGTAATAATTGGCCAAACGAATATTATACTGCATCTAAGAATAAGTTCTCCAATGTTTCATCCAAACAAAGTGATCAACAATTATTTTTCTTTTTTTCCCTCTCTTTTTTGAATTACTCAAATTATTTAGTCTTTGTCACCATTGGTGCCACGTAGTTCTCCAAACAAAACGACTTGGAATTTTCCGTAAAAAAAAAAAACTAAAATAACTTTGAATTGGTCTAGACTATAATTATTTCTTCTTCCCTCAGTCAGATGCAATTAAATCGTAATTAAATCCAATTTGTCTGGACTTCGTCGCAATTCATGTGAGTCCGCTTAGTATAACTAATTAACGTAAAGTGTACAAAGAACCAGTTTTGGCTGGTCATTCTTGAAACTTCTCCCTACTATAAAATTACATTTCTAGTTTTCATTGCCGCCTGGTTCTTATTTTTTGTTTCATCGTTTTTTTATGACATGGTGTATTTTTTTTCTTTTCATTGACATTTGAGTAGGTGATTTGGTGTGGGATGGCATAATTTGTAAATTTTCACCTAATATTAGACGTCTTAATTTTAAAGAGAAGAAATCAAATGAAAAATAATTTTAAAAAAAAGTTTTAAAAAAACTGTTGAGTTTTGGTAATTGAAAGTTGGTGGATTGGTAAAAATTTTTTAAACTTCTATATATTATATAAACTAGGATATTGGCTCGTGCATGTTAAATTTGTAAATTTCTTTAGACATAATAAAAATATAAATATAAAAATTAATGAAAAAAACCAACGCCAAAAGAAAAAAGGAGGGGGGTGTGTTGGTGGTTGGGGTGGGGTGTGGTGTGTGGGTGAAGAAAACACGTTGGACATGTATAAAAAGGAAAGAGAATGGTGTTTTGAGAAAGAAATAATGAGGGGTTTTTTGGCCTTTTCAATAAAAAATTGAAGAAATAAAATGAAAAAGAAAAAAAAAATTTAAATCAAGGTTAAATTTGCAGTGGTAGTTCGTTTGGAGGTCAGATGTGCAAAAAGTCCAATGGTCTAGACTATAATGCTGTCTTCTTCACTCATTCAAATGCAATTAAATCGTAATTGAATCCAATTGGTCTGGACTTCGTCGCTATTCATGTGAGTCCGATTAGTATAACTAATTGACGTCAGTGTACAAAGAACCAGTTTTTGCAGGGGTTTCTTGGAACTTCTCCCTACTATAATATTACATTTTTTGTTTTCATTGCCGTCTGGTTCTTATTTTTTGTTTCATCATTTTTTTATGACATGATGTTTTTTTTTTCTTTTTATTTTAATGACATTTGACTAGGTGATTTGGCGTGGGACGCCGGCATAATTTGTAAATTTTCACTTAATTAGACGTGTTACTTTTTCTGATTGTTTCCTCTCATCAATTAAAAAGCAAAATTATGTGAAGTAGTATACACAAATTCTTAATAATGATAGGTGGTGGTGAATAATAACTCTATATATTTATAAGAAAAAAAGTAGCCGGCCTGAGAAAGAAACGAGAAAAGAGAGAAAAAGAGTGAGTGAGTGAGTTGGTTGGAGTTCTGGGACTGCTTCCCTGTGTGTATCGTTGGATTTCCGATCTTGAAATTAGTTACGAGACTCGTACGTATCATTGTTAGTTTTTTGATGACAGTAGCTGTGTTTGGCGGGGTGGCTTTGTTGGGGTGAATCTAATGTCATTTAGAGGATGATTTTATAGACAGTTTGGAGGTGTATTGTAACGCTTTTCTCGTTTGGTGGTTGTACTCTTTTAGGATTTTATTCCAAACAGTGGTGGGCTACTTATGGAGGTGGTGATTCTGGCTCTGGACGCTGATGGTAGTAGTGCGTGTGCTTTGCGTTCTATTATTTGAAATCTCGTCAACTTCGCCACTCATCCCCTAATGCGTTCCTTCTTCTCTGATAATCCTCTTTTCAGCTGCACTTTCATTGAAGGTACCGATGGAGGGAAGAGGTGTAATGCCCCTTTACGGACTTCATAAGACTCGTTACTTTAACTGTTAACCTAACAAATTAATTAATGAAAAATATAAATTTAACACGTAATCACTAGTGATATCCCAGGAATTTCTATCATTTTTTTTTTTATTCTTTATGGATGCCAAACATGTAAATAATCAACTTATTATATAAGGTAATCCAATGATATACAAATCATAATTAGTCTAACGAAGTAAAAAAAAAAAAAAAAATTGAAACATCTCATTATAAGAGTTCATAGTGCGGAATTAAATAAATAAACTCTAAATATAATCTTTCGGACGTAACTCTGTGATGATTCATAAGTAAACAGATCACCTCTTAATGGTATGAGACCTTTTTGGAGTGAGCCTAATAGCAAAATCATGCAGATACGAGATTTAAAGCGGACAATATTATACCAAAGGGAGGTATGGGTCGTTACATATGCTATCGGAGCCTATACTCAACCGGAAGTGTGGCCAACGACGACGTTGGGTCCCAAAAAGAGGGGTGATTGTGACAGTCATCATTCCCTACGAGGAAAAGGTAAGCTGTGCAGTCACATATCGCTTGATGATGGATATATATGATTATTCATAAGTAAATAGACCACCTCTTAATAGTATAAGGTCTTTTGGAATGACACCTCTCCAAGCTTCTCGGCAAAGTCGTTTGTTGCAAGCCGTAGTTCATGGTAAGCAAACATCTTGGGACCGGTTCCTTTTTCGAATTCATCATCAATTGAGACGTCATATTCCTGCTCTTCCGCAATTTACTCGCCAGCCCTTTTCCTCCGAAAAATGTACCATAACGTTCCTAGCCCACAAATTAGGACACCAAAACCCGCCGCTAAACCAATTCCCAACCCTACTTTTCCATTTCCTTTCCCATTTTTGGCGGTTTCGGGAGCTTGGAGTTGGAGTTGGAGCTCCCAAGCTTGGTTTGATCAGCTCCAAGCTCGAGTTAAATGACCAGGATAGAATGTTATGTACTTCAAACGATGCACCAGTAGACGCAGTAAAACCAACTCTTTAACTTTCTCAGGCAAAACTTGTCTCAAATCTACTTTATACGAAAGAGTAGAATTCCCCAAAAAGACAGGGATTTTGAGCTTAAGTCAAGAAGACACTTAGATTTTGAGAAGTGGAATTATAACTCATCCACACATTTGCCGTTCTTCCATCTTTCATATGCTACCATCAGTCCATGGCATAATCGTCTTGGACACAATGGAATTGACATCAATTCCGACATGATCATCAGCAACCGGGTCCCAACTGTTCCGAAAAATATCAAACTCGACCGCAAAAATAGGATTGCTGGTGCCCAGGCACGGATTTGAGGGGAGGCCCAGTGGGGACACATGCCCCCCCCCCCCCCCCCCCCCCCACCCCTCAATTTTTTTAAATTTAAAAAATGCCCCTATATTTCTCTTGATAGTTTTAATGTGCCCCACTCGAGAGTGTTAAATATACCCAAACTTTTATTTGTATTATATTTTATTTTTTTAATACTGTAACTAAACTTATATTATCTTTTATGTTCTAGTATCATAATCACATTGGATTCTTATTAATTTTCTCAATTTTTTTTTTTTTACTTTTTTTTTTATAAAAACATTGACTTTATAATTATCAACATCCAGAATATTAATACATATAATTTTTTATTTATTGGGAAGAGTATTCATCTTAAAAGGAAAAAAAAATTTTGGTGTGAAAAACATAAAAGTGAAACTTAATTTTACTAAAAAAGAACGAAAATAATTTATAACACATTCTAGGCTAAGAACTCTAATTTTTTGTCATAATTCTGAATTTGAGATAAAGCTCAAGAACAAATTTTGGGATGCTTCCAAAAAATAAAAGTTGTACGTAAAAGTTATAATATGCTGATCAAAATTAAATAAAAATTGTTAAACTCTTTATCCTATAAAGTCATTTTTTTAACATAAAAAAATTGTTACACATAAGAGGAAAAGATATAAGTAATTTTTTTTTTAAATATAAAAATTGTATCCTTTTATGTGCCTCCATGGAGAAAATTTTTTGGATCCGTCACTGCTAGTGCCTGAGTTGTTAGCAAATTCAAAACTGAACAGCCCGAGGTATCCACCCCATGAATTGTTTGGGATTGTTGAATTGAAAGGCGCAATGAAGAAGGCGATTCCGTCTCCCGGGTTGTCATTGACTTTTTCGATTTTAAAGGTGAAATGGGTGATGAATTCTGTGAGGCTTCTTGTGTTGGGATCCCATTGCTGCACTTCCTTGTAATACGAGGCTCTGCCGGAACTGTTGCCGAAAGCATCATTGGCTTTGTTTGTGGTGAGCTCAAGAACTCCGTGGGAACTAATAAAGGCATCCTAACCATCAGACCACAACCTTCAGTAGCTGGAGTGTAACACATGTTAACTAATCAATGTGAAGTGTACAAAAAACCTGTGTTAATGGCTGGTTTTTCTTGGAAACTTCCCCCTACTCTAGATAATATGTTTGGTTTTCATTGCCATTTTTTCTAAACTTGAGGCTAGGATTCAAACTCTATACTTGTAGATAGAGTCATGATTGGTATTACCGTTAATTAGATTATACGTATAACCAACATTGCTAATTGATTTTGTTAGTTTTTATTTCATGATTTTTTTTATTAGACTTTGTGCATTTTATTTTATTAATATTAATTACATTTGAGGTGATTTGATATGGGATGGCATAATTAGTAGTTGTTCACCTAATTAGATGTGCTACTTTTGCTGAATAATATTGTTTCCTCTCATCAATTTAAAAGAAAATTATGTGAAGCGCGCCCAAATTGTCAATAATGTTTCTCCTTTCAAACATTAAGAAAATGTTATTACATTCCTTTTTCTAGAAGGAAATTATCAGAGAAATCGAGGATGCGTGATAGATTTTTAATCAAATGAAGAAAAAAATTGAGAAAAGAAAAGGAAATAACCCGGGTTGGAATGCTGAATTTGAGTCTTTTAAGTGAAGATTATACCTTAAAAAGTCAATCTATTTTATAGAATAACTCAATATCCTTTGATGTTTTCTATTGTTGTGATGTGAGAGTGGGGTTTGAAGTTATCAATTTTGTATTGGATGATTCTAGATGTTGGTTTGAGTTTTTTGGACTCTCAAACCATGAGGGTAAAACAAAAAAAGACAAAAAACAAAACAACTAAGTCTCACATATATCCAACTAGTAATATACATATAAATGTATCAAATAATAATATAAAAAAAATGTAAGAAAATGGTAATAAATAACAATTTTACAAAAAAAAATAATAATAAATAATAAGTTTTTAAAATATTTAAAATAACAGTAGATTTATCAGATAATAAATAAAAAATTTATCATGTAAATATTAATTACTTTAATTTCGTAAAAATACTATCTATTATAATTTCTTGCACATAAAATAAGTACAAGCCAATTGTGCCCCGCCGAGCAGGCCATGCCTGGCCCTGCATGGACAAGTCAAGCTGCCATTTTCTCACCTCTAATCTACAAGTAGCACTAATATAAAATGTGGATTTCATGATGGAGTTTTCATGATCATTTTTAAAAAAACAATCATGGAAACACGGCATAAAACTGAGTTTCCAAATACGGTCGTGGAAACCAAATGACCGTTTATTATAACACGTAAACAACGGAGCCATCCATAGTTGATTAAGGCTTCTGTCTCATCCTTTCTACGAGCATCAACGTTGGCGATCAAGATTATTAGAACATGAAAAATTTTATCATCTACAACAAAGAGTGGAGCAAGTCATGGCAGAGTGAAGGTCGAAGCTTTAATGTCCTTTTTTTCAATTACACTTAGAAAAACTTTACATTTTTCTCACTTTCTTTCCCCCCTGTAAAATTTATTATCCTAATATGCATAAGCCCCTCTAAAACTCTATCATTAAATATACGACTCTCCTAAAGTAATAGACTGGTTGCTTCCACGAGTACTGTTTATATAGTTATTCTCGTGCCACTACAAGAATTTTGATTTTTTGTTACCAAAAATTTGGTAGCCAAAAGTCCTGTTTTTGGTAGTAAAAAGTGAGTCGCAAAAAGTATTTGTTACCAAATTTTTAGTAACAAAAATTTTTTGCTACCAAAATTTTTTTTGGTAACAAATTGTATTTGGTAACGAAATGTATGATATTCAATTATCAAAAAATTTGGTTGCAAAATGTATTTGGTAACAAAAAGTAAGACATTTTGGGGACCAAAATTTTGGCAACAAAATGTATTTTGGTAACGAAAAATATGAGATTCAGTCACCAAATATTTGGTAACAAAAAGTATGAAATTTAGGTACCAAATTTTTTGGTAGCGAATTATATGAGATTCTGTGATCAAATTTTTGGTAACAAAAAGTATTTGATAACAAAAAATATGAGATTTAGTGAGCCAATATTTTGGTAACAAAATGTATTTGGAAACAAAAAATACAAGATTTAAGTACCAAAATTTTGGTAGCAAAACGTATTTGGAAGCGAATTCCTATGTATCACCCACCAAATATTTGGTAGCAAAATGGGCAAACAACTAATTTTTTGCTACCGAATTTTTGGTGACGAAAAATTTTAGCTGCCAAAGTTTTTGCTTGCCAATAATATTATTCTAAATTTTATATCCTGTCTTTCATAAATATTTTTGTAAAAATCATATTGAAATGGGTATTGAAATGAATAAAATATCTTAAATTAATTAGAGTGCTTCTAAATCTCTGATTATATAATTAATAACAACCTTTTCATGATCAAACTCAAGTAACACTCAAGCTACTTGTTAACAATTTATAATCCTACACAGCTTGAAAATTTGAAAATCTAAATAACAAGAGTTGGAGGGGGCTGATCTTCTTATCGCAGTACAGAAGTCCCCGAATGATCTGAAGGCATACATAGATGCCCACTTAGTGATTTGGCTTGATAGTAAGATCACGACTTGTTCACGCACTGTGAAAAACAATAGACTTTTATTTTCCTTATTGTACACAACCTACCAATCTGTGAAAGCACAAAAGGAACACGTAGTATTGTTCAATCATATAAAGGGGGAAGATATAGAACTAAAATGAGAAAAAAAAAATGCAGAGAGAGGGAGAAAATTACCTGCATGTTGTTGCATCTATTAAAGTTCTTGTAACAAAACAGGCATGAGAGTTGTGTGGGGACTAGGGACCAATGACATTATGTGAAAAGGTTAGCAAACAATACTGACCCCTATTGAACCCCCTACAATCATCACCATATATACTCAGCAACAAAATGCTATGTATGCCCTATAACTAAGATATAAATTATGTACTAGTGACTAAAATTGGTAAAGAATAGAAGAATACCATTTGAGAATCAAACCCCTTCCATCATTATTCTCGTCCCCTTTCTCCCACTTTGACTGTTCACTTGTTCTTTCTGAGTCAATCCTTTAGCATCATACCTCTCCCACCTGTGAGTATCCACTAAAACATTCAGGGGGTAAATTTCCCTACTTATTCATAAACTAGTATGCATTTTCAGAACCCAATAAATCACGCATATGTCCAAAAAAAAAATTTGGATTGGAAATACTTTCACTAAAAAACTACCCAAAAACTCCGTATTAATCAGAGCCACTTCAACTAGATTCAACAAGAGTTTCTAAAGGCAATTGGTTTGGCAGAATATCTCAAGACAAATGAGAATTTCACTTGGAAAAAAGAAAGAGTGCACTTTGATAACACTTACGCCTTGTAATGGTCTTCTCCAAGATCGTCCCAATAGAGGACAAATCAAAGCCTGTAGAGATAGAAACTAGTAATCAGGAAGGCGGAAATTCACAAGTCATGTTACATAGTAATAACAAAAGGCGAAAATGCGAAACCTGAGCAACAAGCATCTGACTGCTTCTAAGCATACAACCCCAATTTACACACTAGTGTACTTTGAATCTCCAATAGCACTAAAGCCTGGAGATGCCAGAGATATCAGTTTTCATTCAGCAGCTAAGATGTACAAAATGAAGGTAATCAGAATCCGACATGTAAAATTAATAGGCACAAACCTTTACAATATGTCATTAAAATCCTCGACGAGAAATCTTGTTCAAAAGCTGCTAATCCATTGTTAGCTCATCCTGTAATGCCAAAAATATCTTTGACAAAAATGAAAGCCATGACAGAGTCCCAAGAACTATCAAGTTAAAGCCAAAAATGCCAAAAATGGTTTTGAGAAAGAAATTGCAAAAATAACTTCTGAAATGCCACAAAGGTTTCGACAAAGAAATTGCAAAAAAATAACAATGGTAAAGAAATAACCTTTATGCTTTCGAGTGCATCTTGGACAAGGTCCTTAGGCATAAATTTCGTGGTTCTTCTACAGAAATCTGAAAATTTTTCCTCAGAGAGAGAGAGAGATAGAGAGTTTGTGTGCTCTATTGTAGAAGGAGGAAAGAAGGAGAGAACAAGAACGGAGCTCCCATACATTAGGGTTTGCTTGGTTTTATGGCTTCGCAAGCTTCTACTTAAGAAATAGGAAGGAAACGAAGGCGTACTGGGGCTGAACAGGGGGCTGGGAATGTAGAGAGATCAGAAAGAGGCGAGAAGGTCGTCCAATTTCACAAAAATCACAAATTTCTTTCACAAAAATCAAATCACCCAACACATATTTATACACAAAAAAAAAAATTTAAATCAATTTCAAATTGTAAATTAGAAAACGAAACAACATTTAACATTCGAAATTAAATTTTCCATACCCAATAATCTAGGCAGCTCGGTGAAGGAGAAGGAAGGGGGGAGCAAGGCAGCGGCAGCGGCGCGAGGGAAGAAGAGAGAGGGACGACGATGTGGAGATGGAGAAAGAGAGACAGAGTGTGTGTGGCGACGGTGTTGCGAGAAAGAGAGATGGAGGGTAGCGATGGCGTAGGGAGCGAGAGAGAGAGGACGCGGGATACTTTGAAAATTTTTGAGAGAGTGTTTAGTTTTTAGGGTTTTGTATACAACAAAATGTTTTTTGGTTACCAAATTTTTTTTGGCAGCCCCAATGAAAAATTTGGTACTAAATATCAAAAAACAAGCTTAAATCGTTTTCTATCCTCATAATATAAATTTTGTAGATTCTTATACTCTTTTCACTAAAAAATGAATAATTTGGTACTAAATTTTGATACTAAAAAACAAGCTGAAATTATTTTATATCACCAAAATATAAATTTTGCTACAGATTCTTACAATCTATCACTAAATTGATAGCAAAAAACAAATTTTAATTTGATAGCAAGAAGACATATTTTAATTAAAATGGAAAAAATTTATTTTGATGAAAACAGTTAAATTAGAACCATATTTTTTAGTCCTTTTTAAAGAAAATATCTTTTTTTTTTGTCACATTATAACATATTACAAAATTATATTTTGATGAAAAACGTTAATTTATAACATATTCATGCAAAACAACATAAAAAAATAATTACAAATACAAAATACGTGATTATAAAGTTTCTTGAAAATTTATTACTAAACGTAACTTTTAGTAGCAAAAATTACTTTTTCGCCACCAAAATATTGATTTGGTAGCAAATTCCTGCACACTGCCACTAAAATTTGGTAGCAAAAAACATATATTCTACTACCAAATTTTAGTTTGGTAGCCAAAAACATATATTTTGTTACCAAATTTTGGTTTGGTAGCCAAAAGATAAATTTTTAAAAAATGATAAAAATCATAATTTGATAACAAAAGTTTATTTAAAACCATTTTTTTAGCCACATTATAATACGAAATATATATTTCAAGATGATATACCTTATTATATATATTAAAATAATAAAATACTACTATAAGTATATTTTATACTTTATTTATAACACACTTAACGAATATCAAACAAATCTATATGTCTTGTTACACCTATAAGAAAGAACTAAATTATCAAATATATTTGTTTTATAAATATATTAGGATGATTGTTACAAACTTCATATCAAACATATTCATGAAAAACTAAAATTAAAAAATTAAAAAAAATTACAAGTATAAAATATGAAATTATAAAGTTTCTTGAAGATTTGCTACCAAACATAACTTTTGATTGCAAAAAATACATTTCTGCCACTAAAATATAAGTTTAGTAGTAGATTCTTGCTTTCTGCTATCCAATTTGATAAGAAAGAAAATTTTAACAAATGAAAAAAATTATAATTTGATGACAAAAGTATATTTAAAAACTATTTTTTTTAGCAACATTATAATATACAATAAAGGTTTGAAGATGATATACCTTATTTATATATATATATATATATATATATATATACTAGAAGTACATTGTATACTCTATGTATAACATACTTAGCAAAGATCGTACAAATGAACATATCTTGTTACACCTACACGAAATAGCTAAATTACAAAATATATTTGTTATATAAAACAAACTTTGATGATTGTTACAAACTTGATATCAATCATATTCATGAAAAACTAAAATAAATAAATAATTACAAGCACAAAATAAGTGGTTATAAAGTTTCCTGAAAATTTGCTACCAAATGTAACTTTTGGTAGCAAAAAATGCCTTTCCACTACCAAAATATAAGTTTGGTAGTGAAATCTTTCTTTTTGTCACCAAACATTGGTAACAAAAAAGCATATATTTTGCTACCAAATAGTAGTTTGGTAGCCAAAAGACAATTTTTTTAAAGAATGAAAAAATTATAATTTGATAATAAAAAATTTATTTAAAACTATTTTTTAGTCACATTATAATATAAAATATATATTCAAGATGATATATTTTATTTTATATATTAAAGTAATAAACTACTATTATAAGTATATATATTGTCTACTTTATATATGACATATTTAATACATATCATACAAACTTATATATCCTATAAGAAAGAGCTAAATCACTATATATATTTAGGTTAAATAAAAAATATTGTTGTTACAAATTTTGTATCCAACATATTCATGAAAACTATAAAAAAAAATTACAAATATAAAATATGATATTATAAAATTTCTTGAAAATTTGCTACCAAATGTAATTTTTGGTAGTAAAAAATGACTTTTCGCCACCAAAATATAACTTTGGTAGTGGATTGTTGCTTCTGCCACCAAAATTTGGTTGCAAAAAAGCATATATTTCGCTACCAAATATTAGTTTGGTAGCCAAAAACACATATTTTGCTACCAAATTTTGGTTTGGTAGCCAAAAGAAAATTATTTTAAAAAATAAAAAAAATTATAATTTGATGACAAAAATTTATTTAAAACCATTTTTTATCCACATTATAACATAAAATATAGATTTTAAGATGATATATCTTATTTTATATATTAAAGTAATAAAATACTATTATAAGTATATACATTGTCTACTTTAGATATAACATTTTTAATACATATCATACAAACTAATATATCCTGCAAGAGAGAGTTAAATCACCAAATATATATTTAGCTTAAATAAAAAATATTATTGTTACAAATTTTGTATTAAACATATTCATGAAAAACTATTAACAAAAAAAAAATTACAAGCATAAAATATGATGTTATAAAATTTCTTGAAAATTTGCTACCAAATGTAACTTTTGGTAGCAAAAAATGCCTTTTCGCTATCAAAATATTAATTTGGTAGCGAATTCTTGCTTTATGGCACCAAAATTTGGTAGCAAAAAATTATATATTTCGTTACCAAATTATAGTTTGATAGCTAAAAACTATATTTTGCTACCAACTTTTGGTAGCACAAAATATCAATTTGGCACCAAATTTAATTTGGTAGCAAATACCATCCGTGGGGAAAATTTTGAATTCCCACCAATAATTTCGCTATCAAAACAAGTTTGGTAGCAAAATGTGATATTTTGGTACCAAAATTTGGTAATAGAAACGCATAATCTACTTCGAAACTTTGGAAGCAAAATGTATTCTTTTGCTACCAAACAAAATTTGGTAGCAAATGAGTTGAGCGGGAAAAATTTTGGCTTCCCGCCAATGTTTTTGCTACCAAAGTAAGTTTGGTAGGAAAATGTGAAATTTGATGTCAAAATTTGGTAACAAAAATTTAGATTCTGCTACCAAAGTTTGGTAGTGAAATTTCACATTTTGCTACCAAATGAAATTTGGTAGCAGATGACATTAGCGGGAAAAAATTTGGCTTCCTGCTAATGTTTTTGCTACCAAAAAAAATTTGGTAGCAAAATATTATAATTCGCAACCAAATCTTGGTAGCGGATTGTTAACATTTTGTTACCAAATAGTGTTTTGGTAGTAAAATGTTTTTGGCGGGAATCAAAATTCAATTATAGCCATGTCATCTGTTACCAAAAATATTTGGTATCGGATTGTGTTGGTTTTGCTATCAAAGTTGGTAACAAAATGTCTATATCTTTCAGCAACCAAAATTTGGTAACTGAAAATCTATTTTCTACTACCAAATTTTTTTTGGTATCAAAAAGTTTGGTCTCTTAAAGTCATAATTCTTGTAGTGTGCATTTTAGGCATGTATGGAATGTTTTAATTAATGTGTTTTCACAACCTCCAATTTAGAACAACATCGTTGTTGAGGCATTCATGTTTAAATGTGTTAATTAGAGATACTCATTCACTCTCAAAATTCAATATATATTGCCCATAATTCAAGGCTCCACATAGGATGGTTTTCTTATTGCAAATATGGTGTGGTTGACTTGTAGATGTACCATACCACTTTTTGTGTGTATATAAGTACAGCTATGATATATATATATATATATGGCTATGCAATTTTTGTGAAGAAATGAAGCAATTATCTATTCCATTCTACTTTTTATTAGAGAGTTATACAGAAAGAGTAATTCTGTACCAATATATTTTATTTTGTCAATTTCTATATAAGGGTAAAGGATTTATCGCTATTAAGGAATTAGTGGTTGTCTTCCCACTGAAGGAAAAAAAAAAAAAAAAATTCACGTCTCCTGACAGCTGACGATAAAACTGTATGATTTTGTTCTAAACGATCCGGCCCTCTATACCTCAAATTAGAACAAAACTCTAGTTACTCTATTCATCATTAATTGCAACATTATTGGCGCTTTATTGATTGGTAAAAGGCAATTGTTAACGATTTTGATAACATACGTTGGTAACCCAACGAGCTCGCGTGATAAAACTTTTTAATTAAAATTTTAATGACCAAAATATCAAAATTACAATATATGATAAATTTGGAAGGATTTTATTCTCTCTTTTTTCTTTTTCTTTTTTTTTTTAATTAGACAATCTTATTTTTCGTAAGTCAAATTTGAAATTAACCTGATGGTGTGAATTATATGAGGTTAAGATTGCGAATTTGAAGTTGAATATTTTATGTTGGGGATACCAAATGTTTGAATAAAGTCGTCGATTGTGTATATGTTTGGATTGTTGTGTTTCTGGTGATGTACTATTTGATCCTTCCATTTAAACAAAATGCACTATTGCCCTTGGGAAAAACAAAAAACCAACAAACAACAAAATAAAAAAGACACCAAAGAAAAACAATTTGGTAGTTGTATTATATTTTTATTTATGGTTATAAATATATATATATATATATATGTAAACATCGAAATAAATTGCATTTTAAACACCTAGTGGTATATATGTTTAGAAGATGTTGTATGGAGAGATAATCAAAGAGAATAAAAAATTAAGTACGCTGTTCGCATAAGTAAAGTACTATAATTTATATTTGTTTTAGAACACTGAATGAAAATGAACTATACCATTTCAATTCCTGACATTTTTTTCATTATTGCATATCAGATAAAATGTCTCTAGTTTTAAGGCAAACAATCAAAGTTCACAAAAATACTAGATATACAAATTAAAAACGGAATTCCCAAAAATACTAGATATATTAATTAAAAACTGAAAATTTATATAAGCACGTACATTTTTTTTAATTATATAATCACGTAAAAATTAACTACCTATTCTACCTATTCATGAATCACTTCTCTTCCCGACATGGAAAGTCTAACTTCTTTAGCAAATAAATATATTAATAAAAATGGGAATATTTTTATCAATGACCCATGATCTTTTGGTCATTTCTACTTTGCCCATATAAATTTAAAAATTGTCACTCTAGCTACCTTATGAACTTTGAATTAGCACGCCCACACTCAAATTGTTCCTTTAGAATTTCAATTAAAAACCGATAGAAACAAAAAAAAAAGTGGATAAAGTACAATTATGTGATCTTTTTTATTTGTTTTAACATATATCTTAACATACTAGGTTTAGTAACACTAGTTCCACTTTTTTTTTTCCGTTTGTTTTTACCAGAAGTTCTAGTAAAATGGGTTAAATGAGATAAATTAAAAATTCAGTGAGCAGAGTGGGAGTTTTTAAAGTTCAGAGGGTAAAATGAGAGTGATCTTAAAATTCAGAGATATAGATGAGAACAAACCTGAATAAAACTGTGTTTGACATATATGAAATTGTTTAATTAGAGTGTTTTCACAACCTCCAATTACAAAAAAAGACTTTGTTGAGGCTTCACGTATGTTAGGGTTATACAAAAAGATTAATTTGCGAAGTCTACCAACTTTTCATCAATTTTAAATACTAATCAAGTGAGATATATTTTTTCATTGAAAATTGTAATTTTTTTTATATTAATTGACATGGCATCTTACATGTCATATCAACAAGTCTACCCCATACGGATTCCCACGATAAGTTTCTCAAACTGTTGTGGTAGCTAACTTTCCACAACGGTTACAAACGTCATGGAATAAAAGAAACTGGTGCTATTTATGGGGTAGAGACAGCATTTTCACGTCGTTCTCATAGGAAATTGTTATGGAACATGGATATACATGACGGTTCTGTCAAAAACTGTCGTGTTATGTCAGTTTACTACGACCGTTTTCATAGAAACGGTCGTGGAAAGGTTTTGAATGAAGAAAAAAATTTTTAAATTCATGCGATTTCCACACATGGGCAAATCACTTTGTGTTATATATCCATTGCACAGCCCATAATTGAAACAAGAAATTAGTAATTAATTGTGTCACAATGTACAAAATTATTATAAAAACATATATTACATTACAAAATTTATACATTGTCTTTTAACTATATTGGATGAATTGCATTCCAAAATTAGCCCACTCTTGCCTTAATTACTGAACTCATCTCAACTTTGTTATAAAAGTCCTTAGTTTGAGTAAAGATAATCCATATCATGAGTCAAGGTTATTTCCCAAATTAATAAGTGCTAAAATATAAAAAATTCTTCAACACCACGTTCATATGTCTTAGACAATATATCAAACTACATCCATTTTCTTATCCATGATTTGCAACTCCTAAATCCAGCTATCAAAGTTAACTATCAAAGTTTTAGAAGTCAAAATATTTATCAAAATTAACACTCATTGCACAATGAACTCAAAAATCGAAAAAAAAAAAACTAAAATATATAAAACTTAAAATCATAAGTCTAAATATGAGGAAAAATAAGAAAAAGAAGTTAGTGATCACTTAAGTTAATACCAATTACACAATTAACTCAAAAATCCAAAAAAAAAAAACAAATCTAAAACATACAAAACCTAAAACTATAAGTCTAAATATAGGGAAAATTAAGAAAAAGAAGTTAGTGATCACTTAGAAGAGAGAGAGATGGATGGTAGATGGTGGTGGCGATGTCCCACTATGGTGGAGGGATTGTTTTTGGAGCTTTCTGAGCTGATTTTGGCCGATGTAGCTTCGGTGTTGATCTAGAAAAATGAAGGTGTAACGCCCCGACCGTTCCACGTAGGGGCGTCCTTACGTGAACGTGGGCCGTTACCATGCTTGCTTAACTTAAACCTTAGTCTTAAATATTTAACCTTACAGAAAATTTCAGAATAAATTTTTTTTCTTTCTTTAAACTTTATTTTAAAATCACCACTTAAAAACATTGCATATACAACATTATATATATTCCTTAAAACATATATATACAACTTGATAATTTAAACAATTTGCGGAAAATTTTGCGTAGTGGTATCCCACACCGCCTTCACTTGCTGCATCGTCTCCATGGCCCACCAAGTAAAGCTGCAGGCATTTACCTACAGTATGGAATATACTGATGAGCTTTCGCCCAGGAAGTACGAACATAATCTCACAAAACACAAGAAATATTGCACAACTTATGCATGAACCAATTATGTCCAATTATGAATCTTTTATGCACTTGAACTTATTATCTTGCTTAACATGTGGGCCCTTAGTGTACGTACTAAAAGCGCGCAAGCCTCAGAACGTCAGGGTTTGCAAGGCCCTTAACAATTCTGGAAAACATGAACATAACCTTCACGCATCAACGGAAGGTTGATTATCACTTTACCCTCACGCATCAATGAGAGGTTGATAATCATAAACTTGAACTTGTAACATACATGATCCTCCTGCATCAACAGGAGGTTGGTACGACACCTTACTTGACTTGGTTTAGTCTTAGTCTTGTTATTTTTTTTTTTCAAGACTAAGAATCTTTACATGTGATCTTAATAATCATGATGCACATGAGACTAGACATGTCATAACTTGATATAACATAGCATAACGTGACAT
>CM046369.1:17909535-18036431 GCA_025413025.1 Ficus hispida
AGAGTTCATAGTGCGGAATTAAATAAATAAACTCTAAATATAATCTTTCGGACGTAACTCTGTGAATTCATAAGTAAACGATCACCTCTTAATGGTATGAGACCTTTTTGGAGTGAGCCTAATAGCAAAATCATGCAGATACGAGATTTAAAGCGGACAATATTATACCAAAGGGAGGTATGGGTCGTTACATATGCTATCGGAGTCCTATACTCAACCGGAAGTGTGGCCAACGACGACGTTGGGTCCCAAAAAGAGGGGTGATTGTGACAGTCATCATTCCCTACGAGGAAAAGGTAAGCTGTGCAGTCACATATCGCTTGATGATGGATATATATGATTATTCATAAGTAAATAGACCACCTCTTAATAGTATAAGGTCTTTTGGAATGACACCTCTCAAGCTTCTCGGCAAAGTCGTTTGTTGCAAGCCGTAGTTCATGGTAGGCAAACATCTTGGACCGGTTCCTTTTTCGAATTCATCATCAATTGAGACGTCATATTCCTGCTCTTCCGCAATTTACTCGCCAGCCTTTTCCTCCGAAAAATGTACCATAACGTTCCTAGCCCACAAATTAGGACACCAAAACCCGCCGCTAAACCAATTAACCCTACTTTTTCCATTTCCTTTCCCATTTTTGGCGGTTTCGGGAGCTTGGAGTTGGAGTTGGAGCTCCCAAGCTTGGTTTGATCAGCTCCAAGCTCGAGTTAAATGACCAGGATAGAATGTTATGTACTTCAAACGATGCACCAGTAGACGCAGTAAAACCAACTCTTTAACTTTCTCAGGCAAAACTTGTCTCAAATCTACTTTATACGAAAGAGTAGAATTCCCAAAAAGACAGGGATTTTGAGCTTAAGTCAAGAAGACACTTAGATTTTGAGAAGTGGAATTATAACTCATCCACACATTTGCCGTTCTTCATCTTTCATATGCTACCATCAGTCCATGGCAATAATCGTCTTGGACACAATGGAATTGACATCAATTCCGACATGATCATCAGCAACCGGGTCCCAACTGTTCCGAAAAATATCAAACTCGACCGCAAAAATAGGATTGCTGGTGCCCAGGCACGGATTTGAGGGAGGCCCAGTGGGGACACATGCCCCCCCCCCCCCCCCCCCCCACCCTCAATTTTTTTAAATTTAAAAAATGCCCCTATATTTCTCTTGATAGTTTTAATGTGCCCCACTCGAGAGTGTTAAATATACCCAAACTTTTATTTGTATTATATTTTATTTTTTTAATACTGTAACTAAACTTATATTATCTTTTATGTTCTAGTATCATAATCACATTGGATTCTTATTAATTTTCTCAATTTTTTTTTTTTTACTTTTTTTTTTATAAAAACATTGACTTTATAATTATCAACATCCAGAATATTAATACATATAATTTTTTATTTATTGGGAAGTATTCATCTTAAAAGGAAAAAAAAATTTTGGTGTGAAAAACATAAAAGTGAAACTTAATTTTACTAAAAAAGAACGAAAATAATTTATAACACATTCTAGGCTAAGAACTCTAATTTTTTGTCATAATTCTGAATTTGAGATAAAGCTCAAGAACAAATTTTGGGATGCTTCCAAAAAATAAAAGTTGTACGTAAAAGTTATAATATGCTGATCAAAATTAAATAAAAATTGTTAAACTCTTTATCCTATAAAGTCATTTTTTTAACATAAAAAAATTGTTACACATAAGAGGAAAAGATATAAGTAATTTTTTTTTTAAATATAAAAATTGTATCCTTTTATGTGCCTCCATGGAGAAAATTTTTTGGATCCGTCACTGCTAGTGCCTGAGTTGTTAGCAAATTCAAAACTGAACAGCCCGAGGTATCACCCCATGAATTGTTTGGGATTGTTGAATTGAAAGGCGCATGAAGAAGGCGATTCCGTCTCCCGGGTTGTCATTGACTTTTTCGATTTTAAAGGTGAAATGGGTGATGAATTCTGTGAGGCTTCTTGTGTTGGGATCCCATTGCTGCACTTCCTTGTAATACGAGGCTCTGCCGGAACTGTTGCCGAAAGCATCATTGGCTTTGTTTTGTGTGAGCTCAAGAACTCCGTTGGGAACTAATAAAGGATCCTAACCATCAGACCACAACCTTCAGTAGCTGGAGTGTAACACATGTTACTAATCAATGTGAAGTGTACAAAAAACCTGTGTTAATGGCTGGTTTTTCTTGGAAACTTCCCCTACTCTAGATAATATGTTTGGTTTTCATTGCCATTTTTTCTAAACTTGAGGCTAGGATTCAAAACTCTATATTGTAGATAGAGTCATGATTGGTATTTACCGTTAATTAGATTATACGTATAACAACATTGCTAATTGATTTTGTTAGTTTTTTAATTTCATGATTTTTTTTATTAGACTTTGTGCATTTTATTTTATTAATATTATTACATTTGAGGTGATTTGATATGGGGATGGCATAATTAGTAGTTGTTCACCTAATTAGATGTGCTATTTTGCTGAATAATATTGTTTCCTCATCAATTTAATTAAAGAAATTATGTGAAGCGCGCCCAAATTGTCAATAATGTTTCTCCTTTCAAACATTAAGAAATGTTATTACATTCCTTTTTCTAGAAGGAAATTATAGAGAAATCGAGGATGCGTGATAGATTTTTAATCAAATGAAGAAAAAAATTGAGAAAAGAAAAGGAAATAACCCGGGTTGGAATGCTGAATTTGAGTCTTTTAAGTGAAGATTATACTTAAAAAGTCAATCTATTTTTATAGAATAACTCAATATCCTTTGATGTTTTCTATTGTTGTGATGTGAGAGTGGGGTTTGAAGTTATCAATTTTGTATTGGATGATTCTAGATGTTGGTTTGAGTTTTTTGGACTCTCAAACCATGAGGGTAAAACAAAAAAAGACAAAAAACAAAACACTAAGTCTCACATATATCAACTAGTAATATACATATAAATGTATCATAATAATATAAAAAAATGTAAGAAAATGGTAATAAATAACAATTTTACAAAAAAAAATAATAATAAATAATAAGTTTTTAAAATATTTAAAATAAAGTAGATTTATCAGATAATAAATAAAAAATTTATCATGTAAATATTAATTACTTTAATTTCGTAAAATACTATCTATTATAATTTCTTGCACATAAAATAAGTACAAGCCAATTGTGCCCGCCGAGCAGGCCATGCCTGGCCTGCATGGACAAGTCAAGCTGCCATTTTCTCACCTCTAATCTACAAGTAGCACTAATATAAAATGTGGATTTCATGATGGAGTTTTCATGATCATTTTAAAAAAACAATCATGGAAACACGGCATAAAACTGAGTTTCCAAATACGGTCGTGGAAACCAAATGACCGTTTATTATAACACGTAAACAACGGAGCCATCCATAGTTTGATTAAGGCCTTCTGTCTTCATCCCTTTCTACGAGCATCAACGTTGGCGATCAAGATTAATTAGAACATGAAAAATTTTATCATCTACAACAAGAGTGGAGCAAGTCATGGCAGAGTGAAGGTCGAAGCTTTAATGTCCTTTTTTTCAATTACACTTAGAAAAACTTTACATTTTTCTCACTTTCTTTCCCCCCTGTAAAATTTATTATCCTAATATGCATAAGCCCCTCTAAAACTCTATCATTAAATATACGACTCTCCTAAAGTAATAGACTGGTTGCTTCCACGAGTACTGTTTATATAGTTATTCTCGTGCCACTACAAGAATTTTGATTTTTTGTTACCAAAAATTTGGTAGCCAAAAGTCCTGTTTTTGGTAGTAAAAAGTGAGTCGCAAAAAGTATTTGTTACCAAATTTTTAGTAACAAAAATTTTTTGCTACCAAAATTTTTTTTGGTAACAAATTGTATTTGGTAACGAAATGTATGATATTCAATTATCAAAAAATTTGGTTGCAAAATGTATTTGGTAACAAAAAGTAAGACATTTTGGGGACCAAAATTTTGGCAACAAAATGTATTTTTGGTAACGAAAAATATGAGATTCAGTCACCAAATATTTGGTAACAAAAAGTATGAAATTTTAGGTACCAAATTTTTTGGTAGCGAATTATATGAGATTCTGTGATCCAATTTTTGGTAACAAAAAGTATTTGATAACAAAAATATGAGATTTAGTGAGCCAATATTTTGGTAACAAAATGTATTTGGAAACAAAAAATACAAGATTTAAGTACCAAAATTTTGGTAGCAAAACGTATTTGGAAGCGAATTCCTATGTATCACCCACCAATATTTGGTAGCAAAATGGGCAAACAACTAATTTTTTGCTACCGAATTTTTGGTGACGAAAAATTTTAGCTGCCAAAGTTTTTGCTTGCCAATAATATTATTCTAAATTTTATATCCTGTCTTTCATAAATATTTTTGTAAAAATCATATTGAAATGGGTATTGAAATGAATAAAATATCTTAAATTAATTAGAGTGCTTCTAAATCTCTGATTATATAATTAATAACAACCTTTTCATGATCAAACTCAAGTAACACTCAAGCTACTTGTTAACAATTTATAATCCTACACAGCTTGAAAATTTGAAAATCTAAATAACAAGAGTTGGAGGGGGCTGATCTTCTTATCGCAGTGCAGAAGTCCCCGAATGATCTGAAGGCATACATAGATGCCCACTTAGTGATTTGGCTGATAGTAAGATCACGACTTGTTCACGCACTGTGAAAAACAATAGACTTTTATTTTCCTTATTGTACACAACCTACCAATCTGTGAAAGCACAAAAGGAACACGTAGTATTGTTCAATATATAAAGGGGGAAGATATAGAACTAAAATGAGAAAAAAAAAAATGCAGAGAGAGGGAGAAAATTACCTGCATGTTGTTGCATCTATTAAAGTTCTTGTAACAAAACAGGCATGAGAGTTGTGTGGGGACTAGGGACCAATGACATTATGTGAAAAGGTTAGCAAACAATACTGACCCCTATTGAACCCCCTACAATCATCACCATATATACTCAGCAACAAAATGCTATGTATGCCCTATAACTAAGATATAAATTATGTACTAGTGACTAAAATTGGTAAAGAATAGAAGAATACCATTTGAGAATCAAACCCCTTCCATCATTATTCTCGTCCCCTTTCTCCCACTTTGACTGTTCACTTGTTCTTTCTGAGTCAATCCTTTAGCATCATACCTCTCCCACCTGTGAGTATCCACTAAAACATTCAGGGGGTAAATTTCCCTACTTATTCATAAACTAGTATGCATTTTCAGAACCCAATAAATCACGCATATGTCCAAAAAAAAATTTGGATTGGAAATACTTTCACTAAAAACTACCCAAAAACTCCGTATTAATCAGAGCCACTTCAACTAGATTCAACAAGAGTTTCTAAAGGCAATTGGTTTGGCAGAATATCTCAAGACAAATGAGAATTTCACTTGGAAAAAAGAAAGAGTGCACTTTGATAACACTTACGCCTTGTAATGGTCTTCTCCAAGATCGTCCCAATAGAGGACAAATCAAAGCCTGTAGAGATAGAAACTAGTAATCAGGAAGGCGGAAATTCACAAGTCATGTTACATAGTAATAACAAAAGGCGAAAATGCGAAACCTGAGCAACAAGCATCTGACTGCTTCTAAGCATACAACCCCAATTTACACACTAGTGTACTTTGAATCTCCAATAGCACTAAAGCCTGGAGATGCCAGAGATATCAGTTTTCATTCAGCAGCTAAGATGTACAAAATGAAGGTAATCAGAATCCGACATGTAAAATTAATAGGCACAAACCTTTACAATATGTCATTAAAATCCTCGACGAGAAATCTTGTTCAAAAGCTGCTAATCCATTGTTAGCTCATCCTGTAATGCCAAAAATATCTTTGACAAAATGAAAGCCATGACAGAGTCCCAAGAACTATCAAGTTAAAGCCAAAAATGCCAAAAATGGTTTTGAGAAAGAAATTGCAAAAATAACTTCTGAAATGCCACAAAGGTTTCGACAAAGAAATTGCAAAAAAAATAACAATGGTAAAGAAATAACCTTTATGCTTTCGAGTGCATCTTGGACAAGGTCCTTAGGCATAAATTTCGTGGTTCTTCTACAGAAATCTGAAAATTTTTCCTCAGAGAGAGAGAGAGATAGAGAGTTTGTGTGCTCTATTGTAGAAGGAGGAAAGAAGGAGAGAACAAGAACGGAGCTCCCATACATTAGGGTTTGCTTGGTTTTATGGCTTCGCAAGCTTCTACTTAAGAAATAGGAAGGAAACGAAGGCGTACTGGGGCTGAACAGGGGGCTGGGAATGTAGAGAGATCAGAAAGAGGCGAGAAGGTCGTCCAATTTCACAAAAATCACAAATTTCTTTCACAAAATCAAATCACCCAACACATATTTATACACAAAAAAAAAAAATTTAAATCAATTTCAAATTGTAAATTAGAAAACGAAACAACATTTAACATTCGAAATTAAATTTTCCATACCCAATAATCTAGGCAGCTCGGTGAAGGAGAAGGAAGGGGGGAGCAAGGCAGCGGCAGCGGCGCGAGGGAAGAAGAGAGAGGGACGACGATGTGGAGATGGAGAAAGAGAGACAGAGTGTGTGTGGCGACGGTGTTGCGAGAAAGAGAGATGGAGGGTAGCGATGGCGTAGGGAGCGAGAGAGAGAGGACGCGGGATACTTTGAAAATTTTTGAGAGAGTGTTTAGTTTTTAGGGTTTTGTATACAACAAAATGTTTTTTGGTTACCAAATTTTTTTTGGCAGCCCCAATGAAAAATTTGGTACTAAATATCAAAAAACAAGCTTAAATCGTTTTCTATCCTCATAATATAAATTTTGTAGATTCTTATACTCTTTTCACTAAAAAATGAATAATTTGGTACTAAATTTTGATACTAAAAAACAAGCTGAAATTATTTTATATCACCAAAATATAAATTTTGCTACAGATTCTTACAATCTATCACTAAATTGATAGCAAAAAACAAATTTTAATTTGATAGCAAGAAGACATATTTTAATTAAAATGGAAAAAATTTTATTTTGATGAAAACAGTTAAATTAGAACCATATTTTTTAGTCCTTTTTAAAGAAAATATCTTCTTTTTTTTTGTCACATTATAACATATTACAAAATTATATTTTGATGAAAAACGTTAATTTATAACATATTCATGCAAAACAACATAAAAAAAATAATTACAAATACAAAATACGTGATTATAAAGTTTCTTGAAAATTTATTACTAAACGTAACTTTTAGTAGCAAAAATTACTTTTTCGCCACCAAAATATTGATTTGGTAGCAAATTCCTGCACACTGCCACTAAAATTTGGTAGCAAAAAAACATATATTCTACTACCAAATTTTAGTTTGGTAGCCAAAAACATATATTTTGTTACCAAATTTTGGTTTGGTAGCCAAAAGATAAATTTTTTAAAAAATGATAAAAATCATAATTTGATAACAAAAGTTTATTTAAAACCATTTTTTTAGCCACATTATAATACGAAATATATATTTCAAGATGATATACCTTATTATATATATTAAAATAATAAAATACTACTATAAGTATATTTTATACTTTATTTATAACACACTTAACGAATATCAAACAAATCTATATGTCTTGTTACACCTATAAGAAAGAACTAAATTATCAAATATATTTGTTTTATAAATATATTAGGATGATTGTTACAAACTTCATATCAAACATATTCATGAAAAACTAAAATTAAAAAATTAAAAAAAATTACAAGTATAAAATATGAAATTATAAAGTTTCTTGAAGATTTGCTACCAAACATAACTTTTGATTGCAAAAAATACATTTCTGCCACTAAAATATAAGTTTAGTAGTAGATTCTTGCTTTCTGCTATCCAAATTTGATAAGAAAGAAAAATTTTAACAAATGAAAAAAATTATAATTTGATGACAAAAGTATATTTAAAAACTATTTTTTTTAGCAACATTATAATATACAATAAAGGTTTGAAGATGATATACCTTATTTTATATATATATATATATATATATATATATATACTAGAAGTACATTGTATACTCTATGTATAACATACTTAGCAAAGATCGTACAAATGAACATATCTTGTTACACCTACACGAAATAGCTAAATTACAAAATATATTTGTTATATAAAACAAACTTTGATGATTGTTACAAACTTGATATCAATCATATTCATGAAAAACTAAAATAAATAAATAATTACAAGCACAAAATAAGTGGTTATAAAGTTTCCTGAAAATTTGCTACCAAATGTAACTTTTGGTAGCAAAAAATGCCTTTCCACTACCAAAATATAAGTTTGGTAGTGAAATCTTTCTTTTTGTCACCAAACATTGGTAACAAAAAAGCATATATTTTGCTACCAAATAGTAGTTTGGTAGCCAAAAGACAATTTTTTTAAAGAATGAAAAAATTATAATTTGATAATAAAAAATTTATTTAAAACTATTTTTTAGTCACATTATAATATAAAATATATATTTCAAGATGATATATTTTATTTTATATATTAAAGTAATAAACTACTATTATAAGTATATATATTGTCTACTTTATATATGACATATTTAATACATATCATACAAACTTATATATCCTATAAGAAAGAGCTAAATCACTATATATATTTAGGTTAAATAAAAAATATTGTTGTTACAAATTTTGTATCCAACATATTCATGAAAAACTATAAAAAAAAATTACAAATATAAAATATGATATTATAAAATTTCTTGAAAATTTGCTACCAAATGTAATTTTTGGTAGTAAAAAATGACTTTTCGCCACCAAAATATAACTTTGGTAGTGGATTGTTGCTTTCTGCCACCAAAATTTGGTTGCAAAAAAGCATATATTTCGCTACCAAATATTAGTTTGGTAGCCAAAAACACATATTTTGCTACCAAATTTTGGTTTGGTAGCCAAAAGAAAATTATTTTAAAAAATAAAAAAAAAATTATAATTTGATGACAAAAATTTATTTAAAACCATTTTTTATCCACATTATAACATAAAATATAGATTTTAAGATGATATATCTTATTTTATATATTAAAGTAATAAAATACTATTATAAGTATATACATTGTCTACTTTAGATATAACATTTTTAATACATATCATACAAACTAATATATCCTGCAAGAGAGAGTTAAATCACCAAATATATATTTAGCTTAAATAAAAAATATTATTGTTACAAATTTTGTATTAAACATATTCATGAAAAACTATTAACAAAAAAAAAATTACAAGCATAAAATATGATGTTATAAATTTCTTGAAAATTTGCTACCAAATGTAACTTTTGGTAGCAAAAAATGCCTTTTCGCTACCAAAATATTAATTTGGTAGCGAATTCTTGCTTTATGGCACCAAAATTTGGTAGCAAAAAATTATATATTTCGTTACCAAATTATAGTTTGATAGCTAAAAACTATATTTTGCTACCAACTTTTGGTAGCACAAAATATCAATTTGGCACCAAATTTAATTTGGTAGCAAATACCATCCGTGGGGAAAATTTTGAATTCCCACCAATAATTTCGCTATCAAAACAAGTTTGGTAGCAAAATGTGATATTTTGGTACCAAAATTTGGTAATAGAAACGCATAATCTACTTCGAAACTTTGGAAGCAAAATGTATTCTTTTGCTACCAAACAAAATTTGGTAGCAAATGAGTTGAGCGGGAAAAATTTTGGCTTCCCGCCAATGTTTTTGCTACCAAAGTAAGTTTGGTAGGAAAATGTGAAATTTGATGTCAAAATTTGGTAACAAAAATTTAGATTCTGCTACCAAAGTTTGGTAGTGAAATTTCACATTTTGCTACCAAATGAAATTTGGTAGCAGATGACATTAGCGGGAAAAAATTTGGCTTCCTGCTAATGTTTTTGCTACCAAAAAAAATTTGGTAGCAAAATATTATAATTCGCAACCAAATCTTGGTAGCGGATTGTTAACATTTTGTTACCAAATAGTGTTTTGGTAGTAAAATGTTTTTGGCGGGAATCAAAATTCAATTATAGCCATGTCATCTGTTACCAAAAATATTTGGTATCGGATTGTGTTGGTTTTGCTATCAAAGTTGGTAACAAAATGTCTATATCTTTCAGCAACCAAAATTTGGTAACTGAAAATCTATTTTCTACTACCAAATTTTTTTTGGTATCAAAAAGTTTGGTCTCTTAAAGTCATAATTCTTGTAGTGTGCATTTTAGGCATGTATGGAATGTTTTAATTAATGTGTTTTCACAACCTCCAATTTAGAACAACATCGTTGTTGAGGCATTCATGTTTAAATGTGTTAATTAGAGATACTCATTCACTCTCAAAATTCAATATATATTGCCCATAATTCAAGGCTCCACATAGGATGGTTTTCTTATTGCAAATATGGTGTGGTTGACTTGTAGATGTACCATACCACTTTTTGTGTGTATATAAGTACAGCTATGATATATATATATATATATGGCTATGCAATTTTTGTGAAGAAATGAAGCAATTATCTATTCCATTCTACTTTTTATTAGAGAGTTATACAGAAAGAGTAATTCTGTACCAATATATTTTATTTTGTCAATTTCTATATAAGGGTAAAGGATTTATCGCTATTAAGGAATTAGTGGTTGTCTTCCCACTGAAGGAAAAAAAAAAAAAAAAATTCACGTCTCCTGACAGCTGACGATAAAACTGTATGATTTTGTTCTAAACGATCCGGCCCTCTATACCTCAAATTAGAACAAAACTCTAGTTACTCTATTCATCATTAATTGCAACATTATTGGCGCTTTATTGATTGGTAAAAGGCAATTGTTAACGATTTTGATAACATACGTTGGTAACCCAACGAGCTCGCGTGATAAAACTTTTTAATTAAAATTTTAATGACCAAAATATCAAAATTACAATATATGATAAATTTGGAAGGATTTTTATTCTCTCTTTTTTCTTTTTCTTTTTTTTTTAATTAGACAATCTTATTTTTCGTAAGTCAAATTTGAAATTAACCTGATGGTGTGAATTATATGAGGTTAAGATTGCGAATTTGAAGTTGAATATTTTATGTTGGGGATACCAAATGTTTGAATAAAGTCGTCGATTGTGTATATGTTTGGATTGTTGTGTTTCTGGTGATGTACTATTTGATCCTTCCATTTAAACAAAATGCACTATTGCCCTTGGGAAAAACAAAAAACCAACAAACAACAAAATAAAAAAGACACCAAAGAAAAACAATTTGGTAGTTGTATTATATTTTTATTTATGGTTATAAATATATATATATATATATATGTAAACATCGAAATAAATTGCATTTTAAACACCTAGTGGTATATATGTTTAGAAGATGTTGTATGGAGAGATAATCAAAGAGAATAAAAAATTAAGTACGCTGTTCGCATAAGTAAAGTACTATAATTTATATTTGTTTTAGAACACTGAATGAAAATGAACTATAACCATTTCAATTCCTGACATTTTTTTCATTATTGCATATCAGATAAAATGTCTCTAGTTTTAAGGCAAACAATCAAAGTTCACAAAAATACTAGATATACAAATTAAAAACGGAATTCCCAAAAATACTAGATATATTAATTAAAAACTGAAAATTTATATAAGCACGTACATTTTTTTTTAATTATATAATCACGTAAAAATTAACTACCTATTCTACCTATTCATGAATCACTTCTCTTCCCGACATGGAAAGTCTAACTTCTTTAGCAAATAAATATATTAATAAAAATGGGAATATTTTTATCAATGACCCATGATCTTTTGGTCATTTCTACTTTGCCCATATAAATTTAAAAATTGTCACTCTAGCTACCTTATGAACTTTGAATTAGCACGCCCACACTCAAATTGTTCCTTTAGAATTTCAATTAAAAAACCGATAGAAACAAAAAAAAAAAGTGGATAAAGTACAATTATGTGATCTTTTTTTATTTGTTTTTAACATATATCTTAACATACTAGGTTTAGTAACACTAGTTCCACTTTTTTTTTCCGTTTGTTTTTACCAGAAGTTCTAGTAAAATGGGTTAAATGAGATAAATTAAAAATTCAGTGAGCAGAGTGGGAGTTTTTAAAGTTCAGAGGGTAAAATGAGAGTGATCTTAAAATTCAGAGATATAGATGAGAACAAACCTGAATAAAACTGTGTTTGACATATATGAAATTGTTTAATTAGAGTGTTTTCACAACCTCCAATTACAAAAAAAAGACTTTTGTTGAGGCTTCACGTATGTTAGGGTTATACAAAAAGATTAATTTGCGAAGTCTACCAACTTTTCATCAATTTTAAATACTAATCAAGTGAGATATATTTTTTCATTGAAAATTGTAATTTTTTTTATATTAATTGACATGGCATCTTACATGTCATATCAACAAGTCTACCCCATACGGATTCCACGATAATTTCTCAACTGTTGTGGTAGCTAACTTTCCACAACGGTTACAAACCGTCATGGAATAAAAGAAACTGGTGCTATTTATGGGGTAGAGACAGCATTTTCACGTCGGTTCTCATAGGAAATTGTTATGGAACATGGATATAACATGACGGTTCTGTCAAAAACTGTCGTGTTATGTCAGTTTACTACGACCGTTTTCATAGAAAACGGTCGTGGAAAGTTTTGAATGAAGAAAAAAATTTTAAATTCATGCGATTTCCCACACATGGCAAATCCCTTGTGTTATATATCCATTGCACAGCCCATAATTGAAACAAGAAATTAGTAATTAATTGTGTCACAATGTACAAAATTATTATAAAAACATATATTACATTACAAAATTTATACATTGTCTTTTAACTATATTGGATGAATTGCATTCCAAAATTAGCCCACTCTTGCCTTAATTACTGAACTCATCTCAACTTTGTTATAAAAGTCCTTAGTTTGAGTAAAGATAATCCATATCATGAGTCAAGGTTATTTCCCAAATTAATAAGTGCTAAAATATAAAAAATTCTTCAACACCACGTTCATATGTCTTAGACAATATATCAAACTACATCCATTTTCTTATCCATGATTTGCAACTCCTAAATCCAGCTATCAAAGTTAACTATCAAAGTTTTAGAAGTCAAAATATTTATCAAAATTAACACTCATTGCACAATGAACTCAAAAATCGAAAAAAAAAAAAACTAAAATATATAAAACTTAAAATCATAAGTCTAAATATGAGGAAAAATAAGAAAAAGAAGTTAGTGATCACTTAAGTTAATACCAATTACACAATTAACTCAAAAATCCAAAAAAAAAAAACAAATCTAAAACATACAAAACCTAAAACTATAAGTCTAAATATAGGGAAAATTAAGAAAAAGAAGTTAGTGATCACTTAGAAGAGAGAGAGATGGATGGTAGATGGTGGTGGCGATGTCCCACTATGGTGGAGGGATTGTTTTTGGAGCTTTCTGAGCTGATTTTGGCCGATGTAGCTTCGGTGTTGATCTAGAAAAATGAAGGTGTAACGCCCCGACCGTTCCACGTAGGGGCGTCCTTACGTGAACGTGGGCCGTTACCATGCTTGCTTAACTTAAACCTTAGTCTTAAATATTTAACCTTACAGAAAATTTCAGAATAAATTTTTTTTTCTTTCTTTAAACTTTATTTTAAAATCACCACTTAAAAACATTGCATATACAACATTATACATATTCCTTAAAACATATATATACAACTTGATAATTTAAACAATTTGCGGAAAATTTTGCGTAGTGGTATCCCACACCGCCCTTCACTTGCTGCATCGTCTCCATGGCCCACCAAGTAAAGCTGCAGGCATTTACCTACAGTATGGAATATACTGATGAGCTTTCGCCCAGGAAGTACGAACATAATCTCACAAAACACAAGAAATATTGCACAACTTATGCATGAACCAATTATGTCCAATTATGAATCTTTTATGCACTTGAACTTATTATCTTGCTTAACATGTGGGCCCTTAGTGTACGTACTAAAAGCGCGCAAGCCTCAGAACGTCAGGGTTTGCAAGGCCCTTAACAATTCTGGAAAACATGAACATAACCCTTCACGCATCAACGGAAGGTTGATTATCACTTTACCCTCACGCATCAATGAGAGGTTGATAATCATAAACTTGAACTTGTAACATACATGATCCTCCTGCATCAACAGGAGGTTGGTACGACACCTTACTTGACTTGGTTTAGTCTTAGTCTTGTTATTTTTTTTTTTCAAGACTAAGAATCTTTACATGTGATCTTAATAATCATGATGCACATGAGACTAGACATGTCATAACTTGATATAACATAGCATAACGTGACATGACATAGCATAACTTAACATCATAACATAGCATGACATAGTATAACATGGCATTACATAACATAACATGGCATTGTATAGCATAACATAGCATAACATGGCATTGCATAGCATAACATGTAATCAAGTCATATATTTGAAAATAGCTTTACTATTTCCCATACTGTAGGTGAGGTTTGTACTTACCTCTCGTCCGACACTCTTGGTTAATCGTTCCATCGAGGCACAATAACATGTCATATTCCTGTTTCCAAACAGGGTGTAAGATAAAAGTTATACACCTTTTATCTTGCCATAATCATAATCATTAAATGTTGGTGACCTATCCAACATGCGTTCATAGCCTTAGTTATACGTCCCCTCCTATACAAGACATCTTACTTGGTTACAATAAGTAACCTCCTTACTAAGCCCACATCCAATACAAGTCGGGTTAGGTTACTATCCTAACCTTGGGCACATGACTTATCATTCTTGATCTATAATCTATTGGGTTATTACAAATAACCCTAGATTTTAGTTCATCATAATTTTGGTATCTTATTGGGTTATGTTAGGTAGCCCTTGAGGTGATATACTTTGGTCAAACTTGGTCAACCAAAGTCAACCTTCTATGGGTCAAACTTGGACTTTGGGGGTCAAACCCAATAACTCGGGTATCCTTCCCGATTATCATCCGTTACTGTCTTACTACTTAACCTTGGCTTTAAAAATCTCTTTTTTCTTTTATCTTGGAAAATTTGTTGAATTCGGTTTAAAATCCTTTGCTTAACTTATAAAATTTGTTAAGGGTTGAAAACTGTCATTGGAACAGTTCTCACAGTCAAAACATTGGGTTTGGTGAAAAATACAGTTTTCCTATATTGTTCTAGAAAATCCTGTGCATGAGCAGGAATTTCCTGCTTATGTACTATTTTTCTGAAAATCCTGTGCTGTAATTTCTGTTTCCTGCACAGTTTTTAGAATCCAAATTTTACTTTAAAATCTGTTCAGAATTTGATAAAACTTTCTTCATAAAAGTTGTAGATCTCGGATAATACTACAACTTTCATGTTTTGAGGAAAACCCAGTTCGGAATTTAACATTCCTTTATTCTTTGTTGAACTCACCTGGCCGTGCATAAATCCTGGGCACGGTCAGGCTCGGATTTTCATAAAAACCGAGGCCTTTGGAGCCTTATTTTGAAAAACTGTTTGTGCTACCCTCTAGGAAAAACCATTATCTACAACTTTGTAGTTTTGAGTTTCTTCAAATTCGGCCTCTAAGAGCCTCAAATTACCATTTCCAGAACACTACCCAGTCTTGACCCGAGACTGGTAGTTTTGGTTCTAAAATTCGTTTCTCGTCCTAAAACGCGCACACTACCTCAACCGACCACAGCGGGAGCCTAAGATCACACATGCAATCGTTTCTAATGTTCCATTCCATCAATCACATAATCATACATTCAATCTCAACCTATGGGAACATACAACAAACACATGGTAGGCATATTTGCAAACATGCATCAAAACCATAAACTAGAGACCACCAACCCTAATCAAGCATAATCAAGCACTAAAAGGTGAGCTTATGCTCTTACATCCAATGCTGGAAATACACTTAAATTGAAGCTCAAATTAACAGCTTAGGGCTAAAGGAGATTACCTCAAGATTCAAGAAATGAATCTTCCCATGGCTGCCCATAACCTAACCGGCCTTGCTCCTCCAACGAGCACCAAAACCTTTTGGTCCCTTGGTGATTGATCCTACAAAATCTGACCACTAACCCTTAATTCCCTAGCACTTTTTCTGCTTTTTCTTGCTTACTCACAGCCGGCCATTCAAGCCAAAAAAATGGGTTTCCAAATTTTTCCAACACTTTTTCTTTCTCACAAAATCCGGCCACTAAATTTTTTCCTCTTTGGTTTCGGTTTCTAGGGAGGTTTGGAGAAAATTGGGCAGAGTTTTGGGATGATTTTGAGCTGCCAAAACCGCCCCCTTTGAGCCCTATTTATAGGTGAAAATTACAAATTTTCACCATTTATTTTTATTTCCAAAATTGCACATTAGGACCTAAAAACAAAATATTTGCTAACTAGTCCCTAACACATGGCCGGCCATGAATGATCCTTGGTGGCCAAGAAACTTGCTCACCAAGTCTTGCTTATATCACCCTAGTGACATCACTTGATGACATCATCTTGCTTACATCATCATTTTCTTAAATTTGCATTTTAGTCCCTAAAGGACAAAATATTTGTATTTTCATCCTAATAGGTGGCCGGCCATTAGCAAATGCTTGGATACCAAGTTTGCTTACATCATCATGCTTATGTCACCTTGCTTACATCATTATGGCAATTTCTTAAAATTACACTTTGGCCCCTATGGACAAAAATATCTGCATTTTAGTCCCTCAAGTAACCGGCCATATATGCTAGGTGTCATCCAAGGATTTTTTTTCCCAATTTTCTTTAATCAAGAATGATGTCATAAATCCAAGATAAGGTGATGACATCATAAGGCCTTGTTTGGCTTGTTACTTAATATGTAGTCCATTTTTTATGCTAACACAGATATTTCCAATACTGTTATTAACTAATAACAGTATTTTACACTGTACCACAGTCCAAAATTTATCTGTGTAAAAATGAACTGTATAAAATTTTTCTTATTTCTTGGGACCTTTCTTGCCCTTAATTTCTAACTTGGTGTGCTTGATTTTTCTAGAGTGGTCTCATAGCTTATGCTTACTTATTCGTCCGTAATGAAGGTTTTTCCGCAGTATATTTCCATACTGCTTTGCCGTATTTCAGCACCTTCATCTATTTGACCTTACTGGTCAACCTTGGACTTTTTGGTCAACTTTGACTTTTTCGGTCAAACTTCGACTAACATGAAATCATAGAGTTTTTCTTCCCATTTTTCCTTAAAAGGCCTAATGTTTGGCTAAGTAATCTATTATTGAGTCTCGTAACCGTTTAATCGAGAACTCAAACTTATACTATTATTCAACTCTGATCATGATTCAGACTTAGGATTTCATTGTTCCTACGGAACTCTCAAGTCATCAAAATTTCGGGTATTACAGAGGGTAGGATTTGGCCATGTGGGTTTTGTCGCGAAGATTCAATGACAGTTTTAAAAAACAGTCGTGGAAACATAAGCTTCCATGTCGGTTTTCGAAAGCCATTATAGAATCTGGTGTTTTCACCACAACGGTTTCCATGACTGTTTTGATAACCATCGTGGAAGCCATTTTGGAAAATCTATTTCCGTTCCATATTTTTGGCATACCTTCAATGACCGTTTTTGAAAAAAGATCACAGAATCCATATTCTGTAGTAGTGAATATTACTGTGCCACCCCCATTATATAAGCATCATTAATTTTTGATCGTGGTCTAAAGCTCTTTTACCTCATAAATTCATATATATCTATTTATACATGTATGAGATAAATTCATATATATATGGGAGCAGTTATAATGGTTACTTCAATAATTTATGTATATATACATGTATATGTAACATTTTACTTTTATGCATATGTTTTCTATCCTTTATCAAAATAGAAAACTTGCATGAAAGTTTGATACATGATATCAATACATCTCACTCTTGTAATGTAAGTAGTTTAGAGCTAAGTATTAATTAAAAAAAATATTTTTCCACATGCAAATCCAGATTCTTCGTTTTAATTTTTTTGGGTAAGTTAGATATGTTTTTCTGTTTTAACATGCTTTTGGTAAAACCTACACCACATGTCACGTCCGCTTATCCAACAATTCACTGGATAATAATTTATATTACAGCATTCCAACGTGTCTGAGAATAACCTACGGGGATACTCCAGTATGCTACAAATTATATCTTGTCCTGAATACTTTGGAGTCGAGTTACTAAGGATATACCGTGATAAGTATTCTGCATAGCAACATAACTAGTAACATTTTGATTTAATACTGTCATAAACCGTCGGGATACTCAAGTGTCGACGGTTAGTTTTATGTGTTATTGGTTATCTTACCATGATAATAGGGAGCTCCTATCATTATGCTGGTGGTTTTCTGCTAGACCCAAAAATGTATATATATATACAAATTTTTTAAAATAAAAGAAGAACAACAGCAACAAAAAACAAACAACCAAACAAACAAATAATTTAAAACGAGGAAAAATAATATCCTACTCCGCGACGAAATTGTCAGCAAGCTGCACTTTGTCAAATAAAAAATTCAACTTAAAATTCTCCCGATCATAGATAATACAGTTTAAAAGTAAACTTATTTAAGTTTTATTTGGTTCACGTATTCGAATGAAAACTTGTGAATAGAAAATTTTGTATAGAAGCAGTTGAATTGCCATCCAAATTATCATTTATCTATTAATAAATTAATTTTAATATTAATATTTAAATGTTTGTTTGGGTAGATATTGCAAATAATTATACATATTTAAGTTCAGATGGCCCCTAAGTGATAATGTAACAAATATATTCAAATGATAAAAAATCTTTCAGATTGTGTGCAAAAAACAAAAAAACAAAACAAAACACCCCGCTGAAGTAAAATTTAATAGTTTGTTGATAGAGTGATAAGGAACACGCATTTACATCCCATTGTCATCACCTTAGAGCATCTCTAACATTGTGCTAGATTATAATACCAATTTTTTTATAAAAAAATTCGATAAAAGAAAAAAATTCGTTTTCCAATAAAATGCTTTTTTATATTAAATTTGTTATGTTAAGCGTAGTGGTACATTTTTTTTAAAGACTAAATCATAAGATTTTTTTTTTTTTTTGGAAGTTTCATTGTTGACTACTTTGTTTTTTGTGCTATGCAAAAGACTTAGCGTTTAGGATCTCTCATAATTTTCTTGAAGCTCGTTAATGGTGAGGTAAATAAATTAACAAATCATTCATTTCAACATCGTCAATTTCATTGTGGTTCTTGGCTCCAAAATTTTATTCAACCCATACTTTTTATAAGTTCATGAATTATCTTTCTTTTTATAGATTTTTTTCGCGTTTTTTAGGTGTTTTGCTAGTCCTAAACCATGCACTCTTTTTTTTTTTTTTAATCAGAATTTTTCCTTTAAGTTTTTTCTGTCAACTTGTTTTAAAGAGACACCGTGTTTGTCCAAATAGATCCTGTAAGAGAGTAGCGTAGGAATTGCTTCTTTGGTTGCTCGCCTTTTTGTTCTTTTTATAATCTTCATTCCATTTTCTTTAATTGTTAATTTCATGTTAGATATATAAATGATAAGAGTATTGAAAGGGTGGCAATTTAATCAGGACATATACCTTGGTACACTTATTGATTTCTTGACTTCTTGACGTCACCACTATTGATATTGGAAGCAAAATATATATATATATATATATATATGCTTGGTAGAAAATTTCCTGTCAAATATAGTCATGATCACTGTTAATTTGTCAAATAATTTTTATTATGTGGTGCCTTTTGTGCAGTTATGTAAGTAAATTGAGATTTGAATAAACCAAATTCATTATCATAGATTCGATTAGATCCTAAAATTCTACCGATAGCTTAAGAGTTCTAAAATCTTCCTTTCTTGAGGCAAAATTATTGAAATTTGGGTAGAAGAAGACAAGTAGAGGAGAGGAGAGGAGAGTTAGGCCAATAAAAATGGTATAAAGTCCGCAATTTCAAACAAAAACTAAGGTGTGAGTGTGTGTGTGTGTATATATATATATATTTAAAAAAATGCAATGCCAACTACCTCTTTTTAACGACATCCTACCATGACATTTTTTTTATTTTTTTTTTCTTTTGGCTTATAGACATCTTACCATGACTCTTTGAAACATTCAAGAAACTCTTATAAAAGTAAAAGTAATATCAATAAAGAGAACAGACTCAGTGAGATGAAAGCTGACGGATCTAGGATGGAGATTTCAAATTTAAAACTTACAAATATTTTCATTTTTCTAATAAGTGAGCATCATATATCTCATATATTATATAAATAGGATTATTCTCATTTATATTGTTCTGAATCTCTACTTTAGGTTCATTCTAACTTTGACTCTTGAATTTTAAAAACTCTCACATTATCCAATGAATTTTGATATTTCCTGCTAAATTCCTTTTACTAGAATTTTGCTTAAATAAGACGGAAAAAAATCACAGAGAGAGAGAGAGAGAGAATAACAAACGGGAAAAAAAAACAAACAAACAAACAAAACATGAATGCATTTAACTCATATTATTTTCGTCTATTTTTAATTAAAATACTAAATTAGGACTAATTCAAAGTTTAGATAGTAAAATGAGAATTTTAAGAGTTTAGACGATATAGATATAGTGAAGGTGACATTAAACAATTCAGAAATATAGATAAAAATAATCTTAAAAAATGAAAATATATAAAAAGGGTAAACATTCGTCAAATATAAAATTAATTGTACATCTTCATTTAATTGTCACATAATAAATATGAATTTGATGTGGAACGAGTAGAAAAGTGCGCATTTTGTAGTCCAATTATTTCCAAACAACTTCGGAAGGGACAAGGTCGTTTTGGATTATATATGTAATGCACTCTACCATGATAAAATGAAAAAAAAAAAAAAAAAAAAAAGAATTCAAGAGATTAGCCATGGAAAAAATTTCGAAAGGGATCATCAGAAGACTAATGATAATTATCATCTCCAATTTGCTTATTCAAGCTCTTGTCCTCCAAAATCTCTCTTTCATTCCACATTTATTTCTCACTCTACAACTGAAAATGAAGAAACCCATATTATTTTACTCAAAACTTGCAGAAAGAAGGCCAAAGAGATATGTGAAAAGAAATTAGAGGAATTTAAGCACAAAAGATCATATCAATTTTTTAGTCGTTGCTACCTTGAGAAGCTTGAAAAATGCCTCAAGTCGGGTAACAATATTAAGCGTTATTAAATTTTGTTCAAGGTTGAAAGCTCTTCATATATATATATATATATATATATATATATATATTTATATATATATATGCATTTATATATATATATATGCATTTATGTTGTGGTTTCCATCGTTATGCTAATATAAATAAAAATGTTCGTGTATATATACATTAAAATTTTAATTTTTTTTATTGGAATACAAAAAGGGAAACCCCTTCGTAAAGAAAAAAAAGGGAAATTATTCCTAATCTCGATTTTTTTTTTAATTATGTTGTTACGAAACTTTAAAGAAAAATTCTTTTTGTTAGTATTTTTTTAAAATTATTAGTAGGTAAATTAGTAAGATATGTGTATAGCACCTATGAGGGTTATTAGAGCGATCATAAGAGTTAAAAACGGGATGGGTATGGGATGAGGGATGCATGCCCACTCCACTCCGTCCCATCCCTTAGAATATCCTTGTTAATGTGTTTAAACAATATGTTTTCTATTGTTACATATTGAACTTCGCAAAAAACAAACAAAACAAAAACAAAAACAAAAATTCACTCCTCCATCTACTTTCATGTAAAACTCATGCGCAAAATTTAATTTTACTTTTTTCTTTTGGGGTGTAGAATAAATTGCGTAGATGGACAATAATTCGAAAAAATGACAAGAAATGTGGAACTAGTTGGATAAATTAAATGCAGCTAGTTGCTATGAACGAAAATAGAAAATATCAAGATCTAGCCATGTGCAGAAATAGTCTCATCTCTTTTGCGATCATAATCATGTTGTCATAGGTTTTTTTTTTTTTTCAAAAAAAAAAAAAAACACAACACACACACACATGCACACTCATCCTTCCACCATTTTTTTTTCCCCTTCATCATCCTCTCTTTCTTCGTCTATTTCTTGCTCTATAGTAACGTTAAAATGATCATGTCACCACCGATAAAGTATCTAACGGAAATAGTAACAGAATTCAAAGCACGGCCTAGAGAGAATGTGAAGAAAAGTTCAAGAACTATACGCAAGACTTTATATCCAAAACTAGTACAACGATGCTTTAGAATCGAACTTGAAAGACGCATCAAAAAAGAGCATTAGAGCATGAACATTAAGGTTCATAGCTCCTTCTATTTTATTGTCTTCTGTCACCTATTTTTTGATGTTTTCCATGTCTTGTAGTTGTATGTGTCTTAAGAATATTTTCCCTACATTATGGAAAATAGATGTGTTTTCTTGAAACTTTGGTGGTGCTTGGTATTAATTTTTGTTATTTTTCAAAATATTTTGGCATGTCGTTTGAGACACAAAAAATAAAACGTTTTCTAAGATGCATTTAGTTAGTAAATGTTTTGAAAACGGAAACCCAAAAAAATGGTGGGTATCGTTTCTATTCAAGTAAACAGAAAATCATTAAAAGCTGTTTACTCATTTTCATTTTCTTCTAATATTATATACTGAAAATTTTCTTCTAATATTATATACGTTATACCCATTTTTAAAAATATCCAAAAACAATTTTATATATTTCTTTTACTCAAACTAACATCTCTAAAAGCACAATCAAAAAGAATTTCAAAAAGGATCTCAGCATCATTTTCAAAAAAAAAAAATCTCATTTTTATCTTCATACACAATAAAATCATTTCCAAACAATATTAAATTTGTTTTCTAACATGACTTCTACATGATGGATTAATTCATTGTTTACATAATGATAATGATATTAAAATTTGGACGTTAATAAAACTTTATAATATTGTATTTTTATTGAAATTTGACTTGGATACCCTTCCAACAGCATTTTAAATGTAAATAATAGTGACAACAGTCAATAAATACACCAAGACATTTAATTAGATATCATCATTCCCAATTATCTCTCCCATTTCCATAAATTTCATAGTGCACCTTAGTATCTTTCTCACTCTTATCAATTCATCGATTAGCTTATGTTACATGTGTCACAATCCTAGTTACCTGATTGAGGGTTTGTTTGGTAGAGTAGTTTGAGTTAGAATTTTTAAGTTTCAATAGTAAATTTTTTTGAATTTTCAGAAAAAAACTTTTTTGGAAAAAGACAAAAAAAGTTTGAATTATATGGTTTGAGTGGTTGCGCCAAATACCACCTGAGAATTCCACCGTGCCAAGAGACTGTACATCGACGTTCATTTTATGTCAGCCGAGAAAGCCACCTACTTATGCCGACTCATAAGCTCCTAGTCAGAAAGCCTTACCAACAACGTCTAAGTTACTTTAATAGCTAATAATTTAAACCAATTTATGTAATTTAATCTTTGGTGCATTTTATTATCGATTGACATTAGGAATCTGACGCTTATGTAGAGAGAGAGAGAGAGAATTGAAAAATAATTACAACGTCTAGCTTAAGGGAAACGTGAAACTTTAGAATATCAAATCCTCCGCATGCTGTTCCAAGGAGAGGTTTTTTTTTTTTTTTTTTTTTTGGGGTGGGGGGGGGGGGGGGGGGGGGGTGGGGGGTGGCAAATTTTGACAAGAAAATGACATGACGCTGAAATCGAGAAAAGCTTGTTTACTTCAAAATTAAGTAGTGTTTCGGTGTACTTCAACATTAGGCCAAACTTTTTTTTACGAGCGGCATTAAAACACACAGAGAGTTGAAACAAAAACCCTGTACAGGGAAAAACGGAAAATAGCTATATTAGCCTGAAACAACTTACAATATTCACAAGTGATCTTCAAACTATATAATGTCTATATATATATATACACTTTCTATGGCACAATATGTAGCCTGTACTAAAAAGGATCAAAACTCATTACCACTATTTATCTGAACAGAGAACGGAGGTCGACCGATATTAGTAAGAGGCGTATCCACTCTCAAAACTAATCCTGAAATCCCAACATTTCCATTCCACTTGGACCAGCCAAACTGAACAGCCACGAGACAGATCAATACACAAATTTTAACTGCAATATAATAATTACAAGAAATATTCGGGCCACAGACGAAGGGAAGAAAATGTCGACACCAAGTTGCCATTCTATGGGATGGAAATAACTTACAGAAACAGATGCATATGTTGACGGATGTGTCGCTACTGTGCATCCACATATTAGATTCAGGTGCTGATCCTTCACTGAATGTATGAGTTCTGCCCGCAATCCAGGGTTACTTCCACCAAAAGTCGGGTTTAAACTGACCGTAGCAAGAGGAACATGTAAACACCAGGGATCGTAAACTTTGAAGAGCAAACTAACGAACAAAATGAAAGCTTTCGTAAACTAATCAAAGAGAAACGGAATGCCCAGAGTGGATTGTTATTTCCGAAAACACAAGGTCATTTCAAAAAACGCACTCACACAAACTAGGTTTCAACCTGTCCAAAGTTCACACACACAAGGCAGGTTTTAGTAATTTTCTCAAAAGTATAAAAATGCAATCAGAAATTTGAAAACATGGCTACTTAATTTGATGGTTTGTAAAATCTCAAAATGTAAGCAAACCCCGAGGCCCGAGAGAGGAATTTAGGTCACATATTGACAGACCATATAGCTCTTGAAAGTCAATGTGTTATTTTCGATTTTCCCTATTTTTAAAATCTTCACAATCACGGGAAACTGAGAAAATGTATTAACGAGTTCAAGTTCGCTCTCAGTAGACAAAGTGTTAATAAAACCAAGCATTTAAAAATAAACGAGGAAATTGAAGCAATAAACACAAAGGAAAAAAAAAAAAAAAAAAAAGGATGCAACGCAATCAACAATCTCCAAACTTTAACAAAGGTTTGGAAGAGTTAGCTGAGGTTGATGAAGCTGTGGAAGTCCCCGTAACAACAGATGACGAATAGGAATCAAGTGCGGAATTCGGTGGAGGCACAAAATACATTGGCTTTGGGGAGATCACTTGGCAATGGAGCTTCAAAATTCAGAACATTCATCACTTGCTTGATAGCGGGGCGCAGATTTGGATCCGGATGGCAACTCCATAAACGGACGATCATCAAGCATTCGATCTGCGTAACATCGAATTCCATTCCCAGTCTCTCATCAACAGCATCAAGGAGACCATTTCCGTAGAGTGCCCACACCCACCCGACAAACTTTACCTTGTTTGGTTTTTCTACATTTGCTACAACCGGCCTTCTTCCGCAGCAGATTTCGAGTGCGACCACACCAAAGCTGTAGACATCAGATTCCTTACTAGACTTGCCCGTTTCCAGACACTCTGGGGCAATTAATATAGCCCATGGTCCCCGCAAAGGCTGCGGTGTGTAAGCTAAGTTCATGATCTACTAGCCTCGCGAGGCCAAAGTCTCCTAGCTTGGCGTTGAAGTTGGAATCCAACATGACATTGCTCGACTTGATATCTCTATGCACAACGCATTGTTCCCACTCCTCATGAAGGTATAACAAAGCAGACCCAAGCCAAGGCTATCTTATGCCTTATCCTCCATGGTAGAGCGAGTTTCCCACTAAAGAGATGGGTGTCGAGGCTTCCATTGGCCAAGTACTCATAGACAAGAAGGAACTCTCCTTGTTTATGTCTTTACTTTTTCCGTGTGAAGTCACTGACACTACTAGAAAAAATAGATTACACAACACAAATTCGACAACGGTTTTCAGAAACTGTTGTCTTATGTTAAGATGCCACGACGGTTTCCTAATAACCATCGTGTAATCTGTCAAAACAATAAATAAACTCTCGCAAGTCCCGACCCGGTCTCTCTCTGCTCCTCAGGCCCTAAAATCCTTAACCTTCTCTTTCTACTTCTCACTCTCTCTCTCTGCCCCTCAAACCTTAACCTTCTCTCTCTCTAACCCCAAACCATACTCTTCTCTCTCTCCCTATGCTGCCAACCACACTTCTCTCTCGTGACGCTGGGCCTAGAACTGAGAAGCTCACACAATTTTACCTCGCTCTGCCACCGTTGTTGCTCCACCTAGCCTCTTTCCATTCAGATTGCACAATTTCCATCATCGCCTAGACTAATTCGGTCGCAAGACAAGTAATGAACAAGTTTATCTTCTAGATCTGGTGTTTGGTTTTATTTTTATTTTGGTTTCTTCGAGCTTAATTCCCTCTTAAATTACAAAGAAATCTTAGGTCTTAAAACCCTAGAATTTGCTTCAATCTTTTTAACCATTCCTTCTTTGTGTTTTCTTTACTCATGTGGGCTTTGTAGGTTTATCTCTAGATTTCTTTGGCAGCCAGGAAATTTTTTGGATCAAGTTTGTTTATTTTTATTTTTTTGTTGATTCCGCTTCTGGACTCTTAGTCATTATTCCTTTTCCTTCAATTTATTCTTTTTTCTATTTTTATTTTTTGCTGGATTTGGCATATCAATTTGTACTTTGTTAAATCTTTCCTTTTGGTTTTGTTTTTTGCTTCTTTTTTTTCCCCTTCAATTTTATGTTTTGAGTTTTTTTTCTTCCTAGTAGTTAGGATTTGTTTGTATGTTAATGAACCAAAAACAACTGAATAGGAAAGTATTTACTTTGGTTGAGTAATGAATTCAGTTTCACAGCACACAAGTTATTCGACAAAATGTCTAGAACAATTTTTTCCTTCAATTCCTATAATGATGGTTGATGGTTGATGGTTGAATAATCTTTTAATTGATCGTATGAAATCTCATATATGGAAGGGGCTTTAAGTTTGAATTATATGAGGATAATATTTGCTAGTCAAGATGTTTGTATGGCTGCTATAAAGGTTGTTGTCATTATTGTTCTGAATTATGAGTTATATAGAAGTTAGAATTATCCACATTTATGTTACATGTATCTTCAATCTTTTATAAGAATTGAAGTATGCATATTATCACCTCACATTGCAAATCTTATTGAAGAATTTAATTCGAAGTTTTTGCAAATCCATTTGTGCAGTGTTTCTTTCCAAGGTGATGGTGGTGCTAGCTAGCTCATTCCTTGATTTGATAACCAACATTTCTACAATTCATAACTCTTCTATCAAGGTTACGAATTTAGGCTCATGCTTTAAACTTTTACATTCCTTCCTTTAAAAATTAGTTGAGATCTAGTTATATTATATTTAATTTTTCCCTTCCACTAGGAGCTTTCCTGTTTGTACAAAGAACAATTCAATAAATTTGAACTCTAGAATCTCTATTTCTAGCTTATATTGTTTTGTTCACCTTCCAAATATTAAAAGATGGTTTTATAATTTCTTTCACTACCATAGCATGGTCAAGACACTTGAAAGCTACCAAAAATGTAGTTATGGCGCAATGGAAGTCAGCAAGCCAAGCAAAAACTTGAGGTAAACATACTTGGCTATTAACTGATGAGCACAGCCTGTTTAATTTAAAATTAATTTGTTATGTGGCTACCATAACGTATAGTATCTTTAAAAAATGAAAAAAATTAAGTCTGATTAATCAGTTTTTGACATTGATGTGTACTATAATAGTAGAGCAATAACAACGAGTAAATGAAATTGAAAGGAAGATTTGAGTCCTCACAATGAACTCAAATGTTATCTATTGCAGAAGAAGGCCTATACCCTGTTTAGAGACATTATTCCAACAGGAAAGGTATGCAATACACCTTTTGTTTTCTCCTTTTGTAAATGAAAGAATTTACTCTCTGTTATATAATTTATGTTCTTTATATGTTATGCTTTGCTCAAGTTCATTGCATTTTTTTCCCATTTCTTCATCTTTTATGATTTTTAATCTTTCTTTCTAAGTGAATTTGAGATCTTTACACACTTTGCATTCAAGTACATGAATTATAGAATATATAGCTCTAATTAAAACTGCGGGTACAAAAAAGGGGCAGTAATTGCTATGTACAGTGCTATTGAAAGCCTTACTTATTTTCTTTAGATTTTATTGCACGAAAATATGAATTCTTATACTCTCATTGGAAAAGAGTCTTCATTAGAACAAGTTCATATCTTCATGATTTTTCACACCAATCAAAAACCTTGTATTTGCTCAAATATTGTTCCACAATGGAGTTTCTCATCTTAGATTCTTAATGTTCCTTTCTTGTGGTAGCTTTTCCCATATTCGAAAGAGGTATATTTAATTATGTGCTATTTGGAGATTGTGTTACTTGAAATTAACAAGTTTTGTAATATGTTTTAGTTGGACCAAATTTGTATTATGTTTCGATTGGGTAAATTATCATTAATGTACTATTATAAAATTACTTTTTTATTATCCTAAATAAAATAGTTGTAATACTTTCTTCATTGTCTGAATGTCCACGTTATTAGTAATAATTTAGAAAGTGAGTTGTAAAACTTAGAATTTTTTTTTTAAATCTGAAATCACATTCCACGACGGTTTTTAAAAACCGTCGTGGAAGGTACAATATTTCATGGCAGTTAGCCACAAAGTTGTCATGGAAAGTGTCACACAACTAGAAGAAAGCATGGCACTTAGACCTATGATGACAATTATAAACCGTCGTGATATGTCAGACATAGCACGACGGTTAAAAAATAGTCGTGGTATGTCCTAACATATTATGACTGTAGATTTCACGACGGTTTTTTAACTGTCGTGGTAGCTTTCGACGACGGTTAAAAACCTTCGTGTAATCCACAATTTCTACTAGTGTGAGCTTTAGCCTGAAATCTCCTCGCTTTGATTAGATGGTTCGAAATGCCTCTCCAAGCTTTATTGGAATGACCAACTAAGAATCCGATGAATTTCTAATTTATACGTTTGTTGTCATGATATATATAGTTGGTTCTATCAAACAAAAACTCATTTATTTTTTTGTTAATTGTTAATTAGTTGCGTTGAGTGTACTTGGCACGTAGCCAAGTGGATGCATTTTTTGTATGTTCATACAAGCATATATTGTTTAAATACGCAAGTTGTCACAATCTTTTTAGAATTGCCAAAATTATTCTAATTTATACAATTTTAACGTTTGAAAATTGTGAGATCTAATATAAAATGTACAAGTTATCCTATTACAGACAACAATACCGAAAATTATTCTCTTGACACAAGATGAGTTTCAGAAATATTATCGAAATCCTGGTTTATGAAAATGTTTGTTAACATCGATACCATTATAGTAATATGCTCTGTCCCAAGTAATCATTTTTTTTTCTTTCTTTTTCTTCTTTCTCATAATGTGAACATCGGGGGAGGAGGGAGGTAAGGGCTTGGATTTTTTAAACAAAATGTTTCACAACTTCATAGTTTTCTCCTCTTTTCTTTATTTTTTATTTTTTTCTCTTTTAATTAAAAAATTAACAATTTTTTTTTTTTAATTTTCCATTTTATCTTTAAATTTAATTTTTAAGCGTACTCATACGCAAAATAATATCTCAAATAAATAGGAAATCAACTATACAAATATATTAATTTATAAATTTTTAGACACTAAAATTTAATAAAACTCTATTACAAGTTTATTAATTTATTTAGTGAAAAAAAAAGATATTAAATAGATAAAGACGCTAAAGAATTTTTACATTATAAATTTTTTGTGTAATTAACGCCTTCCTCAGCGAAAAATAAATAAATTAAAAAATCTAGCTTCAGTCACTGTTGGACACTATTTAGCAAATAATAGAAACATTAATAAATACCAATACTTGCAGGACAAAAATATCAGTATCTTGCAATTTGAATTTTAGAATAATTAATTTTTTTTAGATAGGACATATATGAGGTTAATTAATGGTGTACAAATCTTTGGTGAAAAGTCCTTGTCTGAAAAATGTATAGAGAAGGACCTCTAAGTCTTCGTCAACGTCAACGTACATAGCTTGGAATTGTTCAATGTGGGAAGTTAATCGAACCTCTAGTAGGGGTCCAAATAAAGTCAATATTAACAGCCTCATATATATAAATATATAATTATATATAATAATAATAATAATGTCTAATATGTATACGGTGTATATATATGGATACACTAAAAGACACATGCGCCATTGATTACAGGTTAATATCTATATATATATATATATATATATATATATAAATTATTGCATGCGTTGGTTGCCTGTATTGTATTATATGAGGTTTATTATTATATCATATTGTATACAATATGGTGTTTGGGGATAAAATATTAATGCATTCTTTTTAATTTAAAATAATATTTTAGAGCATTATAACAGTACAATATTAATAAGATCGGTTGGGGCAACCCCGACCCCAGTCATAGGCAATGCTAGCTCGAGAACAGGTCGACCTTGACCCCAACCCCTTGGCCCGAGCTACAATCTAAAAGGGCACAAGAGTTGTATCAATAGTTAAAATCATATCCATTCATCAATAAACAGTAAGCAATTACCCTTGTTACAACGTCACAAGTTATTACGAGGAAATTGAAGCAATAAACACAAAGGAAAAAAAAAAAGGATTCAACGCAATTAACAATCTGCAAACTTTAACAAAGGTTGGGAAGAGTTTGCTGAGGATGACGAAGCTGTGGAAGTCCCCGTAACAACAGATGACGAATAGGAATCAAGAGCGGAATTTGGTGGAGGCACAGAATACATTGGCTTTGGCAACTCTTTTGGGAGATCGCTTGGCAATGGAGCTTCAAAATTCAGAACATTCATCACTTGCTTGATAGCGGGGCGGCGATTTGGATCCGGATGGCAACACCATAAACCGACGATCATCAAGCATTCGATCTGCGTAACGTCGAATTCCATTCGCAGTCTCTCATCAACAGCATCAAGAAGGAGACCATTTCCGTAGAGTTCCCACACCCACCCGACAAGCTTTACCTTGTTTGGTTCTTCTTCATTTGCTACAACCGGTCTCCTTCCGCAGCAGATTTCGAGTGCGACAACACCAAAGCTATAGACATCGGATTCCTTACTAGACTTGCCCGTTTCGAGACACTCTGGGGCAATATAGCCCATGGTCCCCGCAAAGGCTGCGGTGTGTAAGCTAAGTTCATGATCTACTAGCCTCGCGAGGCCAAAGTCTCCCAGCTTGGCGTTGAAGTTGGAATCCAACATGACATTGCTCGACTTGATATCTCTATGCACGACGCATTGTTCCCACTCCTCGTGAAGGTATAACAGAGCAGACGTCAAGCCGAGGGCTATTTATGCCTTATCGTCCATGGAGAGCGAGTTTCCCAGCAAAGAGATGGGTATCAAGGCTTCCGTTGGACAAGTACTCATAGACAAGAAGGAACTCTCCTTGTTTGTGGCACCAACCAATGAGTTGAACTAAATTCCTGTGCCTCAATAGACTTATGATTTTCACTTCCGAAATATACTCCTTTTTGCCCTGCTTTGATCCTTTAGAAATCCTCTTGACTGCCACTTCGGTGTTGGATTCACGCAACAAACCCCGGTAGACACCTCCGAAACCTCCCTCTCCAAGCTTCCCTTCCTCGGCGAAGTTGTTTGTTGCGAGCCGTAGTTCATGGTAGGTAAACCTCTTGGGACCGGCTCCATTTTCGAATTCATCATTAATCGAGACGTCATATTCCTCCTCTTCAGTAATTTCCTCGCTAGCCCTTTTCCTCCAAAAAATGTACCATAACGTTCCTATCCCACAAATAAGTACACCTAAACCCACAGCTAAACCAATTGCCAACCATACTTTTCCGTTTCCTTCCCCATTATTGCCGGTTACCGAGCTTGGAGTTGGAGCTGGAGCTCCCAAGCTTGGTTTGATAAGCTCCAAGCTCGAGTTAAATGACCAGGAAAGAATTGTATGTACTTCAAACGATGCGCCAGTAGACGCAGAAAAACCAACTCTAACTTTCTCAGGCAAAACTTGTCTCAAATCTACTTTATACGAAAGAGTAGAATTCCCCGAAAAGATGGGATTTTGAGCATAAGTCAAGAAGACACTTAGATTTTGAGAAGTGGAATTATAACTCACCCACGCATTTGCCGTTCTTCCATCTTTCATGCTACCATCAGTCCATGGCATATTCGTCTTAGACACAATGGAGTCGACATCGATTCCGACATGATCATAAGCGACTGGGTCCCAACCGTTACGAAAAGTATCAAACTCGACCGCAACAATAGGATTGCTGGTGCCCGAATCGTTGGCGAATTCAGAAAAGAGCCCGAGGTATCCGCCCCATGAATTGTTTGGGATTATTGAATTGAAAGGGGCAATAAAGAAGGCGATTCCGTCTCCGGAGTTGTTTTCGTCAGTGACGTTTACGATTTTAAAGGTGAAATGGGTGATGAAATCTGTGAGTCTTCTTGTGTCGGGATCCCATAGCTGCACTTCCTTGTCATACGAGGCTCTGCCGGAACTGTTGCCGAGAGCACCATTGGCTTTGTTTTTGGTGAGCTCAAGAACTCCGCTGGATCGAAATGCGTCGTTTTCGAGCTGGATTTCTTCGACGTTTGGCTGGAAATTTTCGAATTTGAAGTCAATTGAATTGCCATGGTTTAAGAGCACCAACAAGAAGATCAAAGTGACTTGAAGATTCACCATAGTTGTTAGAGTCGAATGAAGATATGGAAAATACTAGGAGGTATATGATATACAAACTAACTAATTATAGCCACAGTTTTAAGTCTTTTCTTTCCGGCCTCTTTCCATGGAATTACTGATATTAGTCAAGAAACTCCGTGTCCCTTTGGTTATAGATTGTATTTAACTAATGTAAAAACTTGAATTGTGTATTTATATTATTAAATATATGTTTGGTTAGTTTTTATTAATATAGCATTTGAACAATAGTGTAAAGATAGAAAAATGAGTGTGGGGGTTATTTTTGAAAAGTGAAAATTTTGCTTTGGCTTTGAATTGAATTGTCGTGAAATAGTAAAAACATTCCAAGAGTTACACACCGATAGTTGACTATCATACGAACATGACATTGCCTCTCAATTATCAGAGCCCGTTTAAGGGGATTTTGGAGACGGAGTTTAGAATATTAGTTTAGAAATGGTATTTGGTTGAAGTACAAATTGAAAATAAATTGCGATATAAAATATATTACAAAAATTTAAAATGTATTTGAAAAAATATACAAAATAAATATTGTTTTGTTCATCTGTGTTGTGACTATTTTGACAAAATAATCATTTTATTTGATTTGAAATAGAAAAGTTATGAACTTTTAAAGTTTTAATTTTTCTAAAATGAAAGAGAGAAAATAAGTTGTAAATTTGAAATTTTGAAGTTAAGACAGTAAAATATCATCCGGAGACAGTATCCTAAACGGGCTCTAAGGACTCCAACATTTCATCCAAGCACAGCCGAAATCATTTTCCCCCCCTCTTTTGGATGATTCAAGTTTAGTCATTGTCAACATTGGTTTTTACTTAATTCTGCAACAAAGACGACTTTGAATTGGTCTAGACCATTAATCCTCACTCGTTAAATTAAGGAAACTAATGCAATTGGTCTGAACTTGGTCAGGTGGTCCATCCCAACCCCATCCCCTTCAGCCCGAGAGCAATCCCAAAGGCATCGAAGGAGCGGTCAGGACCTTATATTTGTTTCTATCAATCATACAACTCATTTTATAAAGAATATTCATGTAAAATGTTGAACGATGAAACATTTTATTCAAGATCAAATGATAAAGCGCATTTTTGACATGTTAACATGTAAAAGAAACATATATTCATGGATTGCAAAAGTGAGCAAAAAAAGAGACATAATGTAATATTATTTAAAAACGGACAAAAAAAAAAAGAGGGAAAAACTAATTTGGTTTATAAAGGCAATTCTCATTTTCAAGCTAAAAAAAAAAATCATCTTTGAAGTCAAAAAACAAAAAAAAAAAAAAAAAAAAAATATGAGAATCTGAATAAATTAAATGAAATGATGTCAATTATGATAAAATGACAAAAATAGGTACTATAGAAATATATTTCATAAGAAATGGATATATATGTAATATTATTTTAAAACGGACATATTTTAAAACAAGACCCTAAAAATTATCCTTTCGTATAATTCTTTCCTCCAATATTTCATCCAAGCGAAGCCGAAGTCATTTTTCCCCCCTCTTTTGGACAATTCAAGTTTAGTCATTTTCAACATTGGTTTTTACGTAATCCTGCAACTAAGACGACTTTGAATTGGTCTAGACGGTTTTGAATTAAAATTAATGAAATTACGTGCAAATGGTCTGGACTTGGTCGTTATTTATGGAGTGATTCGTGTTTTTTTTTTTCCCCCTTAAGAAAAGGGGATTAGGTGGTCTCCATCCCACCCCCATCCCCTTCGGCCCGAGAGTAATCTCCAAGACACCAAATGAGCAGTTATGACCTTATATTAGTTTCTCTCAGTCATCCAGTTATGGACGTACCATCTGCACTCACCAATCCCTGCTAAAACAACCAAAACTAGAATGGGGGTTTATGAGAGGTCTCGGATTCGAACCTCTGATGGATAAAAGGGAGATGTCTAACAAAGACATCCTAACTACTAGATCACAACCTTCGGTTATGTGTTAACTAATTGATGTGAAGTGAACAAAGAACCTGTGTTAAAGGCTGGTTTTCCTTGAAACTTCCCCCACTCTATTTTATATTTTTGGTTTTCATTGCCATATTTTTTAAAACTTGGAGATGAGATTCGAACTTTGTATTTTTAAGTACAGTCAGGTATGATATTATTTTTAAGTTATATCTACAACTACTTATTAATTGATTATTATTTTTTGGTTCATGGTTTTTTTGTTAGACTCCGTGTATTTTGTTTTATTTTTTTTTTTTTATATTAATTACATTTGAGTAGGCGATTTGATGTGGGATGACAAAATTAGTAGATTTTCACCTAAATAGACGTGCTATTTTTGCTGAATATTGTTTCCTCTCATCAATTTAAAAAGAAAATTACGTGAAGCGTACCCAAATTGTCAATAATGTTTCTCTTTTCAAACATTAAGAAAATGTTATTACATTCCTTTTTCTACAAGGAAATAATCGGAGAAATCGAGGAGGCGTGATAGGTTTTTAATCAAACAAAGAAAAAAATTTAGAAAAAGAAAAAAGGAAATAACCTTGGGTGGAATGCACAAAACGAGAAAGAAATTTATGTGAAGCGTACACAAATTGTCAATAATGTTTCTTTTTTTTTTTTTTTTTTTTTTTTTTTTAAATAGGCTGTCAATATGTTTCTCTTTTCAAACATTAAGAAAATTTTATTACATTCCTTTTTCTGGAAACAAATAACAGAGAAATCGAGGATGCATGATAGATTTTTAATCATTCTATTTAATAGAGTAATTTAATATCCTTATATATTTATTATTATTGTGATGTGAGACTGGGATTTGAACTTGCAATCTTATATTGGATGAATAAGATACTCATTTGAACTTTTTGGACTCTAAAACCATGAGTCGGTTAAAAGGAAACCAAATCTCATATTATATCAAACCAATAATAGACATATATTGGTAAAAAAAAATATTATAAATAGCAATTTTACAAAATTAACTGAAATAAATAGTAAGTTTTTAAAAACTTTATAGTAAATAGCATTTATCATTAAATAAAAATTTTATTAGGTAAAAATTATTTACTTCAATTATTTTCGTAAAAATACTATGTACTCTAATTTCTCCCCACCGAGGAGGCCATGCGCCAGGTCTACATGGACAAGTCAAGCAGCCATTTTCTCACCTCCAATCTACAAGTAGTTTCCTTTTTGAGCTCTTTTACACTAAAACAAGTTATATGTTTTGTCGGAAACATTTTATGTCCACCCCTAACTTAATAAATAAAAAAAAATTACAGAGACACTATCTTTATTGAGTGACATTACCTTTATTTTATTGGGTGATACTACCTTTATTGGGTGACCGTGGTGAAAAACAAATATATATTTGAAGATGTTATAGAGAGTTTATCAAAGAGACTAAAATATTCTCATACGTATGTTAAATGTTAATATTTTTTTAGAACAATTCAAATAAATGAACTAGTATACAATATGAATTCAAATTAATAACTCCATTTTGTTTGTTTGTTTGTTTTTTTGTTTTTTTTTTTTTTGGGGTGGTGGGGTTCACTTGTTGGAAAAGAGTGCCAATGCGTATCCTCTTCAATCTTTTACATACATAATGTTTTGCTTAATTAATTACCTGTTTTTGGAACTAAACTTTCAATGCTTGGAGGAATTTAGCTAAATTTTTAAGCAGCATTGGCGAAAAGTCATTTTACTTGAAGAGTGTGGCCAGGGAATCAATTTCTGTACTAATCTAATCTCTGTTTTGTTTTTTTTACTCTTTTTGATTACTCGCCCTTAAATCTCTATTTTTTGTTTCTTTTTGTAATCTCTAAATGTTTTAATGATTACTGGCTTCAATTATCATAACTGCATGTTAGTGTAAAGTTTTTTGCTGTGGATAGTTTTAAGTGTTGAATCCTTATTAAGTGGAACCTACGGCGAGTATAGGGAAAACAAAAAAAAAAAAAAAAAAAAAAAAAAAAAAAAAAAAAGAGCAAACACTTATTTGCAAAAGTGGTCAAGTGGTTTTGTTGCCTTGATGGGCGAACGTGTTCCTGGTGGACTAACTCCTCTGTCCTGAGACAAGGAATAATAGTTTCATAACTTTTATGGAAAATATCGTTTTTTTTTTAAATAGAAATATCAATTTCTATAAAAAGTGTAATGGTAAATGATAAAATATCTTAAAATTTTTCAGAAATTTTCATGAAAATATCGACAAGATATCAATTTTAATATTATTTTATTTTATCTTTCATTATAGAAAAATTCATGACTTTTTAATTCACACACAATTTTTAATATATTAAGAGACAGTAAAGATTGAGAGACTTATACATGGCATGCCAATAGTTATATAGAAATATTCTCAAATATCATATTTTGATATCGATATTATTTACACTAAGGTATTGCAAATACTTTCAAATATTCTAAATGCTATTTTAATATTAATATTTTCTTAACATACATGAAACAGTGAATTTAGTATACCTATATTATGCTGCCTTATAATTATTTTACCTAATTGATGAAGGTAAACTTATCATTTATTATATGATGATCACTTCTAACTATGCAAATTTATCATATACTTAGTATTTTAATTAAAAGTTTCATTTAATTTATGTATTATTAACTATTTTAGAGTTTCATAAAATTATATTTAAAAAATTAGTATTTTAAAATAAATTTCTATATTTTACGTTAATTTTCACCAATATTGATATTTTTTAAAAATTTAAGTACTGAAATTTCCATAAATACCGATATGTTAATCCTTAGTCTCAGGAAAGTTTAGCATTCTCATAGGATTCCCTTGAAACCATGTCGTAAAATTATTATTGCACGCTCAGCTGAGGAGACTTGTTATATATTGTAGTCCTGTAATCTTGACTCCATTCAAAAAGTAGATTTTAGCTTATTCAAAAAGTATTTATGTTGTTTTCTCTTGATTACCTTTAAAAAAAGGATTATGTTGTTTTCTCTTGATTTGTTTTGTTTTGTTTTTTTTTTTTTTTTTTTGTTGGGGGGGGAGGGGAATACTTTCTTTTTTAAGGTGCTTATTTGTTGAATGAGTTGTCGATATTGATAGAAGTGAAGAGAGAATAATTTGGTTTTTTTTTTTATTTATATTTTCTTTGGCTTTAACGCTTGGTTTTTGCAGCGTGGTGGTACAAGCCGGAGTATACAATAAACGAGCTGGACATAAACTCGGTCATAACGACCCCGTGCCACGAAGAGATCTTGCCGATCAACTCGTGGACCACTCAGAGGCCATACACGTTAAGAGGTTACGCTTATTCCGGTATGTATGCTTATTAACTCTTTAATTTTCCTGTTGCTGGTTTTTTTTTTTTTTTTTTCCTCAGACTTTCTGCAGTTTACTGGGACTGTTTAGATGCTTTATTTTATTTTTGCGGTTTGTCTCTCTTGCATGCCGACCTTAAAAGCACCAAATGGTTAGCTCCTAGTACCCCAAAAAAAAAAAAAAAATTTTTTTTTCTGTTAGAAATAAATTTCATCTGCAACAAGTTTCAAGAGGGAAAATATATTATTTATGTATCAGAACATAAAGACCTCAAGTAAAAAGAAAACAAAGTGTATGGTTAGCAGCGGAGTGTTGGATCTAAATAAAACTCCAAGTATTGTGTGTCTGCAACATGTTTTTGACGCGATGTCTGTGGAAATGTTCATAATAGGAGAGGAAAAAAGATGACACGTGATGGACAGAGGAGAGAGTGGCACGTGTGCAACTTGGACCACCCAGAGAAGCGAACAAGTATGGAAATACTGGTTATTTTTGCCCTTTTTGGAATGTTATGGTACGTCATCTTTTCCCTTTTTTTTTTTTTAATTCCCTCGTTAATTTAAGTCATAAATATATTTCGTATATCTTTTACAAGTAATTATCATCCTAATATTATATTTACGTGATACATCTGTCTAATAAATTATTAATATATTATTAATATATGAATAATCTTTTAATATCTACTATTCTAATTTAAATATAATAAATTTATTAAATAGTTGTATCATGTAAATATAATAAAGTGAGATATGCGATTTAATGAATAATTGCTTTATATATAACGTGAGATTCGCTTTATCATATGAGTTTTTTTTTTTTTTTCCTTGAGACCATGGTTTATCTTGTTGTTGTCGGCAGGGGCAACCCCGACCGAAAACAAGTCAATAGCAGCCAAAATATGAAAAGTTTAGGAGATCAAAGTGATAAAAACCCTATTGCAACTGTTGACAAGTTTATAGGGTTAATTTTGGAAATAAAAAGTTCAAAGGAAAATCTGCCAAAACACGAATAATGAATTTTCCTTGACAAAAGTTGTTAATTTTCCATGACAACAAAAATAAAGAATTTTAATTTAGATTGAAATACAAAGTTGTTAACTATTTTCTAGATTTTTTTCCCTTGAATTTGTATCGCAATGAATTAATATATATATATATATATATATATATATGTCGAAAACAAATATGTCAAAACAATCTAAAAGGAAAACAAAGATTTGTATCAATAGTTGAAGTCATACGCATTCATCAATAAACAGTAAGCAATTACACTTGCCACAACATCACAATATATTACAAGGAAATTGAAAAAAACAAAACAAAACAAAAAAAAAACAGAACAAAACAAAACTTGAAAGACGCATCAAATAAGAGATTAGAGCATGAACATTAAGGTTCATAGCGCCTTCTATTTTATTGTCTTCTATCACCTATTTTTCATGTTTTCCATGTCCTGTAGTTGTATGTGTTTTAAGAATATTTTCCCTACATTATAGAAAATAGATGTTTTCTTGAAACTTTGGTGGTGCTTGGTATTAATTTTTGTTATTTTTCAAAATATTTTTGGCATGTCGTTTGAGACACAAAAACTAAAACCTTTTCGAAGATGCATTTACTTGGTAAATGTTTTGAAAACCGGAACCCAAAAAAATGGTGGGCATCGTTTCTGTTTAAGTGAATAGAAAATCATTAAAGGTTGTTTACTCATTTTCATTTTCTTCTAAAATTACATACGTTATACACGTTTTCAAAAATACCCAAACACAATTTTACATTTTTCTTTTACTCAAACTAACATCTCTAAAAGCATAATCAAACATCATTTTCAAAAAAAAAAAATCTCATTTTTATCCTCGTACACAACAAAATCATTTCCAAACCATATCAAATTTGTTTTTCTAACATGACTTTTACGTGATGGTACGATATCAAATTTGTCTTTCTAACGTGACTTTTACGTGATGGATTCATTCATTGTTTACATAATGATACTAAAATTTGGACGTTAACAAAACTTTATAATATTGTAGTTTAATTGAAATTTAACTTGGATATCCCTTCCACAGCATTTTAAAGGTAAATAATAGTGACAACAATCAATAAATACATCAAGACATTCAGTTAGATACCATCATTCCCAATTATCTCTCCCATTTTCATAAATTTCATAGTGCACCTTAATATCTTTCTCACTCTTATCAATTCATCGATTAGCTTATGTTACAAGTGTCACCATCCTAGTTACCCGATTGAGAAGTCCGCTATGCCAAGAGAGGGTACATCGACGTTCATTCTATGTCAGCCGAGAAAGCCACCTACTTATGACGACTCATAAGCTACTAGTCGGAAACCTTACCAACAACATTCTATGTCAGCCGAGAAAGCCACCTACTTATGACGACTCATAAGCTACTAGTCGGAAAGCCTTACCAACAACGTCTACGTTACTTTAATAGCTAATAATTTAAACCAATTTATGTGATTTATCGTTTGGTGCATTTTATTATCAATTGACCGTAGGAATCTGACGCTTATGTAGAGATGGAGAGAATTGAAAAAATAATTACAACGTCTAGCTTAAGTGAAAACGTGAAACTTTAGAATATCAAATCCTCCGCATGCTGCTCCAAAGAGAGTTTTTTTTTTTTTTTTTTTTTTTTTTTTTTGGGGGGGGGGGGGGGGGGGGGGGGGGAGTGGTGTGTGGGGGGTGGGGGGAGCAAATTTTGACAAGAAAATGACATGAGGCTGAAATCGAGAAAAGCTTGTTTACTTCCAAATTAAGTAGTGTTTCTGTGTACTTCAAAATTAGGCCAAACTTTTTTTACGAGCGGCATAAAAACACACAGAAAGTTGAAACAAAAACCCTGTACAGGGACAAACGGAAAATAGCTATATTAGCCTGAAACAACTTACAATATTCACAAGTGATCTTCAAACTATATAATGTCTATATATATATATATACACTTTCTATGGCACAATATGTAGCCTGTATTAAAAAGAATCAAAACTCAATACCACTATTTATCTGAACAGAGAACGACGGTCGACCGATATTAGTAAGAGGCGTATCCACTCTCAAAACTAATCCTGAATTCCCAACATTTCCATTCCACTTGGACCTGCCAAACTGAACAGCCACGAGACGGATCAATACACAAATTTTAACTACACTAAAATAATTACAAGAAATATTTGGGGCCACAGACGAAGGGAAGAAAATTGTCGACACCAAGTTGCCATACTATGGGATGGAAATAACTTACAGAAACAGATGCAAATGTTGACGGATGTGTCGCTACTGTGCATCCACATATTAGATTCAGGTGCTCCTTCACTGAATGTATGAGTTCTGCCCGCAATCCAGGGTTACTTCCACCGAAAGTCGGGTTTAAACTGACCGTAGCAAGAGGAACATGCAAATACCAAGGATTGTAAACTTTGAAGAGTAAAATAACGAACAAAATGAAAGCTTTCGTAAACTAATCAAAGAGAAACGGAATGCGCAGAGTGGATTGTTATTTCCGAAAACACAAGGTCATTTCAAAAAACGCACGCACACAAACTAGGTTTCAACCTGTCCAAAGTTCACACACACAAGGCAAGTTTTAGTAATTTTCTCAAAAGTATAAAAATGCAATCAGAAATTTGAAAACATGGCTACTTAATTTGATGGTTTGTAAAATCTCAAAATGTAAGCAAACCCCGAGGCCCGAGAGGGGAATTTAGATCACAAATTGACAGACCATATAGCTCTTGAAAGTCAATGTGTTATTTTCGATTTTCCCTATTTTTAAAATCTTCACAATCACGGGAAACTGAGAAAAAGCATTAACGAGTTCAAGTTCACTCTCAGTAGACAAAGTGTTAATAAAACCAAACATTTAAATATAAACAATCTCTTCCATGTAAAAGCATGGAACTAACCTGAATTGGACTGTAGGCCTCATCATAAGACCAGATCTTTGCCAAGCCAAGGCCTGTGCAAGACCTAACGTAAAAGACTTGTCGGGCAATTGTATCATTGGTGTAATGCGTGTTCCCCATTTGTTCTGGAATATACAATATCAGAAACTTGTTAGTTCCCACACACAAAAGAACCAATTTAAAATAAATTAACACGATGAAAACATGATCATAAACTAATAGGAATAAAATTAAACAGGATTTTTTTTTATAATAATTTAATGAAACAGGATTATACACAGAATAAATAATTAAATATATACACACACATGCGATTTTGAAAGTTTTCAGCAAGTAGTTGCAGTTTGCAAACCTTGCAAGAGAAGCTGAATCTCATTTCTCCAGGATATTGACCTTGAGCTTGTAAAAGGCCTCCACAAAGAGGTAGAAAAGCACTTGTACTTAGACCCTCACCAGAGACATAAGTGAATTGCCCATTTGGGAATTGCAAATCAACGAATGACTGGATAAAAACAAAAAAAAACAAAAAAAACAAAAAAAACAAAAAGAAATACAATATAAAGAGAGAAAGAGAAACAATGAGAAACAAAAAAGAAAAACCACAAACTCAAAAAAAAAAAAAAAAAAAAAAAAAAAAAAAAAACGTTGCTAGAGTAGAGCCAAAATGCTTCAACGAACTTTTTATTCCGTGCAACAAAACTGCTACACCTAATTAAAAACAGTGTAAACACAGAATGACGAACAAGTGCAAATGCAAAGTCTAAACAAGTGCAAAATTCAGAATGAAGAGCAAGGTGAAACACAAGATTCGGTGATATCAAGATATTGTGAGAAATGCTTCAGATTACAAAAAGTAAGGGATAACTTGTCGATTAAAAAAAATGTCAAAGAAATGTCCTCAAGGTTGTGTGGATACGAGGTGGTCTAAAAAGATTACTAAACTAAACAATAGAAAGCTGCCTGGTGTACAAAGAACATGCAATCTTAATTGCTCTTATTCAATCAAGAACCAATAGTTATCAAATATTCTCAAAACATAAGGTCAACATGAATAGTCAGTAGATAATTAAACAAAGCAAATTCCTAATGCATTGTTAAAAACAAAATTCAACAAATTATTTTGGCGATTCATCATGCACAAGTACGTTTATGTGAAGAAAACACAAGTCTCCATATATGCATGCATGTTTTCAAGTGCCGTTGTCTGTGCATCGAATGGTGCTTCAAATTCTCATGAAATAGAAGTAATAAACTATTTTCCTTCACTGAAATATAAATGTAATTAACTTACACAAGCTAAGGGATTGAGACAGAGCATTGACATTAGGAGCCACCTTCTGTGTTTTGACCACACAGCTGGACAAAGAGAGTGCATGCCATTCTAAAAATATGAAAGAAACGAGCATAAAAGACTGGAGGAAGAGAATAGCAAATTGCTTGGAAGAATATATATGATTAGATACTAAATAACAAGTTGCAATACAAAATGCCCACAAAAGTAACGCTCATCATTAAACAAGACAAAAGACACGGCCAGGAAACACCATAGACAGACGTTTAACAGAGGACACAACAGAGTTGAGTTTGAACCTTGGCCAAGTACTGGAAACTGTGAACGCATTGCCACTGTGCTATCTCTATTCTTTTCAATATATGAAACGACACTATTAAAAAGAAAGAAAAAGTAGAATACAGAAAAAATAAGAGTACATACGGTCCTCGAGAGAAAAAAACAAAGGAACATAGAGAAGACGCTAAAAAATAAAATAAAATCCCAACTACTCGAAGTCACCACAATGCTAAAGCCTGATCTCTCTCCTATTAGTGAAAACAATCAGAAAGCCATATTCCTGTAAAAAGTAAAATATATATACACATTTAATATCGCAAGTAGTTTAAAAAAATCCCACAGAGTTCAAGACTTGTCTTTTTGCTATGCAGAGTCAAATCTCGTCTTGACATAACATAACCCTAGGCAACTTTCCAAAAATCATATAGACATTAGTAACACACTTAGAAGTACGTACAAACAATGGCTGCTCCCTAATTTAATTACCAACACAGTGCCACAATCTCGGTACCAGTACACAGCGCAAAACGAAAACAAATGCTAATAGGACAATTGGAAAATGGAAATCTTGGTAAATTAGTTTAAGCACACAAATTAGTTAAACCACTCAACCTTGGAATTAAGAAAAATATGTTATGTCTTATTCTTTGGAAGAAATTTCCAGGTCCATGAAAGTAATGAAGTTCATACCTTCCTATCATAGCCGTACCAAAGCAAGTGTTGCTTTGACAAATGCACAGGTAAAAGAAGAGTTGCATCACGAACAAACAGTACTGGCCCAAGCTGGACAAGGAAAAGGGATGAATTGTCGTTCCTAGAAGTGGCACTGTTGTGAGATGCTTCTACTCTCCATAGGTCTCCCCTTGCAACCAAAGAACTTTCCACATCACGTGTTCTACTATCATAAGTTGATGTGATATTGATGATCCCCTATATCCAATTGCAAACAAGCATTTAGTACCACGGTCTGCTATAATTTTGTAATGTAAACTTTGTTATTGTAATATTCAATGATAAATAACAAGAAAATAACTTGAAAAGACCACCGACCTCCCGTGAATTTTCAACAAAAGTAAGCAACTACCAATCAACATAAGAAATTCCTGAAAAATATAACTAGTTTATGCATGTGCCATCTATTTGATGCTTTTTTTTTTTTTTTTATCCTTTTTAAGTTTGGAAATGGGATGATCGGCATTAACATAATCCCTGAGGCATTACCACAAGAACTCCCCGAACACTGACACAAATGTTTGTTCAAGGTCCTACAAGTAGGCCCTACCCTTCAACGAGGAAGACGTCACCCAGCCCTAGCAAATGAGCTAATGGTAAGGATACGAGGGGGCTTGGTCGCACTATACATTGAATACTAAACTGAAAGGAAACAGGTCTTCACATTTAAGAAGGGAGCACCCAGCACTCAAACCTTTGACCACAAACCCACCACGGTAATCCTTTTACCAGTGAGCCACCACACTCGGTGGAACCTAATTTATGCATTAACAATCTTTCTAGAGTTTTCTACGTAAAATGAAGCATATCTTTATGAATGACGGTAAACACGAGTCTAGATTGTGCTGCCGAGCAACCCCTCCACCAAATATGACCATCATAAGCTACCAATCCACTATGTGGAATCGGATACATTGACGATTCTACGGACTTCTATGCCTGATGTATCTAGTTACCTTTTTTCCAGGAGCTTAGTAAGTCACTTCTATTAGGAAGCTAATATAGCTACCGATGGATTGATCTCTTATGCTCTTTCTCTAGACAATGAACTAAATTGGTTGGAGAATCTCATCTACCTATTGAGTCTGTTATTGAACAAGATATCTTGATAACAACCATTTTATTATATTCTAAAAAAAGCGACAGGAAATATACCTGGGGTCTAGCAAAATGGCCAGCGGTCCTTAGATTAAAGCCAGCAACTTCTTCATCCCCCATTCCATCACCACCACCACTATCATTCTCGGCGAACCCGAATTCTCTCAACCGATCCGTCAGCGGTCCCAATTCCTCCTTGACACTGATACCGACATCGCCGCTTATCCGATTCTTCTCGACATCCATCCGCACCGCCGCCGCCACGTTCTCGTCTGGGCGGAACGGCACCGGCAGCCTCCTGAAGAACTGCTGAACCATCCCATTCAAGCACGCGCCGAAATCCGCCCCAGCCTGCCCAATCCTATTGCCGATGTCCAGAATCGCCGAAACCCCATTGATTGCGGCGCTGTTGTCGACCACGAGCCCGAAGTCCCTCTGCGACGGGAAGTCGAGGTCGAAGAGCTTGGAACTCTGGGGGTTTGGCCATTGAAACGGAGGAGGGCTTATGTGCGACTGAATCAGCCCCGTGAAGCCCTGCGCCAGCCGGTCCGCTAAGTCCTGGCCGTGCCGTTGAACCTCCTCCCAAGCTTCAAACGACCTCTCAACCGACATATTATCCGACAAATCAAACCAAGTTTACCTTTTTCTCGGATCTTTCAGAGATTCTTCATACCTCGAATAGACGAATAAGCGAAAATCATATGTAAAGTGTGCGTATATAAATACAAATATATGTACATATATACTCGAGATTCAAGCTTCGCTGGAGCAAGTGAAATCCTGGATTTTGAGCTTATTAAAGCATCCAGACAAGCTGAAATCAGGGTTGTTTAAGCTTTTCAAACGGTTTGTTTGGAAGCTCGGAAAATTTGAGAATTTCTAGTACTTTCTGAAGGCAAAATTTTGTGGTTTCGATTTCTTAACCGAAAAAAAAATCAAAAACTAGATATGAAAATTACGGAAACAGGGGGACAAATGAATTAAAACGTGTCAAATTGGTGGGTTTCGATCTCAGGATGAGAGAGAGAGAAGAAGAGAGGAGAGAAAAAAAAGCGCAGAGAGAGAGAGGAGAGAGAGCGCAGAGGAATTCTAGAGAGAGAAAGAGAAGAGAGAGAGAGAGCGTACGGCGCACGCGGGTTCGATGGAGGCTACGTAATCGAAGTGAGGTGTGTGGGTATGGGCTTGAGAGGATAGAGAGATTTTTTTTTTTTCATTTTTGGAGGAGAATATTTTAGGTCACAGCTCGAGGACGTGAATTCCGTCACTGACCAATCAGATGCAGATTCCACAGCAAGTGCTGTTGCATCCTATTGCCTTGAATTTCGCTGTTGAAGAAAGAGACCTTTCTGTTTAGCAACCCAAAAAAAAAAAAAAAAAAAAAAAAGCAAATTACAATTTATGTCCTTTATTTTTATTTTTTTTATTTTTGTTCTTCGTATAAATGATATTCTGGGTGTGGGGACATTTTTCGATTGTGAATAATTGTGGTTTTTTTTTTTTTAAAGAGAGAGAATAATTATGTTTTATGGATTTCGGATGGAATTGAAAATATCCAAACAAATTGAAGGTCACAAGACAATTGGAATAGCATCTTAACACATCAAAATCACAAGACTAGAAAGAACAAAACTAACAAGATAATGGAGTAACTTGAATTGATTGAATCATTCATTATTCATATTCTTGGTGTTTTAAGCCACGTCTTTTAGTGAGTTAATAATATGTTTATTTCCTTATAAATATTTAATCGAATCGTCCCATATATTAATCGGATATATAAAAATTTATTTTATGAGAATCATATATCACAAAGAAGACGTTCATCCACGAGATTATCCAAATATGTAACTCTATCTCAAAACCCTCTTTACTTAAAAAAAAAATGGTATTTTGAATGAGTCGAGCTAATCATATTATGCATATACCTAACTTCATATGATAACATTATCTTTGTTTTCTCTCAACAAGAGGGGTATGATTTCTGACATATTTCGTTGTTTTGTGCGGCAGGGCTTTATTTTGGGGATTTATGGCCAAGAAATTAGTGATTGCTCTCTTGTCTCTATAACTTAACTGATTACTATTAGTTAATGATTTTTATTGTCCATTGACAGTGGTTGATTGCCTTAGTTTAGAGAAAGTGATCTAATAATTTGGTTAAATATCATTTGATTACTAGCTTAACGATTGTTCTGATTGTATTCTCTTCTCTCTATTAATGAATTATAGGTAATCATGATGCGTTGCTTAGCCTTAAAAAAATCAAATTGTGCTATGTTATTATATGGACTCAAATATTAAAACACAGTAAAATCAGTTAGAAATCATTTAAAGTTTTTGAAAAGACGCAACATAATTTATTTAGTCATATACTAACAAGAGACATGGTAATTTTAATGGAACGAAAGAGTCGTCTATTTTTATTAGGGTAAATATCTGATTGGTTGGGTGGGTTTTAAGGAATTTTTAACACAGCAAGAAAAAAATTTAATCCACCCAATCAACTAAAGGTTTAAAATCAGCTCACTCAATTAAAGTCAAGTTGGGTTGGGTAGGATGAGTTTGGCATTATAATAAAAATAAATAAATAAAGCTAATAATGAAAGTTTTAACAAGAAATGTTTGGGAAAAAAAATAAAATTCATAACATATTTTCCTATCGATCAAAACTAATTAAGTTTCTTAAGAATTATAATAAAGCAAACACAAAAATACAATGTCAACAATGACCCTAAAAAAAAAAGATCAACTATGCAAGTTTATATATATATATATATATATATATATATATATACCATGATACAAACTAATTTGTATAGAGTTAAAAGTATATATATTAAACCATAAAAAATGTAATTAGGTGGGTTTGGGTTTATGACATGTTACCAAATTTAAACACAAACCCAACAATGAAACTCGAGCTCGATGGTTTGAGTTAATCTTAAAGTCTAATTAAATCGGGTTGGATTAATATTGAATTAAATTGGGTGGGTCTAAATTTGTTAATTAGAATATGGGTTTTTTGTTCACTGTTAACTATAGTTTTTTTTTTTTTTTTGTAAATAAGTGTTCACTCTTTTACTTGGGGCAACCAATTAAAAGTAGTTTTCAATAAATAATCAAAGTAAATAGCAAATTTCTAAAATATTTGAAGTAAATACCTAGTATTTTTGCTATTTACTTTTCATATTTTAGTACTTTCTTTTATAATATGACCACATCAAATCTTGTTCGTCACATATTATCAAACATATTCTATGCAAAAACTGTAAGCCAATTTCCCTTTTTTTTTAATTTTAATAATTTTACTTTTGAAAATTTTTATTTCAAACCTAATACCACTTTTAAACACTTTTTTTATAGCACTGTCACATCAAATTTTATGGGTTCCAAATTGTATATTACTTAAATAACCTACAATTTTTATCTGAAAACCCATTAATAGTAATGATAACAATTATCAGTAGTAATTATCATCATAACTCATAAATGGTTCTGATAATTATCATTAGTAATTATGATTGTGACTAAATTACAATGGGTTTCTAATTATTTAGGAACAATTATGTTACTTAAAACATTTCTTTTATATTGTTGCTTTGTAATCCAACCTATTTCTCTATTTCTCTTTTTAATTTATTTTGTTGCTTCAATGCTTGCTTCTCTTTGGATAAAGTTTTCAAATTACATTTACTTTCCAAATTTTACAAGTTGGGAATAACCAAATATTAAGTTACTAGAATCTCCCTTTGTTGTCTCGAATAATTAGTTGACTTTATTCTATAAATAGTACTTAGTTCACTTTTGACAAGCAAGAATTTTTGTTTATAATTGGTGACTGAATGTGTGTGTGTCTATATATATACGTATATACACACATATATACATAATTTATGGAAAGAATGGCTGAATAAGAAGATCTGTTTAGGAATTAAATTACAGAATAAAGATAGAGAAATGGAGAGGTGATCTGGAGAGGAGAGAGAGAAGGAAATTTGTGGAGCCACCAAAAGAAAAAAGAAAAAAACTTTTATTTTCACCTTAGCTTTATTCTTTATTAAGAGGCTAAATCTACCATTACAAATTTTGACAAGAACAAAGAACTCTTGTCAATGCTAATGGGTGAGCAACAAATAACAACATTATTTTGATGGTATCTAAAGTAGTTGAAGATTATAGTAATTGAGTGATGATTGTTTTAGGAGCATCATGTCATACATAATTCACATTATGATAAATTTTGATTATATAAGCTGACGATCGGAAGGTTAAATATTTATTATGAATATATATATATATATATATAAGACACGATTGAATCCACAACCTCTTTAAAAGGCACCATCCCGACAAACCCCGTAGTGCCACTATATACAAAACGATCTTAAGCACAAGGTTAGTTATGGTAATCATATGGCGTGCACATTGGATGCACACAAATCATTCACAAAGGACAGAATTATAGGAAGTCAAATAATCTGTGGTGTAATTAGTAAACCAGATTTAAAATTGAAACCAATAAAAAAATAAATTGAAAATAGGTGTGTTATTAAATAGATACTTGTTGGGGGAATAGATTTTCTGCTCCAAAGCTAGGATACATAATATAACTTATGAAAAAATGAAAAAAGCTTCTTTTTTAAAAAAAAAAAAAAAAAAAAAAAGAGCTAGGATACATAATATAAGAAATGAGTCTCACTGTCCCAACACAGCAAGCTTCTTGTTTATGGATTAACATATTATAAAATTGTGAAATTATTCAGGTGTAGTGAAAGTTAGGCTAAAAATAAATACATGAGTAGTTAAGTTGGTTCATGAATTTTGTTAAAAGCCTCACTGTTCTCCAAAAACTTGTTATACTTGAAGCAAACAATGTAAGATCAGGATTTAAACTTGGCATACTCCCAAAAAAAAAAAAAGTAAGCATAAGATGATTAAAAAAGCCCCGCATTTCTTCATAGTTTCAAAGAAATTAGAAGCACTCAAAGCAAGAAATATAGGCAAATCACAAAAACATTTAGCCTCCGTTTGATAGAGAGTCTTTGTCGCCATCTCCTCCTCAGCTCGGTTGCCGTTGTCATTGGCGTCCCAAATCTTCTGGGACAACTCGAAAACCTTCTGGCCATGTGGGTTTATTAGTTTGTAATTCTTTTTCTCAGCATTGTTCTCATATCTCTTCCTCAATTTGTGAACTTCATCCATCAATTTCTTCTTCTCGACCACAATCTGTTGTGAGTTTTATGATAACAAAATACTTCTTAATAGTTCACTGTAGAATAACTAGTTGAAGAAAGTATTTTGTTATAACCACATATGAAAAAATAAGTATTTCTTAAAGCAATTAAAAAAAATGTTTAGAGAATGACATATTTTAGAAAAAAAAATTATTTAAAAGCATGCATTGCTTTTGAGAGACTATTCAAAATACAAAATCTCAAATACATACTTCTATAAACAAAAAACGACATAGCATTTAGAAAATGGTTACAAAAAGCCCCAAAAAAAAATTACGGTTAAAAAAAGTTGAAGTTCAAGGTTTTTCATTGCAGGAAAAGACAAATGGAAAATTTGAAATTGTAAGATGTCAAAAAAAAGAGAGTGACAAGTGGATTCTTATAAGCTATTGAATTCAACTGAATGAAAAAAAAAAAAAAAAAATTTATTTCTAGCCATTCCGTTTTTGGTTGAAGAATAAAAATGTCCAACTTTATTCTCCTATCTATATATTGTTATAGATTAGTTTAGTATTCATATAATGTGATGAAAGATAACCTCACTCACAAATTTTTATTAATAATGTTATATTAGATACTTCGTGGTTATTATTTCTGAGATATATAATATAGGTTGTCTTATTTTTCTTAAGGGTTTTATTTGATTTTTTTTCCTTTTTTTTTTTTTTTTGTTTGATCTATTTTCTTCTTAAAGTTAGTTTTAGTAACTTAAGAAACGAATTGTGTCTCGCTTTGTTTTCAATCTAGTTTCTGGCATTTGTTAACAAAAAGGGTCCTTAAGCATCATTTAAAGAAAATTCAAGGAGTTCATAATTAAAAAAATAAAAAGATCAGGACCAAAATATAACTTTCTATAAAATCGGGGTCTAATATAGTAATAAACCAAAAAAATTCTCCCATCAAAGGAAGAAAAAAAAATCTCATTAATATCCTAAATTTTAGGTTCATTTTCACCTCAATACTTAAATTTTAAGAATTCTCATTTTATCTGTTGAATTATGAATTTATCTTATTTAACCCCTTTTTTACTTGAATTTTGGTTAAAAACAAATGAAAAAAAAAAAAAAGGATATCAATGTTACTAAACTCATTTAGTTAGAATTTATATTAAAAACAAATAGAAATGACCGTATGATTGCACTAAATTCGTTCTTTTTCTGTTAGTTTTTAATTGAAATTATAGTGAAATGGACTGTGTGAATTAATTCAACATTTATGGGATAAATTATAAATGATTCTAAAGTTGAAAGACGTAAATAAAAACAGTAATTAAAAAAAAAAAAAAAAACCTTATCATATCTAACAGCTGTGTCTTTAACCGTAATTGTTCCCCCAATATTCTCTAACTGAGTGTAAAAAATCAAAAAAAAAATAAAAAAAAATAAAAAAAAGATCACTCGACTCCCCCGCTTAAGCTTTTTACGAGAAGAGCCAGTTTGATGGACGGAGGCGTCAATGGAGGGGCAAAAACTCTATCCCGACATTGACATCGAAGACTTCAACGCTCTTTCCAATCCTTACCCGGTACCACAAATTCTCAAATATTCAACCCTCTGTATTTCTTTTTTTTTTTTTTTTTTTTTCTGGGTTTTGCTTAAAAACTGAGAACTGAAATCCTTTGTATATGAACTATGCGTTCTTATTAGGCTCTCTCGGTTGATGGGTTTCTCTCTCTCTCTCTCTCTCTCTCTTTTCCCCTCCTTCGGTTCTAAGTGTAAAGTTCGGATTTTTTGAGTGTTCTGTGTGTTTATTGATTGCCTTGCCACTTATTCTTTGTTATCAAATAAAGGATATATATTGGTTAACATGATGAGAATTCATGTAAAAGTTTACAAGGTTATGTTATGTAGTGATATAAAATTTGGAAAGAAGTCGATTAGTAAATTAACTCTAAACACTTATTTTTTTAGTCAAATAGTCTTCCAAAAAAATTTTATTAGCATAGTGACCTCTGAATTTCCTTGAACGACGAGGAACGACCGGGTTTTTAGACGGCTGTTCCTATGTTAAAATGAAAGAAGGTATTTTGTTAGTTGCAATTTTTGAGGTTGTCATTTTGGCAAATATTCCTTTAGAAGGGAGTATCGTCATTTCTTCCAGTTTTGGAATGTTCTAGTAGAACTATAATCCCACATAATATAAATGTTTGCAAGTGAAGAAAAAGGTCCTAGGATGCGCCTAGGTTTATCTCTCGGTGGCCGCAATCAAAGGTCTTACCCTAGCAATAGGTTGTGTGGCGTCAAACTAATGGTAGTGTGAGTGAAACTGGTCCATATTCTTTGAGTAGAATCGGGTTAGGCCCTTTCTGTGAGGGGCAGGATGGCACCGATGATCCTTTTTACCCGAGCAAACAAAAAAAGCATGTGTATTGTTAAGTGTTTATGGTTGATTTCGTTGGTTAATTTCTTGGAAGCTTGTATGTATGGGCCGTCTTATATAGTTAATGTTCCATATAGAACTGGAAAAATACCTTATAGGCTTTACAATAGTAGTTTACTTAAAGATTACTTCGAGAAACAAGGGGAGAAAAAAGACTTGGATAAAAAGGTGTTCTTGATTTTTCAGGTGAATATAAAAATTTATTGGCATCTCTGACAGACATAAACTATGAAAGGAAAGAGGTTGGATTTAGTGAACACAAGACATGATGAACTAGAAGAGATCAGTGCTTTGGCAATTTGTCCTTTGGGCAATATCTGAAAATTTGGCTGTGTCATGTTAAATGTGCATTTTGCAATTTGATGTCGTTAACCGGCCAAAACTAGATTTCAATGTACAAAGGCTTCGATCATGGAAGTCTGTTGTGGTGAAAGTATCATTTTGATCCTTTTGTAAATGCGAGAAATGAAGATGAGAATGTGAGGATTTGAATGTCTTGAAAACTGAAGGAATCGATACCAGAACAGCAAAGTATAGGAAATGTGATACACATATCAAGCATTTGATCAAGTTAGAGAAAACCAGAATTTACTTTCTGTAGGTGTTTCATACTTATCTCGAACATTTACCTGTTTTATATGTTTAGGAATTTCTAGGCAAATGTATTGATTTGTGGGTAAATGAAACACCAAAATTTTGGAAGCCTGGTTCGAGTTTCTTCTTTTTTTTTTTTTTTGCTAGAATTAAGTTTCTACTATTTGATTAATGAAAAACAGGTTTTCTAGATATTTTGCTCTTCAGGCTCTGCCAAGCTTGAGAGCTGTGGCAACATTGATCTCCGTAGATAGATTTGTCTCTAGAGTCTATATCATTTGTGAAAATAGACTTTTTACCGATCGTTAACATGTAGGAAGCTTTTGCTCCTAGTTCTAGTTAACTGGTCATGTAGTATGGCCTTTAAGATGCGGGTCTTTTATGTTCTCTTTTCAGTAACAATGGTCATTTGATAAATTCTTGTTCATATGCAATTTGGTTAACTTGATATTATTTTCTTGGATGCTCACTAATAGATTTTTAATTACATGAAGAAACATGACGGCCATGCGCAAAAAGGAGAGACAGAGCTGGGAAGGCATGAAGTCTCTCAACATGTAGAAGGTGCTCTCTGTCGGAAGCAGGGTAAATTTTTTTATTATGATTCACCACATTCTGAAGATACTGGCGTTTGGATACCTGTCTCTGTTCCTCCTATAGTGGAAATGGAACACGGAGAGTGGAGCACAGATCTCTATTCAAATGGAGGATTCTTACCTGACGGGGAGATGAGTTGGAATAACATCAATGAAGAAAATAAAGAGCTCACTATGTGGGATGTTGTTTCCGAGATGTTAATTGCAGCTCGAGGGAAAGCACGTGCTATTGCTTCTCTTGATGTCAGTAGATCTATGTTTCCTTGGGTATCAAGTCATCCTCTCGAGCAAGCTTGGAAAGAAATGGCCCAAACTCTTACAGAGGCAAATTTTGGTAACATTAAGGAGATTCTTGAAGCACAACCACCAAGGTGGTTGGCCGACAGTGCTGCTTCATCTTGCATGCTTTGTAACACTCACTTTCATCCTATCATGTGCTCTAGGCACCACTGCCGCTTTTGCGGGGGAATTTTTTGCAATGCATGCTCTAAAGGGAGAAGGTTGTTGCCAACAAAGTTCCAAACTGCAAATACACAACGAGTGTGTGATGTGTGTTTTATGCATCTTGATTCCGTCCAATCTTCCTTGATAGCTCGAGTGAGTCGTGCTGCACAGTTGCCAACCCATGATCTGACTGACGTAAGTACTTTGCGGTCGTGGCTTAATTTTCCATGGGGACAGTCTATGGAATCTGAAATTTATAAGGCTACAAACACCATCCAGAGTTATAACAAGGTAACCCTTTACACCTCTCGTCTTCTTTTGAACCATCTACATTAAGAGTAGGCTGTTTTTCCATGGCAATCATCAAGAACTTAGAGCGAGTTTACTTTGCATGAAAGTGACAGAGAAAGGAAAGAGTGGTTTCCTTTCACAAACGCACATTTCAGATTTTTTAAAACCTTTTTTAAACTCTACAAGTCATTGGTAGACGATGGGACAGTTTGGTATAGAGTTTAAAAAAGGTTTTCTTCTTCAGATTTTTTATTTTTAAATTTCTCTTTATTTCTTCCTTTTTTTCTCAACACACATGAATTGATCAGGTTGGAACTCTGAAATATGAAAAGTCCATACCGGATGCTATTTTGAAAGAAGCAAAAGGCCTTGCTATTCTAACCGTTGCTAAGGTCGGTGTAATGGTGACCTATAAAGTTGGAACAGGGCTAGTAGTTGCTCGTAGACAAGATGGATCTTGGTCTCCACCGTCAGCCATTTCTTCCTTCGGTATCGGGTGGGGAGCTCAGGTGAGCTAACTGTAAGTGTGTATATTTATTCATCTTTTGAATATTGTGTGGATATTTTCTCGCTATAAATCATTAACATGCCTATTGCTTGCTTGGCAATCATTCTACATTACGTGTGCTTTTCAAGAAACACCTTGAAATAAGTCGAGACGATTGTTTTGAAAATTGCGTGTTGACTGAGAAAAACCGAAGAGTGGAATAGTCATATGTTAAATTAGATTTGTTTAGAAGTTCTGATATACTAAAAATGTTTCAGTGAGTTAAAATGAATAGCTCGGCGTGTGTGTAGGGAATTTATGAAATTTGTCCCTTTGATAATGTCTAACAGGCTGGAGGGGAATTGACAGATTTCATCATTGTGTTGAGGACTGAAAGTGCTGTCAAAACATTTAGTGGGAACATTCATTTCTCCATCGGAGCAGGTCTTAGTGCAGCTGCCAGCATTGTTGGGCGGATTGCTGAAGCCGACATACATGCGGGAGTTGGTGGCTGTGCTGCTTGCTATATCTATAGCAGTTCTAAAGGTAAGGTCTTTCATCTCTACGTATCTCTCATTTTCCTACCAAGTCTCGAGGACTCGGCTAAACCCTTTGTTTAAATTGCAAATCTTTCTGACGAAAGTCGATCAACTTTGCAGGTGCTTTTATTGGGTGCTCACTTGAAGGGAGTATAATCACAACCCGAGCTGAAGAAAACTCGAGATTTTACGGTAATCCTTCCATTAACACGTCAGATATTCTTCTTGGGTTGTTGCCTAGGCCTCCTGCTGCTGCCATTCTTTACAACTCTTTGTCCAATCTGTTTGGCAAGCTTGAGAGCTGATGGGGTAATAAATTGCCTTTCATATTCGTAGTGGTGGTTCTAAGTGTACATTCTTCATCCTTTTCGGTTATTCTCTGTTTTCATTCATTGTTCGACGGAAAGCGATTGGCCCAAAAGTGCTATTCTGTTCAGAGAAAAAGTACAGAAAGTTTTAGCTCTAACTTTGGTACGTAAAATGTACAGCACATTATTGATTGTTTAGGTACATATTCAGTTCATTGCTTAAGAATTAGCATTTCATTTTAAACAAAAGGCGTCTAACATTTTTCGAGTTTTATGTTCTTTCGGTTGCGAGATCATGCATGAGTTCTCAAATTTGTTAGATTTGAGGGTCTTGTATGAAGATGAACATGCGAAACAAACAGGGGGTTGAAATTGCTACAAATATCGGTGCTTACGTTTTACAAAAGTATCGACATAAACATGGAAACAAAAAGGAGAAGATAAAAACCCAAAGTGAGGAAAATAGAAAGGAAAGTAGTAGTTTTCTTTCATCATGTTTGGTAGAAGAGAAAGCAAAGAGAAAAGAAATTGTGTATTCAAATGTATTCTAGCCAAAAAGTATTTTATGGAATTGAATAATAAATGTGGACTTCTGCTCGCTTATTTGACTCTTTTATCTGCCGTGTATATCTATAACATGATGGTATTAGATGGTTTGGATCTGTTATAAATGGATTGGCATAAAAGAGTTGACTCAACGAACACATTTACGAACCGAGTCTAGTTTGGAGTGACTATCTAATATTGATTGATACAATTAACTTTACATGTCATTTACTAATTTAATTTAATTTTTATATATTTAATTAAGTATAAATAACATAAATTTTAAAAATTTGTGAGCAAACTTCACTTGTTTTTCTTAAAAGAAAAAAAAAATGTCAATAATCATATTAAAGTATCACGATTATGTTAAATACTCATTATTGAATAACTTATTAATTTAAACGCGCTCTGTGCTTTGATACAATTAATAAACAGGATGCGATTCGATTGGAATTTCCTAACATGCTTAATTAACAGGTCCTGTTTGGGTTGATATTCTTTGACAAATTTAATAAATGGATTCATAAAAACACGATCCGTTAACATAAATTGTTACCCCTAAAAGTTGTTAAAATGTATATTTCAAATGGCAAAAATCATTGGTATTTATTTATTTATTTATTTTTAAAATATGGCTAGGACCTTTGGATCCCAATCGGCCAGATAGCTTTCTGTCCTATAAAGTTGAGACTTGGCAAAATCATTGCAAATGAGTGCCAGACAAAATGATAAGAGAAAAACAATACAATGAATCTTTTATCCGATTCGAGTATGATTCGATTGTAATGTGGTTACTGACATTACATTTGCTTTTTGTGGTTTGTGTGGAGTGGTGGAAATGAGAGAGGTTCATCATAATTGCAAATATCTCTCTTTTTCTTCATATCTTTTTTGTCCTCTCTAAAGCCAAAATCAATGTATTGTAGGCTCAATTTAGCTCGGGAATACTAGAAGAGGAAGTTGTTGTTATGGAGAGCTAAACTCAAAAGCCCGCGTTTTGAGAATAATTTTATTTTGCATATAAAATTGATGTGAGTACAAAAAAAAAAAAAAAAAAAAATTGTATATGAATATGTTTCTGAAAATGTGCTGGATGTGCAAGCTTTAGAAAATGAAAAAAATAATTTAATTTCATTTTCTCATTCCTTAACAAAAAATGAAAACGATTTTTTGTTTTTGTTTTTTTAACTTTATGCAAAACAAACACTATTTCAGAATTATTTTCAAAACAGCTTTAATAAAAATCATGATATATTGAAAATAATATCAAACAGGATCTAGATTTTTCTGGTTTTTTTATTTGCTTTTTCACACGGAATAGATTCACAAATAATCGTATCAAGTAGTCGTATACAATTTAAGGTTTTCAAGTTTGTAGGTGTCCGGGAATTCCTCCCTGCGCCATAAAAGAATGAAGAGACAAGGAGACAGAAAATGAGAGCAACATCAATTTACAAGGAGAGTACTCATTTCCAGCCAAAAATGAGGCAGTACTTCTATTGTATACTTCGGTGTTTTTTTTTTTTTTTTTCATTTCGTTTGGAAAAGTCAAGACCAAGTCTGATAATATCTAACGCAATCTATTAATTTTATTATATATATATATATATATATATATATATATATAAAAGAAATTCTTCCACTTGGTCTTATGTTTTACCAGGCAAATTAAAGGGGAATCCGAGAAGGGTTTTAGTCGAGAAAAGAAGGTAAAAAGTAATTCGAGGCATAAGCCAATCCGAATTCTGGTCCACACTAGCAAACTTTGTCCCCTCTTTCCTTGTACAATAACACAACAAAGAAACACCTTTGATTAAACGGGTAAGAGCATGTTCCCGTCTTCCACCTCCCACCACCCATGAAATTTGGAGACGAATGTCGGAAACGATACGAAATGCAATTTTAACGACTCCATTGAGTAACCCTCTTTGTTCTCTCCACACTTAAATTGCTAGGAGATAGGGCAACACTAGTTTTATATTCTCACTCCCCTTGACGCGTGAGCAAATATTAATTAGAAGTCCCGACACACGATTTTTTTATCTATCAAGTCCAAAACATATTAAAAAAAAAAAAAAAAAACCCAAGATGCGATAACAAATTTGAAGAGTACAATTAAACTGGTTTAAACTCAAAACCTCGTGCCATGATACAGTGACAATAGGACAAAATGCTCAAGATGGAGGAGAATGGATGCATACCTCCATTCTCCTCCACGTTTAAACCTTTCGTCTTTTTGTCAGATTGTTGCTAGGAATGGAAAATAAAAATGAAAGGCAATCAATCCGTACATGTATGAGAGTCCTTTCCATTAAAATTTAGGTTCAAATAGACAATGACACAAGGGTTGTAAAACCACCCCCACACCTTAGACTAACTATAGATATATATTAAGAACTTAGGAACAATAAAAAAAAAATAGAAACAATGAGGTGGAAAAGAAAAGGATAAAAAAATAGAGCCCAGCTCACCTTGACTCTTTGTTACTCTCTGTGTTAAACAGCACAATCAAGGAGTGAGAGTTCATATATAACCAGCTGATCTTTCTATTATGCAATCCTTACCTGCAACAAAACATTATTAGAGTTAGTAAGTTGCAACGAATTCGATTAATGTAGGTACTCCGATTTTTATACCGACAAACCTGGTCCTTGAGCTACCAAGAGTGAGCTCCAGATCATCTGATCCACACTCTTCATGGATCCTCTCGCCTTCCCATGGCTTGACCAGCCCCGTTGCGTGGCTTCCGAATGCAAATTCATCGGAAATCACCTCAGCCATTGGGATATCAGCAGTGTGGTCAGAGCCTGCAGCAATGGCAGGAGAGCACGTCCCACTTTGCCCGGGAGTCCACATGCGGGATCCACCACCAGCCATGACATCTTCCTTAAAACCAAACGGATTCGTGGAGACAAGGCTGAATGTCGGAGAAGTTGGTGCTCCATGGGGAAGCCGGATCCCGGCAAACCATTCCGGATCAACAACCAGACGACCAGGGCTTGGAGGAGTAGACGATGGCAGGATGGAGCTGTGCTGCCCGCCCCAGGTTGGGCGAGTAGAATTTTCATCCCAATCAGTTTTGATTCTCGGTGTTCGGGCAGTTGGGGAGCTCAGTGGAGGAGTAACAGGTGCACTGATGGAACCACTGTGGATATAGAGATGAGGCAGTTTGGAAGAGGAGGCTGATGATGATGCCGAGGAGAGATTTTTGAGCCATGGGATGAGGGAATTGCCATCGGCGTTTGGATTAGCAACATATGAAGACGATGCTGGGCTAGGGAAGGAAGAGGAGCCAGGGCTTGGGTTATAGGAAGCACATGGACTTGGGTGGTAGGATGAACATGGGCTAGCTGCCGCAGATCCACCCATCACTTCCATGGGTTCAGCAGGCTTGCATCCCTGCATGCATCTAAAGATGATTAGTCGTGTAATTAACAAATAAAAAATCCAGTTAATTCTAAGTATAATCCACAGCCCGTGCGAATGTTCCACCAAAAACCAATTGTTAAAAATTTGCTAATAACCACCACAGACCGGAGAACCTTGATACATTTTGACATATAACAATGAAAATGAATATTCCAGGAACTCTTCATTCATGTGGCACGTCAAGACGCATCTTAGATAATAAATACTTAAATAGTGACAAGTTTTAGCATAGCTTAAAAGTCCCAAATTCCAAAGAATCAACAATGTTGAAAGATGGCTACTTTTGGCAATTGTAATGCAATTGGTAAAATGCAGGCATTTGCCACTTTGTCAATCTAACGGATCACCGACTATACAATATCTACGCATAGCTATTCATAGGCAATTCATATCATTTGAGAACCACAATCTCTTCCATCAAGACACTATGTTGCTAACCATGATTATGTTTTGCCAGATGCTCTTATTAAAAAAAACAATCGACCGTCTAGGACTTATTCACAAACTGGAAGGCAGCAGATGGTGGACCAAGTTCCGGCTTTATACAACAAAAGGCGAGTGAGAGACAAAACAACAAGTCATACATCACCTCATTCGGTGTTAAAAAGTCGGAATAAAAGTTGGGATCCTAACATTATTAATTATTAGGTTTACTAACTGGGATTTCGTTTTTCACGGGAAGGGAGAAATCTGAGACTGCATTATTACAAAAAGACCAGCATAACCTTTAGACCACCAAACACTGATAGTCTCAAACAGTAGTTCGTTAATGGGATGTGTGGATAAAAGGCATTCTTTAAAGTATTTTTATATAAATGTCCAAAGTTTTGTTAACTAGAAAAATTGATCCTTTTTTTTCTTAAATAATCAGTTAGTGATAGACTAATTGACCGGTGATCCTTTTTAATGTGACAGACAATAATTGGCTCACAATACACCATAAGTAAACAAATCAAATGGACTGTAACTCTAACAAGAAAAGAAATCACAGGAGCCATGAGAAAAAATATCTCGTAAGGGGCAAACATAGCAGTAACCGAGAAAGGGTCTGCAATGTTAGCAGAAAACATGAGTAAAAGGTTTACACAGTAACTAAATCTGTCGCTCTGAAAAGAAAAAGGGTGAAAAGAAAAACAACAGCAAACTGGTAAAAGTGTCCTTCTAAATCCTCGAAAATCCCAAACCCAATTGGTTTTTTTTTTTTTTAAGAATTTTGAGAAGGGCATCTTCGTCTCCTCGAGATCTACGTGGCTACAGGGGTCTGGTCTCAGACTAAAAGAAAAAAAAGCGACAGCCTCCTCACAAAGCAGAATCTTGTGTGCTTTTTCACGCGTAAAAGTGGCTAAAAAACGAAACGAAAGGCAAAAAGAAGAGCAAAATAAACCACTGAAGTCCCTCTTTGGTGTGAGAGAAGGCTAAACTTCAAAAAAATAAATAAATAATAAATAATAAAAAATAGAGAAAAAGAACAAAAGAAACAGTAGAATCTAACCCACTTGTTGCTTTCAGTTAAAAAAAAAAAAAAAAAAAAAAAGGGAGAGCAAAAAATATGGCTGAAAATCCTAGACCAGTGTTGCAAAAGCAACTAACTTGCGCCATCAATACCAGCGCACGTTAGCAATCCCAAACGGCTCACGCCTAACATGCGCCAATTCCGGCAGCTCTGCTAGCGTGCGCGATTTCCAACCTAGACTAATCTGGAAATTTAATTCATTTTTTCTAGAAATAATCTGGAAAAAAAAATTGCAGAAGCAATGAAAATTCCTGATAAACTAAGTTCAGATTAGCGATAAACAGCATGGAAATTCGTAATTAAGAACTAATTAATCAAATAGAGATGAGAATTGGAAGTGTGATTACCTTGCGGTAAGTGGTTCCGTCGGGCTCGACGGTCCAACCGGCCTCGTTGCAGAGGGCTTTGAGGACCTCATTGTTGTCGCAGTGTTTCGGGAGCTTAAAGTTCCCGTACATTCTCAGACCGGCGAAGATCTTTGCCGCTATGGCCCTTCGTCGCCTCTCTCTCCTCTTGTTGTTCTCTCTCTCCTTCCATGTCGGAAGCCGACTCCCCGACGTCATCTCCCCCTCCCTCCCTCCCTTCCTCTCCCTCCCTCTTCTTTCTTTCTCTACAAAACCACTTTCCGTCGGAGAAAGAGAGCGATTTCGGAGAATCGGATTTTTCACGCACGGAGCTGACGAAACGCCGCCGTGATTTCCATAACGGAAGAGGAATTCGGCTGATGAATCAGAGAGAAAGATAGGATCTTCAGCTGTCGGAAGCTTGTGTAGTTGATCGTTGAGCTGAATCGGATCTGAGTGTGATCGGGGAGGGTTTTACGCCGTATAATCGGATCGTGGGCGGTTCGCCGGACAACCGCCGGTGGTGGTGGAAGTGGTGTCGAAATGGACGAATTCCCGGGCAAAATATGAGAGAGAGAGAGAATAGTAACGTTGAATGGGTAAAAGTGGCAGGGCCTTGAGAAGGAGTCGACTTGCTTATTGCGTTTGGGACCTATTGTTTTCCGCCCACATGCGTTGCTTAATTAACGATCCTGCCCCCGCTCAATCTTGTGTTTGGGTTTGATATTTTAACTTAATTTCAATTAAATTATTTTTTAAAAACATAAGAAATATAAAATTTGATATATAATTGAAAATTTAAAATCAAAATGATAAAATATCTTTTTCAGATGATATCCCAAACACCCCTTAATATGAATTATTATTGAAGGTCCTCTTAATTGGCATACCCCTGAACCAAACGTCTCATCTTCATAGGCTTGGATGTGTTCAAAATTTTCTCATATAATAGAGAAAAATAACTAAATTTTATAGGTAAGGGACACAAAATTCTGCTGATTAGTACAAAGTACATTGCTTTAACAAAAGTTTTTCTTTTTCTTAATGTGGGAGTGAAAATAAAGGATTACTAATTGTAGTTAGGTTAGGTACAAGAGTTGAGTACGAGGATCGTACTTTATCCAATTCCAAATCGACATATATATATATATATATATATTAGTAAAAAAAATGTATATAGACATATTAATTTTTTTATATATTTATTATATTTAATATGAACCATACTTCTAATATAGTTCACATTATATATTCAATAGCTTAGTTAACCCTGACTCTAGTCCTTAGCTGTGCTTTTGTTTTGACGTTTTCAAACTTTAGTTTATTGTATAATTGGTTGCAATTTAGATTTCATGTATGTACTATCTTTTTTTTTTTTTTGAATGAAAGTATCTATTGTCTTTTGATTAGTCCTTTTGTGCTATTGGTGACATTCTACTGTTAGAATTTAGTTTTTTTTTTTTTTTTTGTAAGAATTTTGGACTTAAGGATTGAATTTCGCATGAACTTTTATTTATTATGTTTTTCTTACTGTAATAACTTTTCTTACTATGGAGGAAGTTAGAATGAAACTTTCATCGATTTTTTAGAAAAAAAGACAAAAATTAAGTTGTTAATTTCCATCTAAACCATATGTCTAAACATATGTTAAGATTTTTTATTGCAAAAGGTCATATAATTGAGCTGTTCGATGAAATTATGTGTTTTTTTTTTTAATTTTCATTCAGAATACAAGATTTCTTATTCTGGAGATTCTTATGGTCTGTGAGATTGTGTTCTCTTACTTATGTGCATGCCAAAAACAATTGATGCATTATTTATTTACCAAAAAGATGATGCATTAATTAAAGATTAAAAAGAAGAAAGATCAACGTCTATTGCACTTATTTTAAAAAAATATATAATTACTGCCAAAATTTTTTAATTATTATTGTTTCTTTAATTTGGCAAACAAAAAGTAAAAGCCACCGAATAATAATTAAGCAAAAAGCGAGACATTTATTACTGTAGCTAAACATGCTTAAGTTGACCCCAAAAATACCCACAAAAAAAAAAAGAAAAAGAAAATTACCGAAAGAAAAAGTGCGACCCACTTCAATGCCAATGTTAATCTTGAAGGGCATTTCGGACATTTCATCACAAAAGATGCCACAAACGAACACGTTAGTGGGGCGTTACGGGAATTCGACTCAGGGATCTTGGTCTTAGTCTGACCCCTCCCTTGTCTAACCGTCACTGTGACAAAACGTGACGTCTGCCAGTACACGTGTCTCAATGCTATACGTCGTATCGTAACTGTCTCTGGCTTTCAAATGTGACAATCGAATTTTCTCCCTGTTTGTATTTTTTTTTTTCATTTTTTTAATTTCCTTTTTTAATGATGTTTGTTTCTGTTCTTGTTTTGGTCACGTGCCAGAGATCGGCGCACGTGTTAAGAGGAGGACCAGGGGTGTTGAGCAATTGCGACATGTGTGTGGGCAGCATGGAAGATGATGCGGACTCGGCAACTGCTCCTTTCACGTGACCGCACGCCCCCAGCATTGCCACGTCAGCATATTTTTATAAAGTTTTTTTTTTCTTCGTTTCTTTTTCTCAAAATTTCTCTTTATTCTAGAAACAATCCACAGTTTTTTTTTTTTTTTTTTTTTTTAACACTAGGTTCTCTGTAGTATCGTGATTAGGGCATGTATGTAATTATACTTCAATAGTTTTTATCTTTTGATAAATATTTCAAATGATTTATTAGTAAGAACACCTTTATATTATGTACTATAAATTTTTTATGTGAAAACCAGTAGATCATCTAATCAAAAAATTAATTTGATATTTGAAAGGGAAATTAGGCAAATATGAAGCATTTAGACACTTATTTAAATAAATTGTAATTTATTAAAAACTAACAAAGGTGTTTTTTTTTTTCCCCTCGATAAAGGTTAACTGCATAGATTATGGTATTGAAATGATTTCTTCTTTTAAAAAATATATTCGTTGAGAATCGATTTTGTCCCTCAATCTTTATTGTCCGCATGTCATTTTGAGTCAATTTTAACCCCCAAAAAATAAATTGTCTCATTTTTGCTCTTAAAACTTAAATTGTTACATTATTTACACTCCCACTTATTAAATGTTTTCAGCGGCGGAGTCGTAAAATGTTTTCAGTGTAGAAGCTATTAAAATATTTAGAGAAAATATTGTCTTAAACAAGGACATAAGTGTATATTTTGATTATTAAGTTTGGACGCAATGAAATTTTTATTTTTTTACAAAATGAACGGATAATTAAATTCTACGAAATTTCGAAGTAAAAATTAAAATATCAATATTTGAGCAAAGGAGCAGATGCTTTTCTTCTTATAAAATTGAAACACATTTGAAATTTTACAAAACCTTTAAAATGCTACACCATTTGTCACTTTGTGATTAAAAAAACATTTAAAAAGTGATAAAATGAAACACACGTGAAGAGTAATTTAGTAAAATTAATATTGAGTGATTTTTTATACGGATAAATTAAATCATATTCACGTTATGTCACTGATCTTAAATATGAAACTTATGACTTTGGATCAATTAGGTAACATCGATATGATTTAATTCACTCGTTTAATTAATTATCCAACATTCATTTTACTATATTTTCCTCCATTTATTCATCACGTGAGCCTACATGCTTAATCTTATTAATTTTTAATATTTTTATCACACTAAAACTAATAGCAAAATATGTTTGGGGGGACTTCACTAAACATATCTTCAAATTTTTTTTTTTTGTGTTTTCCCTTAATTTAAAATTATTTTTCACTATTTATATGTCTAAATATCTACAATAAACTCAAATTTTTAAAAATTCATAATTTTTGTTATTTCAAAGCTAAATGAAAGATTTTTTTTTCTTTTTTAAATTATATTAGAACTTAAAAAGTAACGGAATAAGATTCATACACATTTTTTTTTTCTGAATTCATTTTAATTTTTTTTCTTTTTGTGCAATTATTTCATAAACTATTAATTATTAAAAGTAAATATGGTGTTAACCTAGTAAAATACGTATTTACTTAATAAATTTGTTATTTATTCTAAACATATTAAAAAAATCTGTATTAATTTACTGAAAACTGCTAGTTACATAATTTTTAAAGTGCAAATAGAATTTCTCAAAAGAGAAATTAAAACACAGAGTCACTTTTGTTTTTCTTCGATCAACTATTCCGTGATCCAAACATCGATCGGCGACCACTTCCGTGTCGTCCGGCAACTCCACATCCTTCTCCTCCAATGACGAACACCTTTTGTCCCCTCCACTGTTCTTTGGTCCCCCTCCTCCAAGCAATGAGAACTCCTCCGCCACCCTCCCTTTCTGATTAGCCCTGATATCCTCCTCTCTCTCTTTCTTTCTTCTTTTGTCTTTGTTTTTTGTTTTTTTGATCTCTTAATTTGCATGCTGTTTCCACACAACAAATTATGTGCCTATTGTCATCTAAACCATTAAACATATCGCAACGTTTAGGATTTATTCTCTAATGATAAGAAAGGGGAAAAAAAAAAAAAAAACCTTCCTCAAATAGATTTCCAATTTTTTTTTTAAAAGAAAAAAAAAAAAAAAAACTCTAAGATCTCAGCAGTTCTTGGGATCACACAAAAACCAGTTTCACGCAAAACAATTGACTGATTGCAGTTCTTTTATTTTATTTTTAATAACTGATTGCAGTTCCCTGTATCATCTTGTTTTCTTTTGGTAACATATTTTTAAATGTTACCATACCCACAATGGTCTTATTTGATTCGTTCATTGGAGTTAAAATTTTTAATTTGAAATAGGTTAACTTTTAAAATTTAGTTAAAATTTTTATTAACTTTTCGTGAAAAAAAAGATAAAAAAATTAGAATTTTTGAATCGGAGTTGAAGAACCAAACATATAACAAAACGTATTAGTACTCTAGTAAAATATGTTACATTTATTATATTATATGTATGCTTTATACACCTTTTATTTACTTAATCCGTTGGGGTTAGCTTGCATGTGGGAGATTAGGGATTTGTATAAGAACTTCTAGATGTAAAATTAAAAATTATTTTATTTTTTTTAATAAATATGAGTTATAAATATCATATCATAAATTAAATGCTTATTTAAATTATTTAATTTCTTTGCAAGACCATACTTTCCATATTTCAACTCAAGTCCATGGAAAAGAGTTGAAAAGTAGCACGTTCAAAGGAATAAAAAAAAAAAAGAAAAAAAGAAAAGAAACCATAGGCTTGAATGACAGAGAAGATGGTGATAATTTGCAAGATGAGAGAGAGAGAGAGAGAGAGAGAGTTTGTCCAAGTAAACCAAACCAAACCAAAAATAAAGATGAAAAGGGAAACCCATTTGCAAAAAGAAAAGTGGCACTAAAAAACATGGGGAAATAAAGAGGTCCACATGGTCTCCGGGGCCTAAAGAGCAAATGACTGTTGTGGGTGGGGAGGTGGGGTCCACTCTCATCCAACGGTGGGGTCACATGCAATCTTCATATTGCCACCCACGAGGCACTTTTTTTTTTTTTAATGATGAGAATTTGAATGGAAAATCTTGGAACCAAAACAACAATTTTTATTTCTTATAAATATTTATGATATAACTTATACTTTTACCTATTATCGATATTATTATTTTAATCATTTAATTAATTTTTAACGGTATGTTTTATAAGTATTCATTTGAAAATGTACAAAACATGATACATAAATACTCTCAATCATAAATTAAACAATTAAAAAAATTAATTTAATTGTCAGAAATACAATACCTATTACTTATATGTGAGATTAAAGTATAATAACCTTCCATAAGTTTTATCTATATTTTTGGGAATTTCCTTGCTTTGTATAACGCATATGTATTATTGTTTTAATCATTGCTTGAATTTATAAAATACTCTGATCGATGGCTAATCATTAGATGAATTTATAAATGCTCTAATCGATGGTTAGAGTAGTTTTGCATTGTGTGCTGTAAAATTTATTAGATAGACATTCATAAATCGATTTATTAAAAAATTGTCGAGTGATTAAAACAAAATTCCTAGTAATAGTACAAAATAAGAGGTTTTATTGTAAAAATTCTCTTATTTTATTTTTTGCTTTAGTTCAACTAGAAGTTAAAAGCAAGGCGAAACTTGATATTAGAGGTTAATATTGTTATCATCAATATATATATTTTTTGTGCTAGAAAAAAAGAAAAGAAAAGAAAAAAAAACTGAAGTTCGAATGTTTACCAAGGTCCAAGGCCTCCAATCTGAATTATATGGAGAAAATTGGGAAGAAAAATGCTTGAAATGTCTTTTTTTTTTTTTTTTTTTTTTTTTAGACGAGTCAACTAAGAATCTTTAAGGTCGACGTTTACATTTTCATAAATTGTGATGGGTTACACAAGCTTGACTATAAGAGAGAAAAAAGTGAGGGAAAAAAAAAAAAAAAAAAAAAAAAAGCAAGAAGCTTCCTTCCAAGTTGCAATTTTCAACTCCTAAAAGCCAACGTCTAGGAAATAAAAGATTAAAAGAACTTTATTTATTTATTTACTTGCTTGGAGTAATAAGATATTATTTGATAAGATAAGGATAGGATCGACGAAATCGATAGAAAGATTTTAATGGTCTAAGATAGTATTTTGCAACTAAAGATTAAAAATAAAAATAAAAACAACCCAATTTTGATCCTCTTAATTTGAAAGGATTTTAGAACTTATTCATTTTATAAAACTATGATCGAGAGAGATGATTGAAGTAATAAGACGCTTAAATCTTAAGATTATCTCTCACTAATAAAGATATTATTCATCAGTCTAAAGTTTGAATCTTATTTTACAACGTAGAGGAATGGAAATTTAATCACAACGTGATGTGATATTTTGATCCGATTATGCTTTTTTTTTTTTTTTCTTTAGACAACTAAAAAAAAAATTACATAATATTGTGACTTGTGAACACCTTAAGACACTATCACAACGTATTTTGTGTGATTGGTCCATAAATTGGGATTTAGGACAAACTTAAAGGTAGAAGAAAAAGAGATTAGTCAAGTGATAGTGATGTTTGTTTCAGGTACAAAACATTCAAGATTACACTAGATAACCATGAACCCAAGCCGGCCGAGTTAGAATTTATAAATAAAATTCAGAATTTTGACTTTCATAAAATAGTTGAAGAGTAAAAGTCAACGACCCCAATATTTTATGCTTATTAAAATACTGCATTACCTATTACCAATGCTTTGATGTTTGGATTAAATTCAGATGAAGTGAAATTTTTAAGTTAAAATTGATTGATTTTTCAAAAATTATTTTAAAAATTAATTATAATTTTTATTGATTTTTTTAGAAAAAGACAAAAAATAAACAGTAAAGTACAATTGAGTTTAACTTAACTTGCATCTAAACGTAGACTAATAAGTGTTCTATTCTCCACAATCAAATCCAAATATCATCTTGATTAACAGGAGACTTTTTTTTTTTTTCCTTTTAATTTCTAACAACACTCACGGTCAATGGTCAACCTCTCAGTGTCAATATGAGAACTAACATATTAGTTAGCTTAACATTTGTGATTAATCAAGAGAATTAAACTGCTTTCGCTGACGACAAGTCACTAATCCACTACTCCTTATTTTTATTGGCATTCGTAGATGCAATCTCAGTCTGATATTCTGAAAGAATCAACGAATTTTAAAAGATTTTTTTTTTCCCGACTTTCTCATTACAGTACTGCGCTACAGTGGGTGACATGGTAGAATAAAAGAAAGATCTAGTATGGTGTTTGATTCACCACTATACTTTGTATTAATCGAAAAATCAAACCGATATGCAAAGAGCAATACGATTCAATCCGACGTGGTTGAATCCTAGTTTTCTATGTGGAAGTATGTTCATCTCTGGAGTTCTATCTGGAGTAAAGCCTCTAGAAAAATCTTGGATAGAGTTTTACTTCATTGTCATCACCACAGGCATCAACCAAAACCCATCTGCATTATTCTTGCATGACACTTCATTGTCACGAGTGTTGATTCGACATGAAAAACGAAGATTCTTGAGCATAACCTAACCATCCTTACTGGTTCTGTACATAATGAAACGTGTTTTAGAGGCTAAAAATATTTGACGGACAATGGCAAAACCATCCTTTATGTTTAATCACAGTGAGACGAAACCTTAATCACCTGTTGAGACAACCATTCAAGCAACTTCATGAAGTAGTTTGACTTAGCTTTACGACGTCGTTCAGCAATCGGCCAACTGATGCCTTCATCTCATCCGGCACAACCAGCTGCGGAGGCACGAACTCCGTAGCATACAAGGTGATTACATTTAGAACATCTTTCAGAATCAATTTCTTGGTGTCAGTTTTCCACACATTCTGATTTACAAACTTGCACGATTGTTTCAAGACACATTTACTACAAACCTGATGACAACAAGAGCATGGACAAATGCGAACAAAAAAAGAGGAAGCACAAAACATTTCGATCCGGTAACACAGGCGAAATTTAGCTTATAGGATTGAAAGAAAGCTAAGGGCGGATTCGACTCACCGTGTCTTCTTGAACTTGGAAAAATTTCCGCAGCCTTTTAGCGGCAAAAACGCTCTTTCTTTCAAGGGAAGGGCATCCAAAGATTGCCACGTTTTTCAAGTCACTGCCTGACAGCCATCTGATAATCAAATAATCAAGTTAAAACATGAACAAGAACAATAAACTTCATTTTACAAAATAATAATCAATCATATGTGAGAACTCAAGTTTACCAGACTCGAGTTTACACGAGAGCTCCTACCCAAACCCCTCCCTTCCCACCTGTTGGGCTAGCCCCAGTAAGGTATCACATGGAGTTTTATATTTTTAAGACAAAATTGTGATAAAAACGGAAACTACTGTATACTCAGAAATTCCAAACTAAGAAGCAGATAAGTTATTACCCAACTCAAGTATAAAAAACGGCTAATTAATTTCGAAGCAGCGTTCATAACATCTTATGAAAGTCTTCAAATCTCATTCTCATCTTGAGTTTTAAATATCCAAATTGCTATATCTCTATACATAAAAGGACAAGTTGCCTTCGTGTTTGAGCTACATAAATGTTCCATTAAAAACATCGTCTCTCTCACTAACAACAAAGTCACATTACTTTGAGAAAAGGGATACGGGTCGGGCAATTATAAGGTTACTAGTAGATTTCTAATTTTCCCTTAGCAAAGAGCTTATACTCAATCCCACACCTTCCGCCATTGAAATGTAGAACATCAGCTCGATCTGCTAATCTAGATATAATAGAACTGGACAAAAAGAAAATGGAACTTCAAGCGCAAGAAAATTGAAAACATCTAAAAGCATGGTAGCTCAGAAAACCATATACTATTTGTCCTCCATTTGATCTTCCAACACATAATTTCCTTCTTTTTACTCTAAGCAAAGTGAAATATTCTGTTACAAATTGAAGGCGTAAAGACTTTACTAGCGAGTGCAATGATGTAAGAGAGAGACCAGAAATCAAACGCATGATATATAGTGGTTTGTTCTCAATGTGAGAGCTATGTCCCTTTTTATCAGTTGGAGAATTTCATTATGATGGAGATTACAAGAGAATCACACACCTCACGCCTCTTAGACTCTCTATGTCTCTCAATAATCTAGTACGCAAAATCCGCACCCCCAATATAAGTAAAATCAGTGCAATCGAAAAATACAAGTGTTAAAACCCCACCGATGGCTCCACACGCTCAACAATATCCTACATGGAACGGGCTTCATCAACATATAAGCTGGATTCAGACTCCCCTGAATCTTCTCAAGTGCCAAGACTACATCTTTCAAGGCTGATCTAGTGAAGTGATATCAAACCTCTATATATGGATTGTTCTGTCATTACGATTCTTTACTAGTTACTAGGCTCCACACACTCAACATATGCAAGTTCTAAGAAAGTTATTTACGGTTACTAACACGACAACAAATTCAGCATCATCAACTTCTAAAGGTGCCCATGATTCAATTCAAACTGCCATTCACAACTTATAATTCAAAGCTATTATTTTGCAGAGAGTTCTACAGTAGTAATTATTATTAGTTGTTCAAACCTTACAAACGTAAATTTATAACTTCAGCACTTAAAAAAAAAAAAAAAAAAGATACAGAACATAGATTCATACAGCAACATAAACCTTCACCTACTCAACTGACACAACAAAAAACTTTTTCAGCAAACTACGAGCATTGTAAATATGAAGACCTTCATTATTTCTTCTTCGGAAGAAAAGTACTTTGAATTATTGATTAATCACCTGAGATGGCTCAGAACCAATAGTTCATTATCTACTGGATTTTTCCGGTCTTATACTCTATTTGAGAGTTATCGGTATTTATCAGAGCTGTTCCTATCTAATGGAATGCCATTGGATCAAATGATAAAGACATTGTTGAGAAAAAGCTGGCTTTTTCCAAAGGATGAATATTCACAATTAGAGTATACCAAATCAAACAAAACTCACAACAGATAAAAAATTCTTACTTTGCAATCTCTTGGTTGTCTTTGCCGAACCTCTCCGCTGCGAACTTGATAAATCCTCTCCCGAAGCTATTGTCAAAGCAACTGAACTCCAAGTCATCACCATTCTTGGTCAAGAAATTGGCATCCTCCATATATCCCTCCTTGTACAAATGGCTCACAAACAACTTCACATCCCCAGAAAGCTCTTTAAACACCATTGGATTCTCCCTCCTGTTCTCAGACCCTTTATCACCGGACCGAATCCGATTCGTAAACACGCCATAAACGCCCTTCGTACCAGTCTCCAACCCTTTCCCTTTCCCATCACTTTCACCACTCGAATTCTCTCTCAAGCTCCTCACTTCTCTCTCCAAATCCCTCAATTTCCTCTTCAGCTCATTGTCTTCCTCCTCATATTCGCTTTTACCGCTGTTTTCGGGTTTCGGTTGAATTCCCACTGCTTCCTTGAAGAGAATGTCCAGGGGATTTCTGGGTTTGGGCTTACTTTTGCTCCTATTTTCGGGTCGAGGAGGAGTTGCGTTGAAGATTGAGGAGAGAGAGAAGGATTTGTGGGCGATGTTTCGGGGTCTGAGGAGAGAGTGGGGATTGTTGGAGAGGAGGGTTTTGAATAAAGACATGAGAGGGTTTGTTGGGAAAATGGGTTTTGGAGAAATGATGGGTTCAGAGCATTAGAAGAATGGAGGAAGAAGAAGCCATGGGTGTGGTTTGTCGAGGTCTATCAATGGAGGCAGGTGAAGAGAGGAAATGGGCTATTTGAGGCTGGGTTTTAGAGGGTTTTAGCCGGACAGAGAGCTCATCTTGCCCATACTTTTCCTCTTTAACCAACTTAATCCCCAAAATTTTTAATTTTAAAAAGGAGATTTTATTCCTTTAGTCCCTGAATTATCAATATTTCCCCATTTTGATATTTGAACTTTTAACTTTGATTCATCTGTCAAAATTTTTTGTTTTTTTTAGCAATTTTGATCCCTGAAATTAAAATTGATGAAATATTATTTTTGATTTAGTGTGTATAATGTGGTTTTAATTCTATGGGAACATAAAATCTCACAAAAATAATCATACTAAGTGTAAAAATTTCCTCTTTATTCCTATTAAATATCCTTAAAAACTAAGATCATTTGCAGAGAATAGTAAAATTTTTAATTCCGATTCAACCGTACACATCTTATAAATTTATATCATTAATTAAATAGAGAATAATAAAATTAGACTCATTTTAATAATTTTAAAAGTTCGAAAGATAAAATATCATATTAAAAGTTTGAGGGCAGTAGTGATGAAAATCTTTATTTTGAGCAGAAGGATTTAATTTTCTAGTTAAAAAAATGTTTACTTTTACGAGATAAGTACATCAATGAAATGGTTTAATTTTTCAGTTAAAAATGATTAAATTTATGGGATAATTAATGAAGCATATAGTTCTAAAATTTGTTTTCCATTTACATTTTTCTTTCAATTTATTAATTTTGTTTTTCAATTTATCATTTTGGTTTTTGAAGTTACGAAGGTCTTCTTTGTTTCAGATCTTACGTAATTTTTTTTTGGACAAAAAGCAGAACATAAAAACAAAAATAATCCTTACATAGCTACCGAAATAAATCAAATGCTTTTTTATAATCAAAGCAATAACGTACTACTACAGTATCTAGATTACACGACCGTTTTTAAACAACCGTGCTGTAAAATACTAAAAAAAAAATGACATGTAACTGCTTTTTCGAAAACGGTCATAGAAACTGAAGATTAATTTATTTGGTGTTAGTTTTTTTGACGATTGGTTAATTTTCTGATTTATGTAGTCACAAGTATGATTTCTGTGAGTTTTATCTACTAAAATCTATTTCATTTTGTTGTTCACTAGTTTTCGTTATTACAGCTAAACTAGGAACTCATAAGTAATTTAACATTATATATATATTTATTTATTTATTCATTTTAAGGAGTTACTGATCACTTGAGTTTTGCTACATGAAGTAGCTTGAAAGGAGAAATATATTACTTGTACATGACTGATTGATATTATATATATTTTTCCTTGTCCGTGTACATATGTTGATAGTTCATGTAATTGCTATTACTATTTAAAACCCCTTTGTATATGATTTTGAGTTCAAACAGACAGAGCTTATTACGAGAAAGCAAAAGCAACAAGTAATGTTAATTTCATGATTTTCTTTCTTCCATATAATTTAGCTTGATAGACTACAAATCTTAACGTAACTTTGTATCATCTGCATGTTTTTCATGTTGTTAATTTTGTCTCTATTTTTTCAATATCTTAAGTATATGATGAAATTAAGTTTCCATAAAGGGCATATATACAAAACTGAAGAGAAGTTGAATTTTCATAAGGATTTTGAGCTAATTGTTGTAATACCAAAATGCGATTTTACTTAAATTTTTTGTGTTTTGATTTGTGCAAGCATTTGATTTTCTACCCTTAATGTTCTTAAAAGGAATAAATCTGACAGTTTTTAAACCATACTATTTGATGTGTATTGTGCCAGTTAAGTCAGTCGCAACTTACCCTTTGCTGTCCTATGTTTTGCATGGACATCTGTCCTATGTTTTGACCATATAATTTGGAAAAGAAGGGACTATTATTTAGGTGTCTACTATATAATTTGACCATATAATTTGGAAAAGAAGGGACTATATAATTTGGAGCCTCTCAGTCAATGGTTTTCTTTGTGTTCTTCAATAGGTAGGCTTTGTGGATTGCGGATTGATAGAAATTGGACTCACTCTTTAGGATCACCCTTTGATCAGTTGACTTCGTTATTGGTTCTTGGTAGTATGATAGGCGGATTAAAGTGGGTGTTAAATAGGAATGGCAAACTCTTTTACTGTTTGAAATTAGTATTTTGCCTTTGCCTTACTTTTAATGACTTCTTTTCTCGAAATTAACTTTGTAAATAAGAATCTTAATTTCATTTATACATTTTAGTACAATTCGGAAGATAGGCACCCAAGGGGATAGCACAAAGAAAACCGATTATTTATTTATTTTTCTTTTTAAGCAGATCTTCTACGGGTGGAAACCGTCGTAGAAGAACATCTTTACACGACGGTTTTCGCTGAAAATCATCATGTAAAGTCTATGTTTCACGACGGTTTCCACTGGAAACCGTCATGGAAACTTCTGCAGTAGCACCACATTAGTACCATTTTTATGGATTCCACGACGTTTAAAAAACCGTCATGGAATCTATAAAGATTCCATAATGATTTTTTAATCGTCGTGATATCTTTCCAACATCGTGAGATCCACTTTTTATACTAGTCATTAAAATATAATTTGTCTTCGAAGAAAGCACATCCATCGCTCATATTGTTTTCGAAGATAACATAAAATTTTTCTTAAAATATTTTCAAAGATGATTTAAATATCTTTTTTTTTTTTTTTTTTAAATTTAAATGAAGGTATTTGCTTCTTTTCACTTCTTTTTGTCCAAAAAGTGCATGATGTAGGAGGCATATAGCTTTGTCGTTTGACCATTTTGGTCTCGTTTGTTCAGTTGAGTTATATGGTGTCGTTGGTCTCTAATTTTTTAGTAGATCAGATGTCTCCACAACTACCGAAGTTGTGTTAGTCATGGTAGGACGTAGAAGTTGATGTTCAAAGTAGAATTTTCTGAGAGCGTTCTCTCTCTTTGTTCCTCCGTTGTGGATGATGTTTAGGTGGAACAAAGAGGGAGAGCACTCAATTCCATATTCCGTCCCTACTAGATCCTTAAAATCTATTTTCCTTGGATTTCTACATCGGTGTAGATGTTAGATTCATAATATATATATATATATATATATATATTTGGTTGTATCTGAGGTTTCTTTTATGGTTTTTTATTTTTTATTTTCCTGTTCTTTGTTTTTAAATTTGTTTTCGATTTGGATTTGTGTTATGGTTTGAGTAACGTTAGAGAGACGGATTATAATCTCAACTTTGGCATACTAAGTTGTTTTTTTGTTAAAAGTTTTTTTTTTTTCTAAATTAATTAAAATTAAGAGATTCTATCTACTATGATAAAAAAGATAATATCTCACTACTTTCTAAATTGGTATTTAAAAATTAGGATTATACTTATTGTGTCTAGTACTAGTCAAGTGCTTACAAGAGTATGTAATTTGAAGGAAAAAAGAGAATTATAAGGAAGATTATTGGTTGGAGGCTTCCACATCGTTCGATTTTTTTTTTTTATTAAAATTTTTTTTTTATCGCTTAGAAATGTTCCCTATTATCAATCATCTTATGTAGTATCATGAGATTTGCAAAAGACCACAGCATTTTAAAACCTACTAGTTACACGTAACTAATTGATCATCAAATTCAAATTGCTAGGAGTCTAATCTTCCCTTTCATAGGAGCTTATGGTCATACAACAATTTATTGAGTAATTAACCCGTTTAGTTAATGATTATGTACACTCTATCATTATGATTAATTTTTGATTTTTACAAATTAATCCTTAAATTTTTACTTTTAACAGTTTTGAACGCATTACACACCCACACACCCAACTACTTGAGCCTTATTTATTATTATAAAATAATATACTTAAAAACTAGAATATTTTATACCTTATATAACAATTTTTTAAAAATAATTTCAGTTATTATGTCATAGGAGTACGAATATTATTATCCCTGTTAAATTCTAATTTTAATATCAGAGATCAAAACTACCAAACAATAGTTTCTGAACTAATTTATAAAATAAAAAGGTTGAAGATTAAAGTGATAAATTATTCATAGTTTAGGAACTAAATGAGTTAAATATTAGTATTGGAGTCACGTTCTCTCAGCATCGCTTGTGTGAGTTCTTCATTTAACTCAGGTTAATTCCCCCACAAGATAAAAGTGGCCATCTTTGTTTCTTCTTTTGATGTTAATGAGTTAAAATTTGAACATCTACAAAAAAATAAAAATAAAAAATAAAAAATTTAAAAATTTTAAAAATAAACACATATTTTGTTCAGGGACGTACACTCAAAGACCACAAGCGGGTTTCAATCTTTTCTTGTCTATCTTTTTATATACATATTGACTGGAATTTAAATATAACCCACTTAAAAAGTTAAAATTTTCATTTTATTCTTCTGAAAATTAAATATTTGTAATTAATCTTATCACCAAAATTTCTTGCTTCATTACCTTTTTTGTTTATTTGTTTACTTGAACAAATAACAAAGCTGTGGTTCTTAATATTTTTCTTAATAGAGAACATATACTTTTACTTTATTACAAACAAAACAATTATAAAAGCTTAGAATTGCAAACAATACTTTGGGAGCAAATACTATATATATATATATATATATATATATATATATATGTCTGTTACAGAGACTCACGCACAAACATTTTCTGAAATACATATTTTTTCTTTCATTAGGCATTTATTCGTCACAACTATTTTTATAAAACGATCCAATATTATTATAAATACGCTGCATGCATACATATGCTATTTATAATATTACTATAGTTTTGCTAATCATTTCTCACTAGCCTGATCCGAAGTCTTTTCTGAAGAAGCATGACTGACATTCCCTTCGTTCTTCTTGCCATCCTCTTCGCCGGCGGTGATGGCGCTGCCACAAGAATCGGCGACCTTATTATCGGTCACGGTGTTCATCGTACTGTTTATTTTCCCATTGTGACCTGTTGTGATGTGTGGTATTTTGTTTTTAGCTGAAAACGATGCAGCACGTATTCTGTAATATAGTTACAAAAAACAGTTTATTAATCAATTAGTATAAAATAAAAATTGAATGACCAAAATCGAAGAAAAGAGACAAAGAAAAATTGTTCTTATATATACGTGCAAAACTATATTCTACTTTTAAGTACCAATTTATACACTAACTGATGAGACTTTTATTTCATAAAATTACAAGAAAAATAGAGAGTTCAAACCAATGATTCGTGATAATCGTGTTATCGAGGTGGTAGTAGGGCTTGCAAATCGGAACTTGATGAGGATGAACTGCGCCGGAGATCGCCTTTTGCATGACTAGTCTACGTAGCACTACTGTTGAAGCCATTAGGGTAAGAATGAAAAATGAGATATATATATATATATATATATATTTGGTCTTTATTTCAAGTGATGAGAAGGGATAAGTAAATCACATATATATAGAGGAAGAAGTGAGCTAGACGAGAGAAAAATGACTTAAACAAAATGACCTAAAAAAAATCACAATCACAAAATCAACGCGAAAGTCTTTATTATATAGATGACTGACAAGCACGCAATTGGACTTGCTACAAGATGCGTACCTTGAATTAAACATTCTACTATTGAAAATGAGATCAGTAATCAAGTGTGCTCAACTTTTCTACACTTATTTTCTTCCCTATATTCATCATTGTGCTGTCAAATTATTTATTTATTTACTTTTTTTGCACTAATACCCCTGAACTTATATTGAATGGAAAAAATATTCCTCAAACTCAAAAATTTTAGAAATAAACCCCTATAGCTCCAGTTGATGACAACTATCGACTTTTGGACGGAAAGTAACATGTGCACTACACACAAATCACTTTTAATTAAGGGTAATCATGATTTTGAAAAGATTATTGAGTTTCTCTCTCTCTTCCCTATGTCTCTTGCTCTCTCTCTTTCTAATTTTTCTTCCTCTCTCTCTCTCTCTCCATTATTTTTTCTTTTGCTAAACTTTTTTATTTTTTCCCAGTTTCTCTCTCTCTTTTCTTTAATCAAGCCATTATTAGCGGACTCCATGGTTAAAACCGACGACCTCCCTTTGTTAATGCTAGACTTGATTCTTTTTTGTTTTTTTTTTGAAAGTTCCTACCTTAGAAAATCTCAAATTAACTGTTTTGAGTTTAATTAAATTTTAACACTATATAGCCCCCCACTTAAGAAATGACGGGTTATGTCCCCATTTGATCTGAGCCTTTCATTTTGGAATTAGGTAATGGAAGAAAGTGATCAGACGGCTGAGAGTCTACAAGGGTATTGTGGGGCAAATTCTGATGGAGAAAAATTGAAACTTGTATGTCAGGTCTAGTGTTTTCAGAAGGGTGTTTAGTCAAAAATAAAAAATAAAAAAATAAAAAAGGAGTCTCCTTTTGTTTTATTTATTTATTTTTTTTGTTCAGAAAAAAAAGAATCAGTGATATCATCACAACCCCTGCACCTTGTTAAGGAATTATGGGGACTACAGGTGGAACGGTCTAGCTGCCTGGCCCAAGTTTTTACAACCAATATTTAGGGAGAACCAGCTCCACCTAGGCCCAATCCACATTGGGAGGCCACTAGGAGAGGATATGTCAACCTCATAGTGAGATCTGAGATTCGATCACTGGATATTGGGAACGAGAGCCTTGATAGGCTATCTCAAATCACTATATGCCATCATTAACGGTGGTAAAAAAGAGGCAAGCATTTATTGATTCTAAATCAGGACCGCGTAGCCCCTGCAGATAGGCAGAGACAAAGCTTGCCCATCGAAAATCAGATATCTGATAGAGCATGAAAACAACTCTAATATGCATGTATTTATTAAAAAAAAACATTTTTAAATAGTAAAAAAAATTAAAATTAAAAAATTCGGAGCAAAATAATAATTTAAAAAACTGATATATATATATATATATTGGTAATGAAAAAGAAAATCTGATTTGTATAATTGTGACTATATAAGCAAGAAATTCACCAAAAAAACAGTAACATAACCAAGTGAAAGCATACAAGGATTTTTTAAAATAAATTTGTCTTGCAAATTTTAGAGGACAGCAGAGCCTTATTTTACAGAGTTATTTTATGTTTTCGTGGTCCGTACAACAGCTACAAGATCGCATTTGCATGTTACTGCACCCTTAGAATCAATCTCCGTCTCCATGGTTGGAGTTTTGATCCAACTGCTACTTCCTTCCATTGTTGAAACTAAATATATATATATATATATATATATTTTTTTTTTTTTAATTTTCAATTTGCAATTTCGTGAGCCTAAACACTACTAGGAAAACTGCACTTCAAAGCCTAAAACGACACCAAAACACTCCTTTTATACTTTCAGAAAAATTTACTATTTCAATATGTCTTTCTATTATCATATATACTTTAACAACTTTAATGATTTCTACCCTCAATATTAAATGTTGACAGAATATAAAAGCACCAATAGCTGCATTATTCCAATAACTTTTCATCAACTTCGGGGAATGATCTTACAAACTTACCCTTAATATGTTAAAAAAAATTGATTAACTTTTTCCTTAAAGAAAGTAACCGGTCAATGGCACAAGCAACAACAGGTTACATCCCCAATGGGTCTCCCACCCACTTCATGCCCACGCGATGTTGGACAGGTCCCCAAAAAAATGCAGAGTCATATTTTGAGTGTTTTATAATTAAAGTTGATAATTTAGTATTATGAAATGATTAAATTGTTACCTTTAATATTATGGTATGTATAAATATAAGGTGGTGTCAAATTTATAGCATTCTTGTATATAAGTCAAAAAATAATGGGGTTATAGACAAAGCCTTTTTCTTAATTTATTTTTCTTTTTAGAATTACCAAGATATTTATTAATATGAGCGTTATATTTCAACTTCATCTCTTACATTTCTTTTGACAAAAACTAGCATTGAAAGTTAAAAATAACTTAAATAATTTTGTAAAACATGTTAATATTTCAGTCTGAAAAAAAAAATCAACGTACAGAAAAAAAAAAAAAAAGTATGTAAATTTTCGCTTGTAATTTGTTGTCGACCCTATCTATGTTTCCAAGATTTAGCCCGTAAATAAAACCATAGAATAACACATTTTTTTTTTAGAAGAAAGAAGATCTTCTTCGTTCATAGTGTTTATGAATGAAAACGTAAGATTGTTCTTAAAATATTTTTTTGATAACTGTATATGTAAGGGTATTTATGTCTTTTTATTTAATTTCTTGTCCAAAAGTACAAAAGTAATGAAATTGAAACGTAATTTTCAAATTCAAAAAATATCTTTATAATTTTGAAAAATGAATGGATAAATTTAGATGAATTTTAAACTAACGAGTATGTATGCAGATATAACAAGAGAATATACAGTACTTTTTATTTTAAAGACAGAAAGATCAAAACTATTAAAGACAAGGCCTCAATGATTAGAGCTTAGTTATTGCAATAATATTAATTCTTGGTGCAGTAACTACAGACACACACACTTTTACATATATATATATATATTTATACACACACACAAACACACAAATGCCTCTCAAGGGCTAATTAAGGAGTGAGAGGAGAGGATATTGGATAGGAAGTCCCACATTCAAAATCTATAAGAAAGTTTTCATTTCTTTATACCGAGTGAAACCATAGGCCTCACAACAGTTAATAATAGAGAGACACACACAAACATCTTTCTGAAATAAAATTTGTTTTTCCTCATCATACATTTATTCGTCACAACCATATATCTATGTGTATAAAAATATTTGATGGTCCATTATCATTAATACGTGGCATGCGACATGTGCTGGTAGTTCGAGTAATAATTTCTCGGTATGAAATTGCAATTGTAGGAATTCGAACTAAATCAAATCTCAGTAGCATCATGATCAGGAGTAGGGTAGTACTAGGGTTAATTTGCTGACTGCCACCTGTTGTGATAGGTGGTATTTTTATGAATACCTTGCACATGAACTTATAATTGATCTGTAAATTCCAATAATTTTCTTTTTTATTGTTAATTATTATTAATATGATTGGTTAAATATTAAAATTTATTTAACGAGCAAAATTAGAGAATAGATAGAAAGATTGAACAAAAAAAGAATCGATTCATATGCTTCTTTTAAGTATCGACTAAACACTATCTTGTTGGGGCTAGTTTAGAGGTAAATAAGTATTTTCACATTTTTTTTTTTAAGAAGTGAGAGTCATATGGATAAGGGTCGCTCTGCTCTCTCGAGACCTAATTATGCGATTTCATCAATTCGTAAACTTGAAAAGGTGTTAACTTATGACTTCTTTCTTCTTTTTCCTTTATCATTAAACTTTCCATTGGAAGTCTAATAGGGGAGATAACGATTGTGCAGGTATTTCTAACTCAAAGCATCACTCACTCTCAGGAAGGCTCTCCTACGGGATGGAGATGGTGGGGTAGGGTCATGGATTTTCCTTTCTTGCCGCATTTCACTCAAGGGGTTGAAGTAAGAGTGCATCAAGCTATTCACTAGGACCCACTTGATCCTCTTCCCGCCCATACCATTTAAAAAAAAAAAAACCAATTAAGGCTAAGCGAACGAACAATTTTTAAAAAATTGGAGAGAGAGATAGAGGGAGAGAGAGAGAGAGGAAGAAAGAGGGACAGAGAGAGAGAGAGAGCTCAAACTAATCATTACGTGTTATTAAACGCGTTGTCAGGGTAAAAGGGCTTGCAAATCGGAACTTGAAGACGATGAACAGCGCCGGAGATCGTCTTTTGCATGAAGAGTGCCTACGCACCACCACTATTGAAGAAGTAGAAAATTAGTGTTTACTTTGTTCAATAACATTTACTATTAACTACTGAGCTTGATAGTGAATTTCAAGTGATCAGAAGAGATATTTGATCACATATATATAGGCAAACAAGTGATCTACAAAGGGCAAAAGCGACTAAAACGTGAGGACAAGGATCTAAACCACCCAGCATCAAATCGGATAGCCTAACAATAATGGATTACTGTGGTGAGTTTGTGATTAAATATTCAAATTTTAGGGGACCGTCTTTAAGGATTTTAAATATGAATATTTGTTTTCTACCAATTCATCATTCAATTTAGATTGTCTGAAATCACGTCTCCACATATCCTTTCCGCGTACGTGGTAGGACCAGGTTTGCGTACTACTCATCAAGATTGAGCCCAATCATATGAACATTCAGTGAACTTTTTATTATAAAAACGCCTGAAAATTACATGCTAACGTCAGTCGCTCATTTCCTAAACTTTTTATTCAATCTATAAATAGAGCTCTTAATAACTACTCAAGCATATATTATAAACAACGATCACAAACTAATGCCAAAGTCTTGATCAATAATGTGAAAGTCATGGATTAGGACAAATAGGGAGTACTTGGTGCATGAGTTTTATAAATTTCATCGAACCAATGAATAACACTTTGACCATGGATAAAAATATCATTATTAAGTGCTCAATTTTCTACACTAAACTATTTCTTACTTCTTTTTATTTATTTATTTATTTTTATTTTTAAACTAGACTATTTCTTCACTATCGATTTGTCGACCGATCAATGTCTGTTACGGAGAGGATCCTACTTGAGCATAATAAAATTGTTAGTATGCGTTGGACAAATTATTACTATAAAGTACCACAAGATAAAAATATTTATATATTTTTATTAGAATCCATGAAGTAGTATTTTCATGTTTTTGAATGTTAAAGCAAATTATAATTCTGCAATAAAAATATGTATATGCAAATATAATTTGCCTAAAATATGATAACTTAGAAACATTTCCTTTTAGAACGTTCTGTTATTATTATTATTATTATTATTATTATTTGCACTAATTATACCTTATAATCTTTCATGAATTGACAAAATGGTCCTGAAACTAAAAACTCAATGAATCACCCCTTAATTCAATATTCTTGGCAAATAACTCCAAATTGATAACCTAACTTGTACTTTATAATATGCTCTTGCTCTTAATTAACGACCTATATAAAAGTCAAGTGTCAATTTTCATAAAAAAAACAAATCAACATTATTCTCAATAGAGGTAGATTGCTACATATTTATAAGTTTAAGTTAAATTGTCAAAATATAAGTTTTTGGTGCAAAACTGTGTGACAAGTTTAGCATGCCCACCAGTGCAAAAATGCCTAATTTTAAACAATTTCTATAGACATTAAAATGTTTAAGTAAATTTGAAAAAGAGAATTCCTAAAAGAATTTGAGTTTAAAAAGAAAATTTGATAGAAAAAATAGACACTTTTTTAATTTTCTTCTCTTTAATAAAAAAAAAAAGCTATTGGAACTCTGTCGTTTTATTTAATAAATGGACTTCAGTAAAACTTATCATTAAAAGCTAGTTCAAGGAGATAGGATGATCAATCTATATATTATAAAAATCATAACAACTCAATAATTTGTCTATACGGGACAAATTCAACTTCTAGCGTCTTTCTTCATGCTTAGCGTGTCATGAAAATTGACTAGATTAACCTATCATCACGCAAATTTCTGACTAATTATCCAATTGGCTCAGTTTGAGTTTTGACTGTAGTTGCCTATCTCATATTGGGGAGAAGTGTACCACTCTCGATCAAACTAGAAATTTCATAAGAGAAGAAATCTCGTAGTGTAAGAAGAGGAATAGGATATAAGTGAGCCTAGTCTTGGCTTGCCTCGCATAGGCTACACAAGCTCCAAAGTGATAGAAGCTTTTTTACGCACACACCATGATCAATGAGCTTGGATAAAACATATTCTAAAATACTAACTACAGAAGAGAGACCTAATCGATGATATAAATATCATAGCAGCTAAGCAATGACGTGTGAAACAAATTTAATTTCTAGCATTCGTTATAAAGCACTCACGGGCAAATCACATGTTTGTTTTCATCCAAAAGCTACGGTGTGATATTATTTTTTAATGATAGTTTTGTCAATCGACAATAAGTTGGAGGGGATATATTTATCACCAAAAAAAAAAAAAAAACCTCATTATCCTTCTTTCTATAACAAATTGGGAAGTACGTTTTTATATGCCTTGTATGTTTGGTTAAAATTTTCTCTTTAAAGTTTAAAAGTGCAACACATCTAACTACACCTACATGAATCCTACATTCTACTGATAATATCTTAAATATAGAGTGATGTGTGAGAGATAAATATGCAATGAGGAAAAATTGGCTATACACTTTCTAAAAGAGAAAGAAATCTCTCTTTTTGCTAAGTTAAGAGAAACGAGAGCCAAGAAGAATCTTACACTTGGAATTTCAAAAACGTTCTATATAATTTGGTATCAAATTATGATTCTACGCAAGGATAAACACGTAGACAGTAATATTCATGAAGAGTATATGTTTAGCAAACCGTAGAAGAATATAATAAAAAAAATTGGATCAATTTAATTTTTGTCTTAATAATTATTGATCTAATTATATTTTAGTTCATGTATTTTAAAAATGTCTAAGAATCAAGATCTAAAACACTGTTGAAAACAAATATTAAGTAGTTGTGTCACGTGAAGATCAAATTCGTTATAATCGTGGTTAATTTTGTCTTTTTAATGTTACGACAAAAATATGTTTTAGAATTTATATCTTCTAAAATTGAAATTGAAATTTAACAAAAGATTATACGACATAAAAATAAAAATACTATATACAAACAAACCACGCATATAACCAAACTGTACTCACTAATCATGCGACGCTGCAGGAAGTTGAATCAAGCCAAATCCATGGCTAGATCAGAAGAACAAGTATTTAACGAATAAGTGTTTTTATAAAATCTTTGTTATTATTCATTATCTAAAAGGAAAAACAAAAGAGATCAATATATATACTCTTTCATTTTAAAAAAATATGTATTATTAGCCTCTTAGTAAAATTTCCTGACTTCGTTATTGTCCGTTTTAAAAATGTATATAATACGAATAATAATGTATAAGAAAAATCTATTGTATGGGATCGGTTTTGTTGGATTTTTAAAATCAAATCCAGCATCTAATCTAATCCAATTGTATGAATAAAAATATTATTCAAATCTAATTTTCCAAACGTCTTTGGAGATATATTTTTTTAATGGATTGTCTTGGATCAATTAGCTAGATTAATTGGATTTCTGGATCTTTTGCTCACCCTAATGGGAGCTTATGAGCATTCTATAAGATAGCTCTCTTTGTTTTCTCTAACAAAACAGATTTTACATATCATAGATTTTGGAAGAAATTACCTAAATAACCATATTATTTTCATTTATTGACCGACATGATAAAAATTCTCTACTATTGATCAACGTAATACACATTTTAGCTAACTTCAGTTTAATTTTGTGTTATATTGGTCTAGTGTTAATTTTTATTATTTTGTTAGTGTAATGATCTCTAAATTTATGTCATTCAGGTGCTTTCTCCTAGATTTTGTTTATTTGTTTCTAGCTAGAACATGCAACAAAGTGGTGGTTTTTAAACTTTGATATTAATCAATATATGAAAGGCAAAACTTAAGGGGAAAAATATACTTTTTATTAAAAACAAAGCAATTAAAAAAAAAAAAAAACAAAAAATATTCTAGACAAGGCGTAAAAATGAAAGCTTATAGTATTGCGATAATGGTTCCATAACTAAAAAATACAGAGACACACACAAAAACATATTCAGATAAATGATTAATTTATTTGTCACAAGGAGTATTTATTGCTACTTAAATTGCTATTTCAACAAATCATTTCTCAGTAGCCTCAGGAGAAGCAGAAGCATCAGTGGCATTTCCTTCATTCTTATTGCCATCTTTTTGGTCAGCTTTAGGGTTGCCGGAAGAATCCTTATTATTATCGGTCGCGGCGTCGTTGGTGAAACAAAAACAAAAACAGAATCAACTATTGTAGACAAAACCTAAATAATTAAAACTTAGTATTGCAATAATCTTATTGGTACAATAACTTATAACACTGAGACACACAAACATCTTCAGATTTATTATTGCTACTTTATATATATTGCTAGTTCAACAAATCATTTCTCAGGAGTCTTTTCTGAAGCATCAGTGACATTTCCTTCATTCTTCTTTCCATCTTTTTGGTTGGTGGTAGAGTTGCCGGAAGAATCCTTATTTTCGGTCACGGCGACGTCGTCCGTACTGTTAATTTTCTGACCGCCGGCCGTTGTGATGGGAGGTATTTTAGATGAATATGACCATGCAGAACCTATTCTGTAAATTTAAAAAAAAAAAAAATGTTATGTATGCTTCTATTTAAGTACTGAAAATAGAGAAGTAGAGAATTCGAACTGATTTAAGTGTTAATTGCGCTATCGATGTAGAAAGGCTTGCAAATCGAAACTTGACAATGGATTGCGCTGGAGGTCCTGATCTTTTGCATGAATAGTGTACGCAGCAGTGCTGTTGAAGCCATTAAGATAATATTGAAGAATGAAAAATGAGTTTTTTATTATTATTATTATTATATTAACTACTCAGCTTGGCTGAGGATTTCCAGTGATCGGAAGAGATATTTGATCACATCTATATATATATATATAGATATATATAGAAGTAAGGAATTTGTGGTAAATGACCTTTTGTAAGAAGTTTTTTACCTCATAAATGACTGAAATTTTATAAAATTAGAAAAATGACTGTTTTTTATTTAAAAAATATCAATAAATTAATATAGTCAATCACTGATTGATCATGTTTAGTGAGTACCAATGTTAGTATAAATTTTCATTGATTAACTATGATTAATTCCTAACTGACTCTAGTCAATCTTTGATTAACTATGATCGATCACTGATTAACGGCTATTTTGCTAAATAAAAAAGCCATTTATTTAAATAAGTTTTAAAACAAATGTCTATTGACCTAATTTCTATAAAAACATGTAAAAATCACCTAGAAATATGTGGACACGCTCTTAATTAACTACCCGTCAAATCTGGTGGCCTAGCAATAATGAACTATTGTGATGAGTCCGTGATTAAAGATTGGATGATCATCTTAAGGGTCTTAAATATAAAGGTTTATTTACTACCAATTTAGTACTTGATTTAGAGAGTTCAAAACCTCGTCCTTACGCATCCTTATTGTTAGGATATGTTTGTAATTAATGAGAGAATATTAGATAACCTAGGTGAGAGAAATGGGAAATGAAAGGTCCTTCTCTTATGATGTTTGGTATGCAATCCCTTCAACATCCTCTTCAATATAGGAGAAATCAAAATTATGATATTTTGATTTGATTGGAATCCTTCCCATAATCCGTTTCCCTTTTATCTCCTACCAAAGAATCATGAATATCAAAATCCTTTCACTAATTCCTCTCCCCTCTCCTTACTTTCACTTTTCTCTCCTATCAAACACACTCTTTGCATTTTTAGAGGGGTTGGGGTAGTACGTTTTTCATCGAATTGTAAAACCCATTTGTATGACCTTTAGCAGGCATTCCTATCCGCGAGTGGGTGCCCATTTTTTAACATCAAGTAAGGGCATTAATACCCCGGTTGCTCCCTTTCTCGACTTTTTATTAGAGAGAGAGAGGGGGAAAAAAAAACTCTTAACATCTACCCAAGCATATTATAGATATTGATCATAAAATCAACGCGAAAGTCAAAGTCAAAGCCAAAGCTAAAGACTTGGTTAATTATGTGTGTAAGTCATGAATTAGGAAAAACACGCAGTTGGAGCATGTGTTTGACTATGGATATTCATATCGCTATATGTGCTGACTTTTCTACACTAGACTATTTCTTCCCAAGATCGCCTTATTGAGCTACCAATACACCAATTATTCTATTTTATAATAACAATCAAATATCAATTTGTCATTTGTTATTCATTAAAAAATTTGTCAACAAGTTTACCATTTGACTAATTCAGCATTGGAAACACATAAATGTATGAGAGAATTATTTTCTTGATTCAAATGTTAAATTTAACTTTGCCACAAGAATCTCACTTAACAAGGTTAATTTTGTCATTTCAATACTAAGACATAAGTATTTTAAAAGCTTATATCTTCAAAAATTGAGATCCGAAGTTAACAAAAAGTTCTGCGACATGAAAAATAAAAATATTATATATAAATATGTGTATATATCTAGAAAATATCTTAAGTCTGACAACTAGACATGTGCAATTGCTATAACTTTCTACGTAGAATCATGTAACAATTAGTTGATTTACATGTAATTTTATATAAAATTATATATAGTATGATATTATTAGAACTATTAAACATGTATAATTGAAAAATGTCACATTAAAATTAGTAGGTTGTTATATAACGTTCAAAAAAAGTTACAAATATCGTTTTTTAATGATGCTAAAACATGCTTCCCTTCCCCAATACCATAGCTGGAAGGGATAGCATATCCGATAACTAACCGGAATTTTTTTTTAAGGAACTAGTCGGATATTTTTTACTAGTTCCTTAAAAAAAATGATATTTTAACTAATTTTAAAAAACTTCACCCATTTATTAAAAAACTTATTAAAAAAAGGCTATTTAGCGATAAATCCCTAACATAAATTGAAATTTTCTCTCTTTTTCTCTAAAAAAACACAGATAATGTTGCTAGGGTTCAAAAATTAGTTCATCACTATAACTTTAGAACATCCAATGAAAAATTACTTCATTAATTTTTTTATAAGCATTATCCTTAATTCAAATAAAAGATTATCCACATCCATAGATAATTATCTGTTTATTTAAATTCAAATTATAGAGAATATATAATTCAAGATATTATCTTGCTTGCTTTTAAATTTAAACTAAATTGTGATCTTTATCCAAAGATAATAATCTTTAATTTAAATTATTAGTAATCATTATCTGCATTTAAATTTCAATAAAATTATATATAGATAATAACATTTAATTTAAATTACTATTCATTTTATTCAACATAATAATTATTCAAATTTTAAATAATTCTCTAATTAAAATACCTTACCTGTAAACTTTATTCTCCTTGAAATGATCTAAAGTTATTTATAATTGAGATTGAGGTTAAAATTCCGTGTTACCTTCTCAATTATTTTATCATTAAAGTTTTTATCATTTCCCCTATTCATGAAATCCTTCATAAATAGAAAATTGTTCAATAAAAAAATTTCAGAAGGATGGGGATTGCTTTTGTTTAATTTCATCTCAAATGACACTGTAAGAGAATATCATTCCAAATTAAAAAAAAATAAAAAAAAGTTGTTCATGCCATTCATCATACTCCATTAATAGATAATAGCCTATACGCATTTAGTATGTACAATTATTATTATTTTCTATGGAGAAATATGTACTATCATTTATATAATATGATCCCTACGATTGCTACATTTAAATTCCATGAAATTGTTGAGAAAAGGGTTATTTGAATCTAGTTTTGGATATCAATTCTGAGGCTTAATTTTTTAGTGGGACCACAACATATTTGTAGATGGGTTCTCCTCATGAGGAGTTTGAAACAGTATATTTATATACTTAAAATAATGAATGGGTGAATAAGAAATTGACTCTCAATATACACTCATGAAGTTGGAGAATGTTACCAAAAAAAAAAAAAAAATAACTAGAAGGTTACAGAAGTATGCTATAGCCAACTATCAAGATTCAAAATGTTTGGAGTTTACTTTAGAATTAAAGATATCAATTTAAAAATATTAATTAAAAAGTTAACTCCAAAAATTAATTCAGATTTATGGCCATGTTTCTACAAAATCCATATAAACAGGGTTTTCCTCTACTCTTTTAGAGATGCTGAACATCATAGCTCTCTTCGGATTTATATATTCTATAGTGCTTCTAGGATTCAATTTAATAGAGTTAAGGTATTGTTCAGTTCGTTAAAAATAGGTTCATGGTACTCGATCGTTACTTATTATTGTTGTATCCTAAGAGACAAGCATCCATTCAAACTCCAGCACTAGTGGTGAGAGGGCAAATCCATTTTAAGGATATGGTATGATACATATATATCTCGACTTCTCGTTCACGTTTTTGTTTCTTGTATTGCTAACTATATATGTTTTGTTACACGTTAATTTTCATATTATTTTGTTATTATAATTTTGTTTATTTCAATTGTTGTTCATCTTATTATCACATTTTGCTAACAGAAATGACATTATGATCATGAAAAGTAATATGGGCATTTGTTGACCTAATATCATTGGCATGAAAATACAACGTTTAATGCCTAATGCTAATGGAATGCCTATTAATATACTAATCGAATCACATGAAAAATGGCCGCCCCAACATAGGACCACCATAAAATACTAGTTTTTAGAAACGGAAGAATGCTATCATTTTCGCTATAATAAGCATGTGAGTCAAATCTTATGGCAGGAGGGCAAGAATAACTCCTAATTAAAAAGAAAAGAAAATAAGAAAACTTGGTTGTGATCATTGGACAACTTGCAGATAAAGTAGCCGTAATCTAAGGTATACAAATGGGGGGGAAAAAAATTAGAAATTAAGATGAACAAGCATTGATTTTATCATCTTGTATTATCGTGCTTCTACAAGAAACTGAAATTGTCCGGCCTAATTAATTAATTAAAATTGAAGAAGATGCCAAGTTATTTCCACATATGTTTGAATAAAAAAAATCCAATTAAACTTTTTCAAAGTTCACAGTACACTCGTATTTTATATCTGATTTCCCACACATCTATACTGCTTAGATTCCCAATTCGACAAGCATTGTGAATTATGAACTACTAGCGATCGAGATCTAGACCCTGCCGGAATCCATTAGACGTTTCTCGGCCTATAGTGGTTTTTTTTTTCTTTTCCCTTTTTTTTTTTTTTGGGCTAGAAAGGAAAGGTTGTTTTTCTGGTTGGTTCTTGTTTTTTCCTAGTCTTTAAAACAATAGTGTAGTATATAACGATTAACATATAAGACAATATATATATATATATATATATATATATATATATAATACAAATTTTTGACAAAGACTAGATGCTCCTCTAGATTTCGGTATTGCATCAATTTCTTAATCCACCTAATCCTTATTGAATAACAATTTATGAATATTGGAATTTCTACACGAACGTCTTGGAGAACAAATTACCAACTTTTCAATATCCCAAATAGCCAATTTAATCAGCGAGGTCAACCAAAAATTGCACCTCTGAAAATCACTTTTTGTAGACTTTTATCACTTGTCTTGTCCTGCAATAAAATTAATTATCAAATTACATATATTAACACACAACAATGGTAAGACTGATAGTAACCCAACTCGCCTCTATATGGCAGCCAACCAATCATCAGTTCAAGGGAATTAAAAAAAAAAAAAGGATTAACTAATATATATGTTGCAACAACATAATAATCCTACTGCATATGAAGCGTGAAAAATAATCAGTAGTTTCCTAATAATAAATTTTACAATTGTGATCGCATATAATATCAAACGATAATATTATATTTAACTCCAAAATAGATATATAATTTGAATCTCCCCTTTCAAGTGTAATAATAAATAAATAAATTTTACGAGAATGTGAGGATCGATGAGGAATACGTACATGAAACAAGTTGTTGAGGGCAAATTTTGTATCTTTAAGGTCTACTGTCTATCACGAGCTGGCTGGCTAAGCAAAGGGTGGAGATTAGAAGACTGCCAAGACAAGCCACGCCATGTCAGAGACAACAACGTGCTTGCAGCTTTTGGAAGTCAACTGTGATCACTAAACCAATAGAGGAGTCGATTGTCTGCACGGCCAGGATATTTCAAGAATATTTCTTTGAAAATTCTCTTCTTCGAGATTTAAAGGAAGCCAGCTCGAGAACAAATTGGTGTCCTAATCTCTAGTGATGCTTAATCTGTAAGGGAATTAGAGTTCATTGAAGACTGAAATACGGAAAAGGAAACTCCGTTCAAGACTGGTAAGTAAGGAGCACCAAATGAGATCGATAAGTAGGGCGCTTTTCTACAGCGCTAACATGGTTTTGGTTACACATTAGAAGCTGCCTAAAGCTTTCTCTCTAAAAGCTTCTCAAGCTTTATTGTATTGGATTCATTAATCCAAGCACCATAGAGTACTCACATAGGAGTGAATTTTTATAAATTTTTATGTCTTTATTTATTTATTTATTTTTTGGTTATTCATTTATTCGCTAACTCGTTGGAATAATATCTTTAGGACCAAAACGCTATCAAACAGCGCAAATAATGACTATAGATTCTTAAACAAATCAACTGTAGATTTTGCCTTTACACAAGTCAAAATCAGAGTCATAATAACACAAATACAGCCTTAGTTGAACACCAACATTGGCTATCAATGCTAAAATAGTTAATAATAAGACCGGCAGTAGAATGACTTTATTTTCATAAGACACAATCATTTCAGTTGAACGCCATCAATACCAAATGTCAAATACAATTCCAACAATAGTTTTGTTCAGACAAACACTACAAAAAGAAAAAAAAAAAACTTTTAGTCATAATATTTTTTATGATACTTTTAATCACAATATTTTATGTGACTAAATACCACTTTTAATCATAAGGTCATTACTATTATGTATTTAGTCACAAATTTTTATTATAACTAAAATTTTTAGCCACAAGATTTTTAGTCACTGCATGACTAAAATTTTTTTACGTGACTAAAAGTCCCATGGCTAAAATTTTTAATTACAACAAAAATTTATAACTAATTGCATATTAATCATAAAATTGTGACTAAAAGTGATATTTAGTCACATAAAAAAATTGCTGCTAAAGTGTTATAAAAAAAATATTGTGACTAAAAATTTATTTTTTCTGTAGTATAATTAATTATACTCTATCCGCAATGAGAGTAATTCTGGCGGATGATGGCCTCCAATTCATGTTCTTGGCAGTAAGTTCTAAAGATCCATACACATACAAGTTAAACGCACAAAGTTCAATATTTCACAAAGTTCACAATTTTAAGCATTAGAAAAGCAGCAGTGAAGTATGAGAGTTCTAAATATTTGGTTTATCATAAGTTTTCTAGCGTGTGCGTGGTGGCACGTGGTGCAAGGGCAAGAAAATCTCCAAAAATCCCAATCACTAGCATTAAAGGTGCTGAAATAGGCGGCTTGGGGAGTTAAAAAAATCATTTTATCAATTATTTTGCCTTTTTTGACAAATATGTTTTTGCCATTTTTTAGTAACCCCTTCTGTTTCCATTTTTTTTGCCATTACTCATTACAGGATGGTGCATCCTTTGCCATTTTTATCTATATAAAAACTAATATAGTTTGCATTCAAAATTCATATACATATGCGATATTTTTCTTCGAGTAAAATCTATGCGATGGTGTAGATTGAATATTGTGTACTCTTACTATCAATTTTAAATAGAGCAACAAAGTAATCTATTTAAATAATCTTTAGATTCATTTTACTCGTTAGATTAATTTATGAGTGTTTGCATCAATAATCTATAATATATGATACTGAATTGCTCTCATTATTGATTAGACTGTTAAAATATGTTCCAATGATTCAAACAATAGTTTCTACTAATAGTGTTAAAAATGATAGTTTTTTAAGAGAGAACATTTTAAAAATGCTGATCTTGAGAATGTGCTCTAAAAGAGTATATATATGAAATATTGTCCTATCTATAATGTCTTTAAGATTTTTAATCTCTTATAAAATAAGTCAAGGTCAACATAACATATCTTTTCAAAATGGATTAGATTACCCCCGACCAACATAAAAAGTATTCTAGTAAGATACAACCGGTAATCTACTAGAATACATTAGACAAAAATGCCCTGCTCACCGGCTACCAAAGTTTACGGACTTTAGATTGATCCATAGATTCATTCCTTGGATTGATTTTTGCAAAAAAAAAAAAAAAAAAAAAAAAAAAAAAAAAAAAAAAAAAAAAAAGAAGCAAAAAATTCCATAACATGACATATCCTTAAAATACCAATTATATCCTTAAATGCCATAACACACCATAAATATCATAACATAACATGACATCATATTTAATTTATTTGTTTATTTTAAAATACCAATTATATCTTTAAACTACCGATCAGTATTCATGACCATACCAGATAGTATCCACCATGACACCGACAAGCCGATGATCACCGGTTGGTTACTATCCAGTACATAATATGATATCGACTAGTATCTATGATGACATCGGACTTTCGTTGATTACCGGAATGGATTAAAATATCCACGACATCATTGAAATTCTATTATATTATCCTTTTATCCACGATATTGATCCTATGTCCACCCCTAATGATTATTAGTTATATTAAAATTATTGCAAAAACAAGAAAGTATTGAAAAAATAGCAAAAAATTCAAAATACATAGAAAACACAAACTACAAAATCCAAAACAATAGAAGAATCAAAAAAATAAAATGCCACGGCTAAATCCTTTTGTGAAGCACCACTGGATTTCCAAGACGGTGGTGATGCGACGACAAACATCTCGCCCATGCATGGGCTGTGTCGGTCAGACTGAAAAGCAGAAGCAGGACGATCTCCGCCGCCTCGTCGGCACTCGCTAACGCGACCTCATCGACTCCGCCAACTCCATTCTCCTCATGAAGCAATCCTCTCTCTCCATCTCCTCCAACGTCTCCTCCATCCAGCTCTCCCTCTCCTCTCTTTCTCTCTCCAGACCCCCCTTCTCTGACTCTCTCTCCTCATTCCGATCTTCTCTCTCCTCAATCCGATGTCAGATCTCGCATCTACTCCTTGGCTTGCCGTGTCAAGTACCTCGTCGACGCTCCCGAGCACATCTGGATTTGCCTCGACGAGTTCATGTTCCTCGAAGCCGCTTCAAGATTCGTCCGCTCCAAGCACGTCCATCTCCGTCTCAATGCCGACCTGCACGACTCCGATCGCCGCCGATTCGGTGCTCTTCTCCAGCACCAATGGCAGATCGTCGACGGCTTCAAGTCTCAGATCTCGCAGCGCTCCAGGGACCGCCTCTCCGATCGCGATTCCCCATCGTATCCTACGCCGACGCCATGGCCGCCATCTCCGTCATCGATGAGCTGTCTCCGGAGCGGAATCTGTTTCTCTTTCTCGACAGCCGGAAGGCCTGGATTTCGCAATCCCTAGCTGGGAACCGCGATGATGGGGAGGTGGTTAGAGTTTTTCTTGAGGTCTTGAGGACGATTCAGGTGACGGTAGGGCAAGTCGGAGAGCTTTTCTTGAGGGTTTTGAACGAATTGCCGTTGTTCTACAAGGTGGTGCTTGGCTGGCCTCCTGCGTCTCAGCCGTTCGGTGGAATTCCGAATCCGGAAGAGGAGGTCAAGCTCTGGAACTCCTTCAGGGATCAGCTGGAGTCGGCCATGGCGATACTCGACAGAGACTACATTGCCAAGGCATGTTCTTCTTGGGTGAGGGAATGTGGACGAGAGATGGTTGAGATGATCAATGGGAGGTTTCTGATTGATGCCGTGGGAAGCGGCCGAGAGCTCGCTGCTGCGGAGAAGGCGATAAGAGAGTGTATGGAGAGCAAGGAGGTGTTGGGAGGGAGCCTGGAATGGCTGAGAAGCGTTTTCGGAGGATCTTGTGAGGTTGAGTTGCCCTGGAGCCGGATGCGGGAGCTTGTTCTCGGAGACGATTCAAATCACCATGAGTAATATATATTAATGACATCTTAATCACTGGGAGTGATGAACAGGTAATACAAAGTTAGAACATTTGAAAACTCTGTAAAGTTTGTTAGAATAATTAGTTTTACTTGGGGAGAATTTGGATACACTTCAATTAAAGTCGTGGAAATACTTTGATTGGAAATGTTGTGCATATGATTAAAAATGAGTGAATATTTTGAGTGAATGTTTGCATCATCTTAAAGCTTTTAATTAAAAAAAAAAAAAGTCTCTATACCTAGAAGATGATCGAGTATCAAAGAACGGAGACTTGAAAGGAACCGACACATATGTACGCATGTTACTGACACATAAAGTCCTCAATTTGGAGAGAGGGGCCGAGAGAGCAACATTTGTCGAAGCATTCCTAGATGACAATGCTTCAAACGTGCTTGAATTTTGACGTTCACCTGTAGTCTTTTGGAATGGCTTCCACGTAGTATTATTAAGCACTAATAGTTCTTCTAGACATGGGAACAGAGGCATGGAAGGCAGATTGGGGGCAATCCCCGTTCATTTTGTCTCCTGAATTTTCAAAACCGTTCAAACCGCTACCCCTTCCTCATGTATAGAAAACTGTTCAAAATGCCCCCTCCATCTAGTTTTGTTTATATGCTCAACGGATTTACTGATATATAATAGATTTGCTGACATGTAAATAATTTTCATTTCTAAAATACCCACCAAACTATTATTCTGATATCAACTTGCCCCTCCATTTTTTTAAGTGGTTAAATATAATTAAAATGTTCAAAAACACTCATTTCATATAAATCTACCTATAAATTAAAGAAATAACTGACATAGCTGGAAAAAAAAAAAAAAAGGGCTGACATAACATATTCAAAATGGGTGAATAAATGATGATTTGGTAAAATTGATATGAGTAGGTTTAAAACTTATCTTATAAACTCTAATTAAAACTAAGAAAAAGAAAAAAAAATCAAAATAAGGAAATAAGTTCTTTTTAGCAAAATATAATAAAATAAAAAAAATAAGGCTTTAAAATAGGATTTTTTAAATTCAATCTTCTTGAATAGGTTAAGAAAATCTCCTATACGTTTTGTGATTAAGTCTCATGTATTCTTTTTAGCCGACAAAAAAAAAAAAAAAAACACTTACAAACAAAATATATAGTTAAAAAAAAAACGTTGACTTCTTCTGATTGGTTTTATATATCTGTATACATACTACTTAAATATATATGTATATAATTAGTAAAGTTATATTTAACAGAAAATTTCAAATTAAATAGTACTTAAAAACTTGAAAAGTAGTAGCAATAGTTAACATGGTTGTGTGTACATATATATATTTATAGCTTTAGTTAGGATTTATAAGATAAATTTTGAATTTACTCTAAATCATCCTTTATTAATCTATTTTAAACATATCATGTAGTTGTTCCGTTAGTTTATTGGTAAATTTAAATGAAACTACTGTTTTGAACAATTTTATTTAATTGAGGGGTACAATAACCACTTTTAAAAAATCAGGACCATATTACTTTTATCAATTAATGCATATTACTTCTATCAACTAATGCATAGTTTTGCACCCATAAGGGTGGATGGTTTGACAAAGACGGGTGCTTTTGCTAGCTTCTCTCATTCATTCACTCGGGTTTGACTACCAATATCTCTTCTTAGACCTCGCTCCAGTTTTGGCTATTGAAGCTTTGGTTTGGTGATAACATGGTAGATTCTAGATGGCTGACTAAGATAAACTAGTATCAAGAACTTGTCTCCCTGCCATACCTAAAGAAAGGAATTCCTGCCTATAAATTGAAGATCTAGAAATGATGGGATCATCCCTAGATTCTTTCTTGACTCACCAAATATTAATGCATAGTTTTAATCTATTGACATCTTAAGTTAACAACAATAGTTACTTAATTAATGAATTTAATTAATAAATAAATTCTTATTGGAGTTTCAAGTACATATAGGTCTACTTGGTCCCCATAATATCTTTACATATTTCTGGTTGGAACATAAGAATATTCGCGGCTTGTTAATTTAGTCATAATGTTTTAAAGACATAACTGTAAAATTGATCATTTAGAGTAAAACTTTGTACTGTTGAAAATCACCTATTAGATGTCCGAGACATCGAAATGTAACACTGATATTTATGTGTTGTACATAGTTTATGTGGCAGAATAAATATCAATGGTACGAGACTTATTTGTTTTACTTGATAAAATAAATGCTACACAGTCATTTAATTAATTTTTATTGATTGACAAAAATTAATTATGTGAATTATATAAAATTGTTTGTGTATGGAATAAATAAATAACAGTTTTAATAAATAACACTATACATAAAATGGAAATTAATTGAAAAAAATTAGACTGAATGATGCAGTTATAAGGTATACGTGACACCTCCATGTATGTGGCAGCTCCTAGAAAAAGAAGAAAAACATAAATCGTCAAGAATTAACTGTTGACATGCTTCAATGGAATTTTTTGCAGATATCTATTGTATCATAAAATTATTGAACATGCCATAAAAAAATAAAATGAAATGATTGAAACATGCATCTTTACATGAATAAGCGGGTCCCAAGAACAACATTTTTTTTTTCACTTTCCTTTTATTTAATTTTATTGGCTCAAAAGCATTTGACTTCAAATGTGCTAGTCTACTAGTACCAGCTCTTTACATGTAATGTTTATAGTTGAAAAACACCACGTACCTTTTCTAAATTTTAATTTTTTTTACGTGTTTCATACGGATTTTCCCCTCTAGTGAAAGGATCAAAATTAGAGACCTTCTAAGGATTTTGATTTTTTGACATAGACCAAATGCATTAAAGATGGTCTAACGAATGAAAGCACCGGGGCTTTATAAACCAGCCACAACAAGGCTTCCTTGAAAGCATCATCCTTTACATCCATTCTCTTACACCTGATTCTCCCATCCCTATGCCCACCCCACAATACCCTCGCCCCCTAATATGCCGCCAGACACAGCACCATCGAGGTCCCTACCGACTCCTTGAATGGCACCACGTCCTCGTGGTTGTTGCCTTCCCCATCGGCGGCGTAGAGATCGCTTAGCTCCCACTGACGAAGACCACACTCGAAGGCGGCCCAGAGATGTGAGCTCATCGTGGCGATCGACTGGAGGAAGCGGCCGATATGAGCCTCCCGGAGTGGGTGAGGCCTCACCTCTAGGACGAACAGCCGATGAGGTTGCACGGCGGCGCGAACAGGCAGGCGGAAGATGCAGGAGCCACTGCCTCAGGCGATGAACTTTTGGAGAGCATTCGGCTGAGGAATGGCGTCGGTAGGGAAGGAATTGGAATTGGAGTTGGAAGGTGGAGAATGGTGTAGGGTGAGGGAGAGCTTGCGGTCGAGGAATTGGGGGATGTAGTCGAGGCGCATGGAGGCGGACTCCATGGAAGAAGAGTCGCCATTCTTGAGGAGGTCTTGCTTGTCTTCTTCGTCATCGGAGGAGTCGATGAAGCAACGGTCGGAACTAGAATAGAGATTGGTGTTGGGAGCAGAGCCGATGCCCGTGCTGGAGCTAGTGGCGGAGGTGACGACGCCAAAAACGTCGTTGTTTCGGTCAAGTGGATCCATGAGAGAGAAGAAGAAGAAGAAGATGATAGGGAAGAAAATCTAGGCAAAAGGAGATTGCAACAGTGTTTGTCTCTGTGTGTAAATGACTCATGTACGTCAATTTTACATTAAAAATAAATAAATAAAGACAGCAGGGAAATAATATAACAGGAAAAAGCTAAGATAGAGATTTTTTTAGAATAATTACTGTTAGGTCTCATTTTTAAACTGGTTTAATCTACTGGGTGAAATATTGTAATTGTACGTTAATTATCATATGCACCAGCTCATAATATAGAAGACAAATTTAAAAGAATTGAAAAATGCCTAGTACCCTTTATTCACCCACTGTTTTGCTATCTAACAACCTCTAACAGGGCTTCATCAACAGCCCACTACCGCCGTCAACCCATCACCCTTGTCGTTTATGTATGGCACAGATCACCGAGCACAAAGTACGGCTGAGAAATCTCTCAATGAAACGGCGGCAAGGAAACGACGAAGGGAATCCCAATGCCTACGATGCCGTCTCCACCGATCCCAAGCCCGCTGGGCAAGGAGTGTCCCCGCCTCTTCAACGTCCCCTGTGGGGCCCACCTTGAAGCAGTGACACCCACCTCACCACGAACATCGCTCAAGACGAAGAGAGGAGGAGGCAGTGGCAGTGAGTCTTCCCATGGAAGCGGAGAGGCTCAGTCAAGCCTTTTTTGGGGTTCTCCAATCCTAGTCGCTGGCAGTGGGTCTTCCCTTCGATAACGGCTTCACAAACAGCCCCAAAACCATTATCGACCCACCGCCCTTGTCATTCAAGAACAACACAAATCGCCGAGCACAAAGTACGATCAAGAAATCTTCCAATGTAATGATGGCTCGGAAACAATGGAGGGAATCCCAATGCCTACGAAGTCGTCTCCACTAATCCGGAGCCCACCGGGCAAGGAGTGGCTCTGCCTCCTCGAAATGTTCTGCGTGAGGTCCACCCTGATGCGGCGGCGACACAGTCGCAAGCAGGGGATCTTCCATTCTTCTTCTCAGAAATTTTTTTAATCAGATCAGATTAAATTTTTTTAGAAGAAAAAAATATAAATATAAAATTTAATATATATATTTATGTATATATATATGTTAAAGTCTAAATAGGATACAGGATCTTTTAACCAACCACTCTGATACACATTTTCGAACTTGCACTTTGGAAACGTGCAGTGGAGTGAAGCTCACGATGTTTTTTTTTTTTTTTTTTTTTTTTTAAGAAGAAGAAGAACACTTTTGACCTTTAATTTACTAAAAATTGATTAAAGTAAAATTTTAAAATAAAAGGGGTTAGAGACTCAAATTATGCACGTCGTGTTTTGTCTCAATATGAATGACGAATTTGTAGTATAGTTCTTATTATTATTATTAATTTTTTTTGGAAAAGAAGTAAATAGTATTTTTTATATAAATTATTGAAGAAATAATATTAAATAACAAATTTATCAAATATGTGATTATTGTTGATATAATGAATTTTCCATTTACTTAGTAAATTTATTATTTATTTTATATACTTTAACACATTATTTTTTTAGGGAAATTTAACACCTTATTGATTACTTAAATTGTTTTCATAAAAATATTGTTTGCTATAATTTTCCTAGTTTTTTTTTTCAGAGCAAATACTATTAGTAGCATTTTGATGCGTTTTTTTTTTTAATTTTTTATTTTTGCTAAATTAAGAACATTTAAAAAATTTCTTTAGTAGGATATACGTAAAAGAAATATCTCATCAATACCCTGTTTTGTTAGACCGTTGAATCTTTGTAAAGTGTCATTATATTTTTTTTGTTTTTTTGTTTTTAAATTGTTTTGCAATATAATTATAGTGTTTTTTTTTAATGATCTAAAACTTTATTATATTATTGGAGAATCATAGAATTCTTCTAAAATGATATTAGCATATTTTAAAAAATATTTTGGAGTAAATAACAAATTGATCAAATAAATAGCTTATTTATTAACATGTTATTTAATTAAAAAATTTACTACTTACCTATTAAATTTTGTATTCACTTTAACTATTTAAGGACCTTTAGCGATTAGGAGGAAAAGAAGGGGAGCCTAAGGTTTGATGATGCTTAAATTGGACATGAGTAAAGCGTATGACAGGGTGGAGTGGTCTTTCCTCGGAGCTATCATGACAAAACTGAGTTTTCCTACCTCCTGGATAGAGCGTGTTATGGATTATATTTCCAATTCACAATTCTCTTTCTTCGTGAACAGATAACCTGTTGGGAATGTGCTGCCCTCTAGAGGTTCGAGATAGGGATGCTTGCGTTAACCTTGTCTTTTCCTCCTTTGTACAGAAGGCTTCTCGGCCTTACTACAGGAAGATGGGTAGAGATGGTCGACTAGATGGAGTGGCGTGCTCCCGTGGGGCTCAAAAAATTAACCACCTTCTTTTTGCAGATGACTACATAATTTTTGGAGTAGACGAGGTGAACACTTTTGCGGTGAAGGAGGTTCTTCACAATTACGAACTACCTTTGGGGCAGGCAATCAACTTTCAGAAGTCGGTGATAACTTTCAGTCCCAATTTGGACTCCACGAGACAAGGTACTATCATTAGCTCTCTGGATCTACCTTTGAATGTTTCCCATGAATCGTATCTCAGACTGCCATCTTTTGTTGGGCGGGATAAAAGGAGATTTTTAGTCATATTCGAGAAAGGGTGTGTAAGAAACAAATGTGGAAATCGAAGGTGTTTTGAATTGAAGGTAGAGAAATTTTGGTAAAGGTTGTGGCCAAGCCACCTCAACGTACGCTATGAGTGTGTTTCAAATGCCTTCAACTCTTTGTGATGAATTACAATCCCTTATCTGTCGTTTTTGGTGGGATGGTGGAAGTGAAGATAGGAAGTTTCATTGGGTATGTAAAGCCAAGTTGGATGGAGGAATGGGTTATCGTGATTTGGTGGCTTTTAATAAAGCCTTGCTAGCTAAACACGGATGGAGGGTTCCTTGTTAAATTGGGGTTATATGACAAATCGGGAATGGCTGTGGGGTGAGAATTTTCAAGGATCCTTGGTTTCTTCGCCCTTCTAGGTTTCTCCCAATTACTGTGCCGGGAGAGGAACATGAGAATATGTCAGTGGAGGAGCTAATTAGGGACCAAAGGTGGGATAGGAGTTGGGTGGAGAGAGTTCTTTGTGAGTGTAAATCATGATGTTCTTTACAACATTCCCTTATGTGAAGGTAACAAGGCGGACCAAATATATGGCATTATGATGCTAAAGGGGAATATAATGTTAAATCTGGCTATTGGGTGATCTGAATCAGAAGTTTGGAGAAGGTCAATCTGGAGTTAGTGATGATGTGAGTTAGTGGCGCAAATTATGGTCGGCCTGAGTCCCCGACAAAATCAAAATCCACCATTGGCGGGCATATCATGATGCTTTACCAGCAGCTATGCACCTGGAACGGAGGAAAATAGCAATTGCCACAGGTTGTACAAGATGTCAGGATGGTTTGGAAGATACCACACATGCATTATGGAGTTGTGGTAAGTCTATGGAAGTTTTAGAGTGCTAGTAGTTTGTGGTGTCTGCCGCGTAAATGTGGAAGAGGGCCGTTCACTGCTATTTGCTTGTTTATGGCAGATAAGTGCAATATTGAAGACTTTAATGTTTTCTGCTGGATTACTTGGTGTTTATGCGAGAGATGAGTGTTATCCTGGGTGCTTCTTCGAATCGGGTAGATGGTTCTTTCTCAGTCCACACAGTCGAATGCTTAGCAGCTCGCTAGGGGACAAGGTTTAGCTCGCAGATGTGGCTTACGGAATTGGGTTATTGAGTCGGACACAATCAATGTGGTTCGAGCTATCACTTTGGCTGCAAGGGCTTTTGAAACTTCGATTATTGAAGATGTTAGAGAAGCTTTTTTAAAATAAAATGACAATATCTACTACGATTTTTGTGATCGGAATTCAGTGACATACTGTTCGCCAAAAATATGTATGTGAAAATACTACGCAAGTGCACGTAATCGAATAAATAATATAGTAGTAAGTAAAGTATCGTATCCACAGGGATTGAATTACCAAAAATTAATTATATAAAACAATCAAGTTAAAAACAAAAAGTGATTTGAATACTAAAATTATAAAAAACTGAATATAAATAAATGGGTGTAATTAAAAATGCAAACAAAAGATAAAACGTGACAATATCAAAGGCTTAGGTTGTAAATCAACAATGGGTGATGGCTAGAATTATAGATTTCCCCTTAGTTGCAAATCTGACCACAAATGCTGTAGGAAATGCTGCAGCAAAGTTATCCAGTCAACTAAAATTCTGCACAATCCTCTTTCGAAAGATGTTGTGCTTCCAGTTCTTCAAACCGAAATTAAAATATCCCTATGCATCTCAGTTTTCTAAACATAACATTAAGCATTAATTTTAATATGTTGTACAAGAAAACAATATATTCCTATATCATTCACTTATATTATCCGAGTTAAATCCAACCAAAATTAACCTTCCCAGAATTAATTCTAGTTTGTATATTCTACCAATTGATGGCCAGTCAATCAACATAAATTAAGCAATACAAACCGCTTGAATAACCCAAATAAAATTCACTAAATAATTAACTCAACATCTAGATCTTCATTGCAACCTTGGTTCCATCAATAATCCTAGCTAGAGGATTTAGTTCATGTTCAAATTACAGAAATCACACATATAAGTCTCAATCCACAGATTCATCATTCCAGCGAAAAATCAAAAGATTAAGAAAAGGTTTAGAAAGAACTGAAAAAATCGAAAGATCTTTAGCACAAAACAAAATATCTTCCGATCTCTGCCTTCTCTGATATTTCCGTCGTCTCCCTCTTTTTCGTCCTCTCACCCTTTTCTTCGTCTTCCTTTTTTTTTTTTTTCCAGAAGAACCTCTCTGCCTTTTTCTATTGCCCAGAAAAACGGCTCTCTCTCTCTCTTTCTTGTTAACTTTCCTTTTTATCTCAAGACTCCCACAGATGTCCTAGTTCCACGTGCCTTTTTGGTTGCTAAGATTGGTAACTTTTTCACAGCTGTCATGCACAAACATAATGAGCAAAAAAGTCTTTGCCAGCTATAAGGCAAGATTTGGGGTCCACATGCTTTTACTTTAATTCTTCACTAGTATAACTTTGCTGTGATAATGCTATAGCATTGCTACAGCAATCTGGTGCATTTCAACTACCAATTTCATTATCTCCTCTAATCCAGTGGGCCTCCACTCTTTTGACATTGTAGGCTCCAACTGCAAGGCAACACCAAAATTAAACATAAAAAATATGCCAAAAGCCAAAATTAACTACAACTCTTTACCCATCCTCTAACTAAAACAAACTAATTAATATTATATAAAATACTAAAACTAAGACATATTATCTTGAAATAACAACAATCAATAAGCTTAAAAGCATGCTAAATAACTCTATTTCATAGAGTTATCACACTCCCAAACTTAAATCATTGCTCGTCCTCGAGTAATGCCAAAATAAACACAGAACATAATACACAAAAAGAAAACTCAAAACACAAAACAGAAAAATTGCTCAGGATGCTAAATAAGTTGATTCTCCAATCTCAGAAGTGCTTCTTAATTTGCAGCTCATAGTCAAAATTCGCATTGATTAAGTATCAGCATCCATTCTAACTGAATTCACTCGCAAATGAGATTACTCTAAAGGTGTATGTGTGTGACTATAGTTAAGCATCCTTGAATTACTTAGGTCATTCAAACCAAGATCATTGAGCCTAGTTAATGATTCAATAGGCTGACTGCATAACTCCTTCTCCACTAGTAGCAATTTACCAAACACCTGAGATTAAACATGTTTCACTGATTACTACTTAAGGCTTTGTACAGGGTGTATGCTATTTTTTTTTTTAATCTTCATGTCACTGTTACCTTTTTACGCGAATGTCAACATTGGTGATGAAGACACCCGGTTACTCAGCAACGTCACTAATCAGATTTGCTATAGCCTACTCATATTCAGAACCACTTTTTGACGTAAAAGTACACATGGGGCTCATGTTACTCCTAGTTACTAGGCAATTCCAAATAGCGGAATAGGTTTTTTTTATTTTTTATTTTTTATTTATTTTTAACCCCTCAAATAACAACCCTTTTTGAAATATCCATAATCTAAACAAATATCAATTCATCCCAGGATACTTGACTCCTGGCTCCTTACCGCTTCGCCTCGAAGGTTTTATACAATCAGTTCTCAAATTCCAAACTCTCACCGTGATTTAAAATTTCCTAAGTTTTTCAAATGAAACACAAAGCTATAGTATGATGTGCATCATTTAAGCAATCTCATTTAAGGAGCAAACCAATAATAAACATCAACCATACTCAACTCATACCAATTCATTCCATATTCTGAGAATTTCAAAACACTATTACTCTTCATAGAATTTCCTCAAACTAACTTTGCTATAGCAAAACCAGAGCAAACAAAACATACTAATTTTTTAATTTTTTTTCTTTTTTAGACAAAAACAAAACAAACTCATACCAACAAATCAAACTCCCTACCCCCAAACTTAAAATCAGCAGTGTCCTCACTGTTGGAACAAAACAACAAAAAACAGAACAAAAACAACAAAACAAAACAGAACATTATAAAACTAAGAAAAAAAGAAAGGTAGAAACTCCCTAGTTCGATGGGTAGCTGGTGCCTCCCTTGGTTGGATCGGTGGAAATAGTGGGAAGTGCACAGCCAATTGGTGGAATCAATGGCGCAGTCGGTGGAGTCTGGTTGGTGGTGAAGTGAGTTGGTGGCCGGCGTGGGCTCGCCTGGTGCTGGGGCTGTGTGGGCCAGTGGATGGAGCGATGCGGCTGGTCGGCAGCAATGGTTGGTCGGTGGATTTGGGTTGGCTTGATGCTTGGTCGGCGCTGAAGAAGAAAACAAAAAGGAAGTGGGGCCTGTAGGGTTGTGGAATATCTGCCTATATATATATATATATATATTAGTTTTTAGTTTTTTTTTTTTTGCAACAGCTTTACTATAGCATTTCCTGCAACATTTTAATACAGATTGCTCCTCAATTCTACCCAACTTTGCTGCAGCTTTGCTGTAGCATTTCCCGCAGCATTTTAATACAGATTGCTCTCCAGTTTTGTCCGATTTTGCTGCAGCTTTGCTGTAGCAAACTGATTCATCATAAAGAAATGCTGTAGTAAAATCACCAGAATCTGCTGCAAACCTTGACCAAAGAAATGAAAAGAAAAATAAAAAATAAAAATAAAAACTTAAGAACATAATGGAACAAAAATTGAACAGAAAATCAACAAAAGTAGCAAATCAAATGTAATTTAAGAAATTGAGAATGTAGGGTTGCCTTCCCTCAAGTGCTTGTTTTAGAGTCATCAGCTTGACTATGCAGCAGTTCATGCATCTTGTAGCGAGATGGACGTTTTCTGACGAATGAACCCATCACCCCAGTAATGCTTAAGTCGCTGTCCATTAACTTTGAAAGTTCTCCTTGAATTCTCTGCAGCATGTCTTTCTGACAAATATTTTTTTCTACAGCAAAACCTCAAAAGTGCAGCTGAGGTCCTGTGAATCCAGTTTTTTTTTTTTTTTTTTTTGTTTTTTCTTTCTGCTACCATTATCCCTTAAGAGTGTAGGTAGTGGTTTTAGTTCCAAAGCAGGTGGTCCTTCGACAGATGATTTATGTGATTTGAGGGTCCTTTCTAAGTCGCTGTCCATTAACTTTGAAAGTTCTCCTTGAATTCTCTGCAGCATGTCTTTCTGACAAATATTTTTTTCTACAGCAAAACCTCAAAAGTGCAGCTGAGGTCCTGTGAATCCAGTTTTTTTTTTTTTTTTTTTTTTTTTGTTTTTTCTTTCTGCTACCATTATCCCTTAAGAGTGTAGGTAGTGGTTTTAGTTCCAAAGCAGGTGGTCCTTCGACAGATGATTTATGTGATTTGAGGGTCCTTTCTAATAACTCAAGGGACTCAAATTGCTTCCCAACTCTAGCTGTTGTATGCTTGCTCTCCATCCAGAAGACTTGATTATGATTGGTTCCTTCATCCATTTCAGTATTAGCCAGGTCATCTTCCTTTGTCAGTTTAGTAGAGCATGACTTCTCAAATTCCCCAACCACTAGTGAATCCAAGACAGTGATGGCCGAACATTCCTCAACATCGTCAGCAAAACGCATCACCTTAAATACGTTGAAAGTAACCTGCTGATCATGAACTCTCATAGTCAACTCGCCTTTCTGCACATCTATTAATGTTCTGCCTGTGGCCAAAAATGGTCTTCTCAAAATAATCGGCACTTCCTTGTCTGCTTCATATTCCATAACAATGAAATCCACTGGAAAAATAAATTTGTCCACCTTCACGAGCACATCTTCAATTTTCCCTTCTGGATGAGCAAATGATCTATCAGCTAATTGGAGAGTGACTGTTGTGGGTCTTGCTTCCCCAATTCTAAGCTTTTTAAAGATAGACATGGGCATCAGATTTATACTTGCTCCTAGATCACATAATGCCCTTCCTGTTGGAAAAAACGAATCCGATATCGGAGTAACGGCGCAGCGGAAGTTTTAAAATTTTTATGCCGTTTCGAAAAGAATCTCATGATGCATATAACAATAAATTAAATCATGATCAAGCGTACCTTATTTCTCGGATTCCGGAATCACTAGAGCATTTGACCAACGTGTCTTCTATACTATTCTCGAGTTCCACGTCTCAGAGTGTGTGTGGGCACACGTTCTATGAATCCAAGCGACCGGTAATACTATCCGAAGTCTAGATCCCTCATTCTCAATTCCGATGTTCCTCGTTGAGAATATGATCCAACTTCTTTCTTCAAAACTGCAAAACAGGAACCGGTTAACCTCCTATGAAAATTATCACTCGGTTTAACCTTCCTCTCAGTTTTGATTCAATGGAATTTTCTCTCTTTTTCTTTTCACAAGATAGCCGAATTTTTTAAGCAGAAGAAAACCAAATTATTTTTCTATTCTCTCCCAAAAACGTTTTTCACAAAGAAAAATACTCAATCTTAGTTTCTCAAGAATTCCTAGCCTTTTTATAGAAGTCTAATCATTTTCAAAATTTAATTCCTACTTGAAAAATAATTAATAATTATTTTTCTGGATAAATTTTGAACCAAAAGATCATACAACTTTAGGGCTAGATTTATTGAACCTAGAAACGTTTTTCCAAGGAGAAAATCTCCTCTAAAAATTCGGCCACTATAGGATAAATCTAGATTGGTGGTTCAAATTTTAAACCAAGAATCTAGACTAGTGAAAAGATCCTAGTCCTATCTAGATTCAAATTTCTTTTAAACCCGTTTGAATTTAAATAAGATTCACTCATTTGAATTAATATTTTCCACAAACATCAACCATATTAATTAATTTAAATAAATGGAATATTTGAATTTTTTCTTCCTCTCAAAATCCGTGCACCACATTTAAAGAAAAAAATTCATCAAATAATCTCCATTATTTAAATCAATTAATAATTTAATGTTAGGAATATATTTGAACAATTTTGAAACAAAATTTTCTTCCCTCCACCAATCTAAAAACCGTGCACCATATTTAGATTAGGAGAGAAAAACTCTGTTTTCCAAAATTAAATAATTCAAACACAATCTTATTTTCAAAATTCAAATTAACCAATCACATGTTGACAAATCATGTTATTTGTCTACACTAATCCTACATGTCCAATCCTTTTCCGGATTGCATGTTAGAGAGTACATGTCTTAATAGACATTACAAAATTCCATTTAAATTTACCGATCTCATTAGGAACAAATCCCGAGACGCTATATAGAACTATATGAGCTAGTAGAGGGACCCGATGGAAATATGTAAAGAGGCTCCTATAATTGTGAAAAATTAATCCCAGATTAATTATTCATCAATTATCAACTTCAGAACTATTCCACTAAAAGTTTGAAGCTGAACTACTGTTTACATACCGTATTATGAAAGCTCTCTCACGCAGTGCTTCTTCCATGATTTATTCATCGCTTACTTAATTCCCATATGTTATCCATGATTGAATTAATGACTTTTTCCGTTTTACCTTTTCAATCATTTTAACTTAAAGTTCCATTGTTCTCCATTGAAAGAATTACCAATTGTAAAACCATACAATTGGTAAACCATCAGAGAACACAAAGTAAACCGATGGCCAAGATCTTGTTATACTATCTTTCAATCCCCGAATAATGCCTTTAAGTAGATAACATGTACTATCATTAAGATAGCTATGGATTCCATATCTATGAATCTTGATTTCTCTATCCATAAGTCATGCACCCAAAACACAAGTATATTGACCATAATACAGGATGATAATCAAAGCTTCATTGATTCTTATAAACGGAATTATTAAACCGAATCAATTAACACTTTAGGTCCAGTCAATGTCATACCTCAATACTGGTATATATTAAAGTTTCCACTCGGAACCAATTCAATGGCCAAGACAAACCATCCCTCCAAAGGAGTAGACAACCTGTATAATCTTATCATGAATAAGATCCCCAAATCTCATTCCATCGATTGGGGACTATTTATTTTGACTGTTATCAAATTACCATGTCTTCTATGTATACCCCGTACACATATGGTAATCTGATATATTACCAACAGTCAAGGAGTATTTTATGTTTGCTCAATCATACAATCAACAAATGAAAGTAAATAGGACACAACTTATTAAACATGAATAACATCCTCTTATTAATATCAAAATGTCATATTTACAGAAAATCCCTAACATTGATTTTCTATCCTTAGGGCACATTTAGATCCCAACAATCTCCCACTTGCCCTAAGCGAGTAAATGTGACATATTACGCATCCTCATGCCTTCACCATGTTCTATGAATCTTCTGGCCAACAAAGTCTTCGTGAACAGGTTAGCAAGATTGTCCTCTGATGCGATTTTGCAAACCGTCACATTTCCACTCTCAACAAAGCCTCTGATGATGTGATATTTTCTGTCAATGTGCTTACTCCTCTTATGATGCCTAGGATCATTGGTATTAGCTACTGCTGCACTATTATCACAGTAAAGCACTATAGCTTTATCCATACTAGGAACGACCTCAAGGTCATTAAGGAACCTGCAGAGCCATACCGCTTCCTTTGATGCCTCACTAGTTGCCACATATTCGGCTTCCATGGTCGAGTCAGCAATGCAAGATTGCTTAATACTCCTCCACACAACGGAACCACCTCCAAGGGTAAAGACAGAACCTGAAGTCGATTTCCTTGAATCCTAATCTAATTGAAAATCAGAATCTGTATATCCTATAGAAACAATGTCCTGACCGGAATACACTAGCATATAATCCCTTGTTCTCCGTAGATACTTGATTATATACTTGACCGCAGCCCAATGGTAAGGTCCTGGATTCGACTGATATCGACTTACCATACCCCGCGCAAAACAAATGTCAGGCCTTGTGCATAACATAGCGTACATAAGACTACCTACCGCAGATGCATAAGGTACATTTTTCATACGCTTCCTTTCTTCCGATGTCTTAGGACAGTCATCTCTATAAAGCTTGATTCCAATCCTGAAAGGTTGGGCACCTTTCTTGGAATCTTTCATAGAAAACTTTTCAAGTACTTTATCAATGTATGAAGCTTGGGAGAGTGCTATCGTTTTGTTCTTTCTATCTCTATAGAGTTGAATTCCAAGAACATAACTAGCTTCTCCTAAGTCCTTCATGTCAAACTGTTTGGGTAACCAAACTTTGACAGATGATAATATTGCAACATCGTTTCCAATAAGCAATATATCATCCACATAAAGTACTAGGAAAACCACTTTCTCGTTCTTGATACATTTATAAACACATGGTTCATCAATGTTTTGTTCGAATCCATAGGTTTTGATTGCTTGATCAAACCTAATATTCCAAGAGCGAGATGCTTGCTTTAATCCATAAATGGATTTAAGCAACTTGCATACCTTGTCTTCTTGGCCCTTTGCTTTGAACCCGTCTGGTTGTATCATATAGATATCTTCCTCAAGAGAGCCATTCAAGAAAGCTGTCTTGACATCCATTTGCCAGATCTCATAATCGAGAGCAGCCGCAATGGATAAAAGAATGCGGATTGACTTAAGCATTGCTACAGGCAAGAAGGTTTCTTCATAGTCGATTCCTTCTTTCGGCGTATAGCCCTTTGCTACAAGTCTTGCCTTGAAAGTTTTCACTTTCCCATCCACACCTCTCTTCCTCTTGTATACCCACTTACACCCAATCGGTTTTATGCCTTGCGGTAAGTCTACAAGTTTCCAGACCCCATTGGAATCCATAGATTCCATCTCGGTGTTCATAGCTTTTTGCCAAAGACTAGAATCAACATCCTCCATAGCTTCTTTGTACGTAGCCGGATCATCAACATGTTCTATGGATTCTGCTTCAAAAACTTCACCATTGAACATGTACCTTTCAGGTTCCCTGATAATCCTCCTACTACGACGAAGCTCCCGTGGTTGTTGATTCTTTAGTGGTTTTTCCACTGGGTTTTCTGTTACTTTAGGAATTTCTAAACCCGAAGTCATCTCTTCAAGCACTACTTTGCTACGAGGTTTAAAGTCTTCCATGTAACTTTCCTCCAGGAATGTTGCATGTGTAGAAATAAAGACTTTATTTTGCTTCGGATTTTAGAACAGACCACCTTTTGTCCCTTTTGGATAGCCAACAAACAAGCACACTTCTGATCGTGACTCCAACTTCTTCGCTTCCTTATCCAGGACGTGTGCTGGACAACCCCAAATTCGAATATGATTCAAATTAGGTTTCCTACTCGTCCATAACTCGTAAGGAGTTTTAGGAACCGATTTGGAGGGAACGTTATTCAGAAGATAGCATGCAATTTGTATGGCGTGCCCCCAAAATGACAAAGGTAATGTGGAATAACTCATCATAGACCGGACCATATCCAATAGGGTCCTATTTCTTCTCTCAGCTACACCATTCTGTTGAGGAGTACCAGGTGCAGTCAATTGGGATTGTATACCATTCTCTATCAAATATCCTAAGAACTCATCCGATAGGTATTCCCCACCTCGATCCGATCGAAGTGTCTTAATGGACTTACCTAATTGTTTCTCCGCTTCAGCCCGAAATTCTTTGAACTTGTCAAAGGCTTCGCTTTTGCGGGTCATCAAATAGACATATCCATACCTTGAGTAATCATCAATAAAAGTGATATAATACTCATACCCACCATGTGCTTCTATGTTCATGGGACCACAAACATCCGTATGCACAAGTTCTAAAAGTTCCTCGACACGACTATCCTTAGTAGCAAAGTGCCGTTTAGTCATCTTGCCCTCCAAACAGGATTCACATTGTGGCCAAGGTTTAACCTCATACAAGTCAAGGCTTTCCTCCTTTACCATCCTTTCAATTCTATTAAGGCTTATGTGACCAAGTCGTAAATGCCAAAGATATGATTTGTTAGAGTGAGAAGACTTAAGTCTTTTAGAGTTCTTTTCCAATTCTGTATCAAGCAGTGAGTGCATCTTAGGTTTGATAAAATAAAGATTTCCATGCATCCATCCATTACAGATAAGAGAATTGTTTTTCCTAATAACAACTTTATTATTAAAAGAAACTGAATAAGAATCTTTAATCAAACAAGCTACCGAAATTAGGTTTATCTTAAAACTAGGAACATAAAAACAATGTCTCAAAACAATAAACCTAAATTCATCAAAATAAAGATGCACTTCTCCCACTGCTTCAGCTCGCACCAACGTCCCATCACCGGTTCTTAACGTAAAGTTCTCCTCATGCAGACTTCTCATTACCTTGAACTCCTGCAGAGAAATACAAACATGGTTAGTGGCTTCAGAATCTATAACCCAATTGTCCTTAGATTCTTCCACTAAATAACCCTCAAGATACAGGACATTGAAATTACCTTTCTGCTTTTTCAAAGCCAGGTATTCTCGGCAATCCTTCTTGAAATGTCCTTTCTTCCCACAGTGAAAGCACTTAACCTTTTTGGCATCCACCTTTCGCTTCTTAGTCTTGGTAGACTTATTAGAAACAGGTGTATTTCCCTTAGGCTTGTTTCCCTTGTTCTTCCCCTTTTCCTTCTTCCTTTTGGGATTAGGAGCAGGCGAACTAGGTTCAGCCACATTTGTCTCAGCCTTAGATCCAGAACCCTTAAAAATGTTCTCAAAGGCTTGCAACTCTTTCATCAATTCCGTTAAAGACATCTCCTTCCGGTTAAGGTTGTAGGATGCCTGAAACAAATCGAAATCCTTGGATAAGGTTTGGAAAACCATCACCAATTGAGTTGCAGTATCGATCTCAGCCCCATTTGTCTGAGCCTCAGACAAATAAGTCATGACTTTCATCATGTGCTCCTTGATGGGAGTTCCAACCTTCTGCCTGCAGTTCATGAGACCTTTGATAGCATCGGTCTTAGCCTGGATAGTTTGTTCACCAAACATCTCCTCCAGGTTATCCATGATCTGCCTAGCAGTTTGATGTTCCTCATGTTGTTTCTGGAGCACGTTAGACATGCTCGCCCGAATATAGCACATGTCACTTAGGTTGGAATTGTCCCAGCGCTCAAGCGCTACAAATTCCCTATCAGGAGCATCGATCGTAGGCGTAGGTGGTTTGGGTTGGGATAGGACAAAACTGTGTTTCTCAAAATTCAGGACGATAAGCAAGTTCCTTTTCCAGTCATTAAAATTTTCACCAGTTAATTTGTTTTGCGTAAGTATCACAGATAAATGGCTCGACATTTTGATCTATAATAAGAAAACATGTAATAAGTATGAGCAAACATCCTATCAGTTTATAAAATTGATTTTGTAATGAAACAAAAAGATCTTTATGCAATCTAAATGTTTATGTGTAAAACCCTTAAAATACATACCTTACAATGATAATTCCTAACTTCTGCTTTCTAAGCTATCGAGGGGTAGTCATAGAATAACTAGCCAAGAACACGGATCCCATCCGATTAATACATATTCATACATGGAGCAAACTCCATTAAATATATATTAACTATCGTTTATTTGGCCACTACTTTACATATCAGAGCCTCGAGGGAGGATTAAAAAATAAAGTAGTATGAGTGTATAACCATCGTTTCCAATTTTGAATCCATATTTTACATCCGCCACCGAGGGGTGATCTAAACATAAAATATGCCCAAAATTGTTATCCTTTCGGAAATCCAAATCAGTGTGCGCTCTAGGTAAGATACCTATCCGAAGGGAATTCCCGGGTCAAAATCGAGTAGTAGGCACTACCATGCGTAACTATTGGACCAATGATGGAGACCATAGGTCTTAGTATATAAAACATTCTCCCACTCAATCTTTTAAATTAGGGTTTTTGTTTTTCATGCATAAACAATATTTATTGAGTGGCACTCCCTAGTCTATATGGCATGTTATCAATACATCACGAAATAGTATAACATATTAATCTAGCAACACATCATCCATGGTTTGCAAAATATGTAAATAGCCGTAGATCATGATTCCATCCTAGAGAAAAGAAAATTGTAAAATTTACAAAAATTAACCGAAACATATATCGGCCTTCATTTATAGATCCATGCCTTGTATCCTTCTTCAATGTGTCTTCCTTCTCCAATGTCATATCTTTTTCAATTTAAATTTAAAATTCAAATTTCAAAAAGATCATCTGTGATTTTTAATTCTAATCAAAATTATAAAATATCAAAATTTAAATAAAAATCCGGTTTATTAAATTTTAAAATTCAAAAAATTTCAAATTTCAAATTTCAAATTTCAAATTTCAAATTTAAATCTCAAAATTTTAAAATTCATAATAATATCCATTAAATTTAAATTTAAATTTTTAATTTTGATTTTCAAATTATCAAGATCACATATCATTGGAAAATTAAATTTTCAAAAAGATTTTTGTGATTTTTTTTTATTAAAAAAACATTTTTTTATTGAAAATAACAAAAAACACAAAATCACATCCTTTGAAAATTTACATACCTTCGTTCATCTTCAATCTCCTCGAATCCATTGTATCCCGAATTTTACAAAAAAATCCTATGCCGTTTCCGGCTTACAAAAATTCTAGGAATTGAAAGAACGACCTAGCGATGATAATAGACCGCATCTATTACACTTGAAAAACTTAGATACAAATTCTAACCTCTATGGAATCATGACCGGCCAAATTGAACAAGCATCATATATTATAAAAATAATATAAAGCATTCATTCATACATCCATTCATAATATATTTGACATACACAAAATAAAACCTAGAGTGCCAACTCTCTAAAATATTTCATTAATGCATAGAGAGAAATTTATTTGATCAAATAATTTATGTTATATGCATAATCATGAGTAGGCTCTGATACCAATTGTTGGAAAAAACGGATCCGATATCGAGTAACGGCGCAGCGGAAGTTTTAAAATTTTTATGCCATTTCGAAAAGAATCTCATGATGCATATAACAATAAATCAAATTCATGATCAAGCGTACCTTATTTCTCGGATTCCGGAATCACTAGAGCATTTGACCAATGTGTCTTCTCTACTATTCTCGAGTTCCACGTCTCAGAGTGTGTGTGGGCACACGTTCTATGAATCCAAGCGACCGGTAATACTATCCGAAGTCTAGATCCCTCCTTCTCAATTCTGATGTTCCTCGTTGAGAATATGATCCAACTTCTTTCTTCAAAACTGTAAAACAGGAACCGGTTAACCTTCTATGAAAATTATCACTCGGTTTAACCTTTCTCTCAGTTTTGATTCAATGGAATTTTTTCTCTTTTTCTTTTCACAAGATAGCCGAATTTTTTAAGCAGAAGAAAACCAAATTATTTTTCTCTTCTCTCCCAAAAACGTTTTTCACAAAGAAAAATACTCAATCTTAGTTTCTCAAGAATTCCTAGCCTTTTTATAGAAGTCTAATCCTTTTCAAAATTTAATTCCTACTTGAAAAATAATTAATAATTATTTTTCTGGATAAATTTTGAACCAAAAGATCATACAACTTTAGGGCTAGATTCATTGAACCTAGAAACGTTTTTCCAAGGGGAAAATCTCCTCCAAAAATTCGGCCACTATAGGATAAATCTAGATTAGTGGTTCAAATTTTAAATCAAGAATCTAGACTAGTGAAAAGATCCTAGTCCTATCTAGATTCAAATTTCTTTTAAACCCGTTTGAATTTAAATAAGATTCACTCATTTGAATTAATATTTTCCACAAACATCAACCATATTAATTAATTTAAATAAATGGAATATTTGAATATTTTTCTTCCTCTCAAAATCCGTGCACCACATTTAAAGAAAAAAATTCATCAAATAATCTCCATTATTTAAATCAATTAATAATTTAATGTTAGGAATATATTTGAACAATTTTGAAACAAAATTTTCTTCCCTCCACCTATCTAAAAACCGTGCACCATATTTAGATTAGGAGAGAAAAACTTTGTTTTCCAAAATTAAATAATTCAAACACAATCTTATTTTCAAAATTCAAATTAACCAATCACATATTGACAAATCATGTTATTTGTCTACACTAATCCTACATGTCCAATCCTTTTCCGGATTGCATGTTAGAGAGTACATGTCTTAATAGACATTACAAAATTCCATTTAAATTTACCGATCTCATTAGGAACAAATCCCGAGACGTTATATAGAACTATATGAGCTAGTAGAGGGACCCGATGGAAATATGTAAAGAGGCTCCTATAATTGTGAAAAAATAATCCCAGATTAATTATTCATCAATTATCAACTTCAGAACTATTCCACTAAAAGTTTGAAGCTGAACTCCTGTTTACATACCGTATTACGAAAGCTCTCTCACGCAGTGCTTCTTCCATGACTTATTCATTGCTTGTTTAATCCCCATATGTTATCCATGATTGAATTAAGGACTTTTTCCGTTTTACATTTTCAATCATTTTAACTTAAAGTTCCATTATTCTCCATTGAAAGAATCACCAATTGTAAAACCATACAATTGGTAAACCATCAGAGAACACAAAGTAAACCGATGGCCAAGATCTTGTTATACTATCTTTCAATCTCCGAATAATGCCTTTAAGTAGATAACATGTACTATCGTTAAGATAGCTATGGATTCCATATCTATGAATCTTGATTTCTCTATCCATAAGTCATGCACCCAAAACACAAGTATATTGATCATAAATTAACAGTGTCTCACCTGTAGTGCATTAAAGTACATAAGTCATGGATACGAACTCAAGTAATCATTTCAGAATTAAGATTAATACAGGATGATAATCAAAGCTTCATTGATTCTTATAAACGGAATTATTAAACCGAATCAATTAACACTTTAGGTCCAGTCCAATGTCATACCTCAATACTGGTATACATTAAAGTTTCCACTCGGAACCAATCCGATGGTCAAGACAAACCATCCCTCAAAGGGAGTAGACAACCTGTACAATCTTATCATGAATAAGATCCCCAAATCTCATTCCATCGATTGCGGACTATTTATTTTGACTGTTATCAAATTACTATGTCTTCTATGTATACCCCGTACACATATGGTAATCTGATATATTACCAACAGTCAAGGAGTATTTTATGTTTGCTCAATCATACAATCAACAAATGAAAGTAAATAGGACAAAACTTATTAAACATGAATAACCTCCTCTTATTAATATCAAAATGTCATATTTAGAGAAAATCCCTAACATTGATTTTCTATCCTTAGGGCACATTTAGATCCCAACACTTCCAAAGTACCGGTTCCCAATGGAGCATGGTATGGTGAAACTGCCAGGATCTTCCAGCTTAGGTGGTAGCTTGTTCTTCAATATCGCACTGCACTCTTCAGTTAGTGCCACCATCTCAAACTCACCTAGCCTTCGTTTCTTCGAAAGAATGTCCTTCATGAATTTAACATAGCTAGGCATTTGTTCCAAAGCTTCCACAAGTGGAATATTGATGTGTAGCTGCTTAAACACATCTAAAAATTTTCTGAATTGCTTGTCCTGCTTTTGATTCTGAAATCGTTGCAGAAATAGTGGTGGGGGTCTCTCTGATCTGCTCTGCTGTAGCTTTGCTGTAGCATTTCGCTCTACTACATCATCCTGATTTTCTTCATTTTCTGATTGTGGACTTGGCTGATTTTAGATTGAAAAGGGTTCTGTATCTTGAGCAGGTTGTCGGATTGGATGATCAACTTGTCTGCCATTCCGAAGTGTAATAGCCTTGCAATGCTCATTGCCATCTCTTCTGGGGTTCTCCGTATAGCTAGGAAGCGATCTTCGGGGCCTATTGTTCAAAGCATTAGCTAGCTGCCCCACTGATTCTCCAAACTCCTCAGTGATGCAGCTTGACTCTGAATAATGACTGATTGATTCTGAATGATCGCATCATTCTTCGCCATGTATTCCTTGAGCAGTGCCTCAATGGGATTCGGTTGTTCTTGAAGCGGATGTCTTTGTTGCTGCTGTTGAAAACCTGGTGGGTGTGTCAGTTTATTCAGCCCTGTTGAAGAACTAGCTTCCTGATCACCCCATGAAAAATTCGGATGTTGCCTCCACCCTGGGTTGTAAGTGTTGGAATATGAATTGTTATTTCTGTTGAAATTATTCACATAGCAAACTGAAGCTGGGTTAGCTGGGCAATTCTCAAATGAATGACCTTCACCACAATAAACACACACAACTTCCACTACCTGTACCAAATTTGCCCCTACTGCCATATTCATGGACTTCAATATATTGGACAACGAAGATACTTGAGCTGTCAAAGCTGTAACGGGATCTACCTCATGAACTCTTGCTACACGCCTTCCCGTAGAAACTCTCTCAGTAGGCCACTGGTAGTTGTTATTAGACATTCTCTTCAAAATCTCGTAAGCTTCATTGTAAGACTTCATTAAAAGGGCTCCATTTGCAGACGCATCTACTATACTCCAAGTGTGAGCATTAAGACTATTGTAAAAAGTCTCCATTTGAATCCAATGGAGGAGTCCGTAGTATGGGCATTTTCTAAGCAACTCTTTAAAACGCTCCAAAGCTTCATAGAGAGCCTCTCCATCTACTTGCTGAAACGATGTGATGTCATTCCGTAGTTTGGCATTTTTGTTCGGAGGGAAATACTTCACCAAAAATTTCTCAGCCAAATCATTCCATGTTGCTACTGAATTTGGTGGTAAAGAGTTCAACCAAGCTCTAGCTCTATCTCGTAGAGAATAAGGAAATAATTTGAGTCGAAGCGCTTCTTCAGTTACACCATGAAGCTTGAAGGAATCACTTACTTCCATAAACAATCTTAGGTGTAAATGAGGATCTTCAGTAGGCATCCCTCTGAATTGACCCACTGTTTGGAGCATCTGAAACATCACAGGCTTTAACTCAAATTGTTGGGCTTGAATTTCTGGTATAACAATACTAGGATGTAGCCCGTGCAACATAGGGACAGCATAATCCCTCATTGCCCTGTCTCTATCATCTGCCATTGCTGCAGCATTGTTGACATTATTGTTCAATACTGCACCTCAGCCCTTCCTTCCATTCTAGCGGCACCTAGTTGTTCTCTTCTTCTTGCTCTGAAAGTTCTTTCAATTTCGGATCTAAGGGAACCAAATCTGTGTCCCTCAGCCTGTTCATGCAAGAGAACCACACCTACAAAGAAACAACCAGAATTGATTACAGTTGAGAAAAGCAAAATAAATGAAAAAAAAAACTAGTTCCTATAATATAAATTTTCGATAATCACAATCCCCGGCAACGGCGTCAAAAACTTCTTTGCCAAAAATATGTATGCGAAAATACTACGCAAGTGCACGTAATCGAATAAGTAATATAGTAGTAAGTAAAGTATCGTATCCACAGGGATTGAATTACCAAAAATTAATTATAGAAAACAATCAAGTTAAAAACAAAAAGTGATTTGAATACTAAAATTATAAAAAACTGAATATAAATAAATGAGTGTAATTAAAAATGCAAACAAAAGATAAAACGTGACAATATCAAAGGCTTAGGTTGTAAATCAACGATGGGTGATGGCTAGAATTATAGATTTCCCCTTAGTTGCAAATCTGACCACAAATGCTATAGGAAATGCTGCAGCAAAGTTATCCGGTCAACTAAAATTCTGCACAATCCTCTTTCGAAAGATGTTGTGCTTCCAGTTCTTCAAATCAAAATTAACATATCCCTATGCATCTCAGTTTTCCAAACATAACATTAAGCATTAATTTTAATATGTTGTACAAGAAAACAATATATTCCTATATCATTCACTTATATTATCCAAGTTAAATCCAACCAAAATTAACCTTCCCAGAATTAATTCTAGTTTGTATATTCTACCAATTGATGGCCAGTCAATCAACATAAATTAAGCAATACAAAATGCTTGAATAACCCAAATAAAATTCACTAAATAATTAACTCAACATCTAGATCTTCATTGCAACCTTGGTTCCATCAATAATCCTAACTAGAGGATTTAGTTCATATTCAAATTACAGAAATCACACATATAAGTCTCAATCCACAGATTCATCATTCCAACGAAAAATCAAAAGATTAAGAAAAGGTTTAGAAAGAACTGAAAAAATGGAAAGATCTTTAGCACAAAACAAAATATCTTCCGATCTCTGCCTTCTCTGATATTTCCGCCGTCTCCCTCTTTTTCGTCCTCTCACCCTTTTCTTTGTCTTCCTTTTTTTTTTTTTCCAGAAGAACCTCTCTGCCTCTTTCTATTGCCCAGAAAAACGGCTCTCTCTCTCTTTCTTATTAACTTTCCTTTTTATCTCAAGACTCCCACAGATGCCCTAGCTCCACGTGCCTTTTGTGGTTGCTAAGATTGGTAATTTTTTCACAGCTGTCATGCATAAACATAATGAGCAAAAAAGTCTTTGCCAGCTGTAAGGCAAGATTTGGGATCCATAAGCTTTTACTTTAATTCTTCACTAGTATAACTTTGTTGTGATAATGCTATAGCATTGCTACAGCAATTTGGTGCATTTCAACTACCAATTTCATTATCTCCTCTAATCCAGTGGGCCTCCACTCTTTTGATATTGTAGGCTCCAACTGCAAGGCAACACCAAAATTAAACATAAAAAATATGCCAAAAGCCAAAATTAACTACAACTCTTTACCCATCCTCTAACTAAAACAAACTAATTAATATTATATAAAATACTAAAACTAAGACATATTATCTTGAAATAACAACAATCAATAAGCTTAAAAGCATGCTAAATAACTCTATTTCATAGAGTTATCACATACTATTTAGTTAATTATGCTTTTTTGTTGGATTGTGATGTAACATGTACTGATTTTGTTCCCCATCGCTTGAGACCAATTATCAAAGTCGATTTAAGTTAATAAAGTGATCTAAGCTTTAAAAAAAAAAAAAAAACTATTTTAAGACTTTATTGTTTACTTTTACTTAATTTTATAAAAAACTTTTTACTGCAATTTCTCTTTTTGAATAGAATAAAGTGAAGGGGTGGTGTGCCCCTTCGCACTTTAGTTGGACAACCAAATAAGATAACAATTTTAAGAAAGTGGGAACCACATGTTAAATTACTTGTCTTTTTTCCTTTGTTTCTTAATTAAATATCCTTAGCTTCGGTGACACTCCGGGGAACGGCATGAATGTCAACTTCATCTTTATAAATTATCTCTCTTCTACAACCAATCTTCCTTTCTATGTTCTCTCTATTTGCTTGGAAGTATGCAATTGGTAATGGTAGAAATCATTTAGGTTTATCCTTATTTCTAGATCTAAAACACTCTTCTTGTTTTTTTTTTTTTTTTTCAGATCAGAAATTTTCTCTCGAAAAATAACTTTCATCTCGCTTATGTTGTTTTCGGAGAAAAGAAAGGCCGGTGATGGCTGTGGAGGAAGAGAAAAGGTGTGGAAAAAATGAAACGGAAAATTTAATGGGTGTTAAAAAAAATCTAAAAGAAATATAAAGAATGAAAAAGAAAATAAAAATCAGTTTAAAGAGGGAAAAGGGAAGATTAAAGTAGAAAAAATATGTATTTTTAAACTTATTTAATTGGTTCCCTGCTTCCTTAGGCCCACGCCAACATCACCTTCATCGTTGCGTCGCCGTCTCCATACATTACCCACGACCCCCAGTCACCGCCGGCGAAACCCCCTCACGCAGTAGTGAAGCCCGTGCCCTATATGCCCAGCAACGATAGGCATCATGCAGGGTAGGGGTAGGCGGCGGAGGACAGCGGGTCGCTGGTCGGAACAGGTGGAATGGGCACCAGTGATTGTTCCTTGGGGACTTTTTGTTGTGTTTTTGGTTCTCTTCATGTTCTTCTCCTTTTTTTTTTTCCCTCCTCTTCCTCGCTTTATATTATTATACTAAAAGAGAAGGTATTTTTACTATTCTTTGAACAGCATTAAACAGTGTTTTTCCCTTTTTTTTTTGTTTTCGTAGCTCAATCTACAGTTATGCATAATTCTGTATAGAGAAATTACACTCTTGCTCTCATGTTTTTACCTATCTGTTGGTTATCCCATAGTGGATGGACGAATTTTCCCTCGAAACCCTCTTTTCCCCTTCTCTTCTTCTTTCCACTGCCCATTATGTCCTCCATTTTCTCTCTCTAATTTTTTGGTTCTGCCCCTCTCTTTCTCTACTGCTCTGTCTCTTTCTCTTTTCTTCTTCTTTGAATTTTTTAGTTCCAAACCATATTTTCCCTTTTCTTTTCTTCCTTTCACCGACGATTATGCTTCTCCATTTTCTCTCTCTATATTTTATGTTCTGCCTCTCTCTCTCTCTACCGCTCTGTTTCTCTCTCTCTTCTTCTTCTTCGGATTTTTGGCATCCAACCCCTAGATTTTGGGGTTCTTTTGCACTCTCGGCCAGTCATTCTCTCTTTCTTGGTTTCGGTTTGTATTATTGATGGTTTTTTTTTTTCGTTTGGTTGTGTTTGTTCTCTCCAGATTTGCAAGTTTAGTTTTTGTTCATTGTTCTTGGATTTTTTTTCTTGGAAATGTTTTTTGTTTCGCAAACTTTTGAATGATTTTTTCTACTGGGTTTTTTTTATTTCATTTTTTAAGAATGGCAAGTTTTGATTTTTGATTTTTTTCCCTATCTCCGAACCCTAATTTTTGAATGTTGGAATTTTTTTTTTTGGGAAATGTTTTTTGTGTTGAAATTGTAGATTCTAATCTTTATTGTATTGTTTTGTGCTTCATTATTGTTTTTGTTAGGATTTTGTTTTTTTGGCTCAGATTTTGGGGTTTTTGGTCTCGGAACCCTAATTTTTTATTGTGGGATTTTTCCCGGTTTTCCCCCGTGGTACAGTTTTTATGGTGGAGGTGTAAATTTTTGTTCAGATTATGGATTTTTTGGTCTTAAAACCCTATTTTTTTCTTTTAGGTTTTTTTTTTTTGGTTTCTATTCGGTACATTTTTTGTGGTGCAAGTGTAGGTTTTAGTTTTTAGTATGTTCTTTTTGGCTTCATTGTTGTTTTTGTTTGGTTTCTTTCTCTCCCTCAGACTTGGATTTCGGTCTCTACTCTTCAAACATATTTCCTTTTTTTATTATGAGTATTTTTTTATCTGTTTTTCTCATTTTTGGAAACAAATGCAGAGTAAAAACCTAAACAAAAGATTGAGTATGTTGATTTTTTTTTTTGGTTTAGTTTATTTCGGTATTGTTTCCCGTTTTTTGCTTTTGTTGATTTGTTTTTATTGGTTTTTGCAGATTGGGATAACAATGGTGAGAAAATGAATAAATGCAAGTATGGAGAGGAACATTGAGGATTTTTTCTCTGTTGATTTCTAAATATGTAATTTTTAGCTTTTTTCTCCCCGGGTAATATTTTGTTGATTTTCTTTGCGTTTCTGATATAATTGGGTTAGTATGTGTGATGTTTTATTATCATGATTTTTTATTTTGTTCTAAGTATTTGGTGAGAAATTTAGTAATTGTAGTATATGATGATTTAGTTAGATTCGAATGAATTCTTAGACTTTTGTACTGTTTAGTTCTTTAGTTATCATTATAGTATCTAAAATCTGTCTTCCACATTTAATTCTTCTAAATTATCTGTTTTATTTATTTATTTATCTTTTGTAATTATGTGATTTGTTAGAAGTCTGTAAGTTACTGTTCATCATTACTTTGATTGAGATTTTTTTCGGCTGCAACTCTGTCATTAATGCAACTAATTATGCTAAAATTTTTTCTCGTATCTGTTATCTGCAAAAAAATTTTCCACTCTCTCTTGCACCGACTATTTTAATTTACTTACCTCTCTTTTATAAACAAATTTTCTTCATTTATTGCTTCATCTCTTTTCTTCACTATTAATGCTTCTGTAAAATCTGCTTTGTTATCCAGGTACTGTTTTTATTTAAGACTTTTAATTAGTCTTGATTGTTGTTTTCATTTTGTATATTGTTAATAGTTTGTTTCTCGGTTTTCCTATTGATTTATATATTATCTCAATATATTTATTATTATGATAATGATATTGTAAAGAGATTTAATTTTTTTTATTATGTTTTGTTTTTTTCCTCTGTTTTTTGTTTTTCTCCCTGTTTTTTTTTTCTTTGCCGTTTTTTGTTCCCCCAGTGTATACAGTTGTTTTCTCTTATTTATGAATGTTCAATGAATATTATTGATATAAGTTACATGATTATGTTATATGTAATAAGTTCACTGTTTTGTATTGTGTTCCTTCCTCTTTTTTTTTCCCCCGTTTCTCCTATTCTGATTTCCGTCTTCTGTTGGTGTAAATATTTTTAACAAAAACTTTTGGATCAAAATTTTTATATGCTATGATGATCTCTATTTAACTATACAATAATGTATATACCAGATTTGTTCTTTAATTTAGTATGTGATGCTGAATATGGTATTATTGATAGCATATGTTACATATACTATTTGACCATCTTTACTGTTGCCATTGGTGTTTGGGATATGTGTTCATTTTGTTTTTGTCACCGCATAATAGTATTCATTATATTGTTGTTTTCATATTATTGTAATATTTTAAAAGTTTTTTTCTCTTTTTTTTCTATTATCACCATTTTTCCCATTTGCTTTCTGTGTTTGGTGAAAACATTTGTAAGGCTTGCCCTTTTTTTTTTTTTTTGAACACATTTTTAGACATTATACTTGGTAGCTATCAAAGATGATGTTAAATTGTATGATGACTATCATTAATAGATAATATTAATGAGATATGAGCATAGTATAAAATATTTAATAAAAATTTTTATGTTATTTTTTGTAGTATATATGTTTATGTATATCTATATATTTAGTTATATATTGAGATTACGATAGATAATTAAGTATAATGTATATTTAACTTTCTGTTTTTTCATTATCTTCTATTATTGTTATTATTCATGTTTAATTCATTGTTCTGTACTTTGATTTTTTT